>JAKSZT010053825.1:5146105-5501432 GCA_026826555.1 Tolypeutes matacus | reverse complement strand
CCCCCCCCCCCCCGTTCCGGCAGGCCCGGCAAGCTAAGACAGTGGGTCACAGAGCCTAGACTAGGGGTCTGCAATCTACAGCCCGCAGGCCTAGTGCCGCCTGCCGCCTGGTTGTGTAAAGGAAGTTTTCCTGGAACCAGCCACACCTGTTGTTTATGTGTTCTCTACAGCTGTTTCTGTGCTACACCCACAGAGCTGAGACGCTGTGGAGGAGACCACGTGGCCCACAAAGCCTGAGGTGCTACTACCTAGCCCTTTAAGAAAAGGCCTGCTGAACCCTGGCCCAGATTGTTTCCAAAATGCAGGTCCTGGGGGGGGGGGGGGGAGCAGAAACAGAAAGAGGAGGAGGAGAATATCTGTATATTTAATGGATGACAACCCTCACTGGAATCCAACGAGGCTGGTATGAAATGTAAGAAAACTGAGGCATAGCAAGGTCAAACGACTTGCTCAAGGTCACAGAGCCATGGAGCAGCAACCTCTGCTGGAAAGCCCAGGCTTTTCAACTTTATGTCACTTGGGGCAGCCATTGTGTCACTGAGAGGTGATCCCATAGTGATCTCCCCAAACAGTCTTTAATATGGAAGTTTTCTGGAAATTACATAAAATTTGAATCAAAGCAAATTTTAAGAAAAAGGCTCCAAGACAACTCCCTCGGTATGCAATCAAATCACCTCAACACTGCAAATCCTTCATGTAGAGAGGTTAGTGTTGTGACTAGTCAGTAAAGACCAAGTCACCTGTGATGAGGGCAGTTTCTGGAAAACATTGTAAAGTGAATAAAGTTTGCCTTAAAGGTCCCCATCTTTCCTTTTTGACAGTTCCCACAAATGACAACATTCCTGAGTTCTGGTTTCCTTGTCTGTCAGGTTGCTCTGAAGATTAAATGCGATCCTCTGTGGAGAGCCATGCTCTGTGCCTGGATCTCCATCAGTCTTGAGCTCCCACATCATCGCCCTCCTGGACTCACTTTTTATCAGAAATTTCCCCAAATTTAGTGTGTTTTCTTCTTAAGCAAAACTTACCAGGAGGGAGGCAGAAGAAAGTTCACTAATTGCTTCTGAAGGCATGCTCTCCTACTGGGGAAGGCTCTTGACAATGTACATGGGCCGGAATATTCTACCAGCTCTTCTAAACCAAAACGGTTCATAGATATTTCATATTCTTCCTCCTCAAGCTGTTCCTTCCTATCCACGCCTCTTCCTGGTCACAGTATCAGCCTCTCACTAAGACTTGCCTCTCTCCTCTGCCTGTCCCCTTCCTTTCATTCCCATGGCCTCTGCCCTACTCAGGCCTGAGATAGCTGTCACTAGGACCCTCGTGATCATTTCCTAACAACTCTCCTGCCTCCAGTTTCCTCCACCCTCCAGCTAACCTGACCCAGAGCTGTCAGACCCAACTCTAGCCATGATCCTTCCTCTGCAAAAACCTTCATGGATCTCCACGGTCATAGCCCAAAAACCTGGGCTGGGGCATCCAAGGTCTCTAGGCTGTGGCCCAGCCTCCCCCTAGACCCTTAAACAGGCCCATGGATCAGGGGTGGTGTGCAAACATTTGACCACCAGCCACAGGCACTGACCCATCAGGTTGGATGGCAGTGGGGCCAGGCATTAACCCTTTAGTTTCTGGTTCACGGGAGGGTCTGGGCTGGGGGTGGGTAGGGTGGGGTGGGGGTGTGGCTTGGAGCAATGTCTTTACCAACCAGTACCACGCATTTCAACACCTGATGAATGTCTGGCCTCTGTTGTGATCAAAGAGAAAAATTTGCTGGTCCCTTAACATGTCCTTCATACTCCTGTCTGCATTTACAAAATCTGGCCTTTTCTTCATAGACTGTCTTAATTGCCACTTTTCCGCTAAATGCCATATGGAAACCACCTTTCTTTATTATTCTGAATTCCCAAAGTGTTTTCCTAATGTTCCCTGTTAGGAAAGAAAATTTTTCATCACATTAGGGGTATCAGCATATATGTGTTCCTCCCCTCCCAAGACTATAGCTTAAATTTGCAAACTGGCAATCCACAGACTCAGTTTTGCTTGCAGACAGTTTTATTAAATCTCAAAGTCATTATTATTACTATTTTTTTAGTGAGAACTTTCAGGTGCCAAAACTCTGTATGTCCGGCATCTCTTGAAGCACAGGAAAACCTGGTAATACCGGGCCTGTCTACCGGAGTAGCTACAATGGATGGATCTGCCACCCTCCCCCACCCCCCACCTACAAAGGGGACCCACCTCTCCCTTGCACCACAGTTCCTCCCCGGACTGTTTTGCTCCTTTATGCCCCCTGCCCAGTCCCTGTCAGCATTTGAGTTTGCAGTCCCACTGTAACAAGTTTGAGGACAGAAACGTGCCTTATTAACCTTTGTATGGTGTGAGCCTTAAAGCATGGGCTTTGGACCCAAACTGCTTTAGGGTCCAGCTTAGGTCTGACCCTCACTAGCTGCATGACTTTTGACAAGTTACTTAACTTCTTAGCGAGTCTGTTTCCTCTTCTGTAAAATGAGAATAATGATATTGTAGTACCTACTTCATAGGATTCTTATGGTGATTAAATGAGTACATATACATAAAGTACTTTAAAACAGTGCTTAGTATATAGGAAGCAATCAAAACATCGGCTTTATGTAACAGCAAGAGAACATTCCTCAGAGAATCTAGCACACCTAGTACAAGTACAAACACATTTGGTGAATAAATGAGGAAATTAAATAATATTCACAAGAGTCTCATAGGAACTTTGGGCTGACAAGGTAGGCCTAATGTGATGGAATTCCTATCAGTGTGGCTAGCCTGGATGAAATATTTGAGGGGTTATGGAACATTATGAGGCTCCCCAGCTGTGGCATGTGAACAGATGTTTTGCATGAATCCAAGGAAAAAATCAATGGTTTCAATGGTGGGGACTGAATGCTCATTATTCAAGTGTGCAACCTCAAAGTCTCAATAAGATTGTCTGAATTCTAACCAGTGGCTAGTCCACAATTTCTAACCAGAGGTGCTTGGGGGCAATATGGCAGAAGGGAAAGACGGCTTGTGGCCTCGAAGGGGAAAAGCATCTGCAGAGAAGCTCATTATTTTTACTTAGATTGTATGTTCATTTGGAATGGTTGGAGGAGGGTTAGTAGATAGAAATTACGGGTAATTAAAATTCCCTACCTCTTCCTCTAGGTATAACTTTCCATGTGCATCAAAGACCAAAATACTTGTTAAAGGAACTAAATGCTGAAAATAATAGCCACATTCAAATGCAGAAAAAACAGACAGACTTCTAGAAACATCCAGCTCTTTGCTATGCCTCTCAAAAGGAAGATATTATGGAGCATATTGTAGTCTTCTTGGCCCCTATCCCTGAACCTATGGTTAAGAATTCGAATTAAAAAGTGATTTGTATCCCTGTGGTGGATACTTTATGGATGAGGTTCAGCTAAGCTCAAACCAGAGGAAAGGTACTTACTCCATAAGGGAAACTTTATCACCCTCACAAAAGTCTAACAGCTGGAAGAGATTTTTCTCATTAAGGTAGATTTTTTTTTTTCTGGAATTCCTTCAGGACCTGACCTCAGGGAGAATGATGTCAGTGGACCATCATCTTAGGCCCAACAGTACTTCCTTCCAACAAGACCCCAGAACCCCATCTAGAACTGAGCGGCCAAGACTTGGGTGCCTTCGTCCACAGGCCACAATTCAATCCTGACTTAGAGGAAAGGTGAACTACGATGGTTTTGAAAGCTGAAGTCTGGCATAACTTTCAATTCATGTGATAACAAGTTTCCAGCCCCAAATTTGGAAGCTCTCCAAGGAAACTTCTCTCTAGAGCTTCAAAGGAAGCCAAGAGAGATTACAACATCTGGGACCGCTGCTGAACATTTGAAGAAGGTGATGATTGGTTAGGCAGTGAGTTACTGGTGACCTGTGAGGAAAGCAAAGGCAAGCCGGGAAGCAGGTAAGGACTGTTTGTACGGATCTTAATTGGCCCTGGGCCAAGACCAGATACCTGATAGCAAATTAAAAGAAAGCTGGCAGAGAGAGGAGACTGGTTTCTGGTCCCGGCTATGCCACTAACTTTCTCTGTGATCTTCTGTGAGCCACTTCTCTGGACCTTGTTTTCTTCCTCTTTAGTATGAAGTGGGGTGGGATGAGGTTATCAATCTTCTGTGCCTCCAAGGACCAGGCTGGGAATTCAGTCTGTGAAGGAGCTTGGGTGAGACAATAAGGAGGCAGGTAATGTGGATGACTGTGGCTAATCAGAGAGTGTGTAATCCTGGCTAACGGCTCTCAGGGGCATTGTCTTCTCAAAGCTCTACTCTGGCCGATGTGCCTGTGTCCAACCTGGTCAATGCTCTGGATCATGCCCAGGGTCACATTCTGCTCCAAGATTCTGGGTGTCTGTGATTCTTAAATGGGTCCAGTAAAGACAAGCATCACACCCTTGTCTTAAATACCAAGAAAATGGGAGTGTGGTCTGTTGGGAGGAAGAGCACTGGCTTTGGGGTGTCCCGGGATTGAGTCCCCTGCTCCGTCACTATCAGTGGTCCAGTTTCTCTTGTTTGCAGTTCCAAAATACCACATCTTTGAAAACCAACGTTTCTATAGGATTACAGAAAACTCATTTGGTGGCAAAAAGCTGACCTGTCCTATTTAGAGGTATTTATACCAGAGCCTGGGAAACTTCTTCTGTAAAGGGTCAGAGAGTAAGAATTTTAGGCTTTGCAGGCAGTAGGGTTTCTGTCACAACTATTCACTCTGCCGTGGGAGCGAGAAAGCATCCAGAGAGCCCCGATAAAGGATGGATGTGACTATGTTCCAGTAAAACATGGTTTACAGAAACAAGCTATGGGCTGGATTCAGTTCTGTGGGCTATAGTTTGCCCACCCCTGATGAATGCTATTTATCATGAATATTCATACATTTTGCTGCAAAATATGAATGATTCTGATTATGCGGTACTGTTCCAGATACCTCTGGGCTTGTGTCCATGTCCTAATCCCAGAAGCCTGTGAATATGTGATCTTACATGGTGTATTAGTCAGCCAAAGGTGTGCTGATGCAAAATAACAGAAATCTGTTGGCTTTTATAAAGGGTATTTATTGGGGGTAAAAGCTTACAGTTACCAGGCCATAAAGTGTAAGTTACTTCCCTCACCAAAGTCTATTGCCACATGTTGGAGCAAAATGGCTGCCGACGTCTGTGAGGGTTCAGGCTTCCTGGGTTCCTCTCTTTCCGAGGCTCATTTCTCTCCAGGCTCAGCTGCAGTGCTTTCTCCAAAAGGCCAGCTATAGAATATCAGATGAACGGCTCTATCTCTCTCCCCGAGGCCTCTGCCTGTGTTTAATGGAGACTTCTGTCTTTCCTCACATATCTGCTTCTCCTGCGTGTTTACTTCCCGGGCTCCAGGATCAAAACTCTAGCATCAAAACTCCAACTTTGACCTTTGCCATGTCTTTTATCTGGTGGGTGGGGACTCAACACCCTACCGATGTGGCCCAATCAAAGCGCGGATCATAATTTTATTAAGTAAAAGTAAAACCTCTGTATCCAATACACTCTAATACGCCCAGAGGAAAAGACCAGTTTACAAACATAATCCAATATTTCTTTTTGGAATTCATCAATAATATCAAACTGCTACACATGGTAAATGGGACTTTGCAGATGTGATTAAATTAAGGATCTGGAGATGGGGAGATTATCCTGTATTATCCAAGAGGATCCGCTCTAATCACAAGGGTCCTTATAAGAGGGAGGCAGGAGGGTCAGAGGGAGAGAGGGAGGTGTGAGGACGGAAGCAGAGGTCAGAGGGAGGGACAGCACTGAAGGTGCTGCACTGCTGCCTTTGAAGATGGGGGAAGGGGCCCAAGCCAAGGAACGCAGGTGGCCACAACCAAGGGCAGAACAGATTCTCCAGTGGAGCCTCCAGAAGAAACACAGCTCCGCGGACACCTCGAACTTAGGACTTTTGACCTCCAAGACTGTAGGAGAATAAATTTGGGTTGTTTTCAACCACTAAATTTGTGGCAATTTGTTACAGTATCAATAGGAAACAAATACAGGTATAGAGGGTAACACATGACACGTGTACTAACTTTCCTTTCTAAAATTCAAAATTTATGATTATGAAAACTCTTGCCCCAAGAGCTTCACGTAAGAGCATGAGGGCTTATGATCTTGAGCATCTTTTAGCTCCTTAAACCTCAGGTTCCCTCAGGTGGGGGACAAAAGGCTGGCTTGGCTGGTTTTGAAAAACTGAGAGCTGAGAGCCAGACTCTAAACTTTGTAACTTTGTAATCAAGGTGGGCATGCCAAATAGTTTGCTGAAGTCACAAGAAATACCTAGCAATATCTAGATTTTCAAACTCTGGGTGGAGTTAAGGTTTATTGTGAATTTTTAAAAAATGAAGTGCAGTTCACTTATTATAGAAATTCAAAATATAGGCATTTAAAAATTATAAATAAACCAATTTATTTTCAAAGAGGGGCTTATTAAAAATACACAGGAATCCAACCAAATGTTAAAAACATGAGGATATAAAAACATAAAGGGGAAACTATTTCTCAAGTCCTATCAATTAGGTAAGACTCACCTATAAACTTTTAGTTAACCCTCAAATGCAAAACTAGTTGCTAATGGCCCAACTGTGATATAGAATCGTTGAGTGGCCAAGCTCCCACTTTCTGTAGCTTTAACTGGCAGAGATTGCACTGACTTTGCTGCCATTATAATTCAACATGCATCCACAGGTTCAAAGGGAAACTGGTGAGGGGAACTGAATCAGCATTTAGAAACTTCTGGAAAGACCTGAGCAAAGACGGGGTTGCCTCAACAAATACAGTCTTTTTCCAAAATAAAGTGGGACAGAGGTTAGAAGAAGAGGGACCCGAACAAAAATTTCAACTCATTGACAACTTAGAACAGAACACCTTTAGGTGACAGAGACTTTATAAAGAAAATAATCCTATGGCCATTCAGTGGACACATTCACTAGAAGCTCCTGGCTTTCCCGAATTTTCGGTATTCTATTAACTCCAGCGACACTTACAGCCTGGGCGTATCCTACTGTCCCTTCCAGGCATGCTCTGCACCCTTCCCCACCTTGCTTGGTGCCTGGGTGCTGCCCTGCCTGGATCTCGTCCCTGGCTCCCTTGGGCTCTGGCTTCCTGTTGGAGCACTGACAGGATAGTAGACAGAGGTGGATTAATTCCCCCAGCTCCCTCCCTGAATGTCATCCCTCATGACAGCGCCCCAGGCAGGCAGCTCTCTCCATCTAGGGTCTGGGGACCACTCCCTCCCCTGCCCTTCCAGCCCAGGGGTGGTAACAGCCCCAGGTAACTGCACTATGCCTTTTGGTGTCCCTATGCCTTGATCTCACTTTCTAAATAGTCCCTTTATTAAACTCTCCCCAAGTTACCTAATTTGAGCGTGCCATTTGCTTCCTGTTGTGACCCTCACTGATACAAATAACGAGCATTTGTTAAACATTTACTGTAAGCTCTACAAGCACCTTCTCATGTAACAGGCCCCCACCAAGAATTCCTTGAAGTAGGTGTAGTTATTCCACTTTACAGATGATAAATTGAAGGCTTAGACAAATGATGATTATGCAGCTAGGAAATAAGCCAGGAATGGAATTCAGGCAGTTTGAGCTCAAACTCCAATTTTAACCAATATACTATAATGCTGTATGATTGCTAAACCTCACAACTTCCAGCCTCAAATCAATTGGTAGAAATAAACTAGAATCTGGTCTATGCCTGATAAAGATGATCAACATTTATTGCTGAAGATTTTCAGATTTATTCACTCCAAGCAGCATTTCTTCATCCTTTTCTGATAGGCTAATAAAAGTTATGAATCTGTGAGATCTACGGGTGCTGGACTGTATATGGGAGGGTGGGGCTGGAGAAAGAGAGTGAATGAAAAAGCAAGAGACAGGCAGGTCATGCTTAAATATCAACTCACTCCCAGCCAGCTTTAGTCTTAAATAAGAGGGTGGCAGTACGCACATTGTGAGGTGCTGACCTTTGAAATCGAGAGCAAGTTTTATAGACAGGATCTCTGCATTTGTCCAACAGAGTGAGAGGCTTATGTGCACTAGAGAATGAAATTTTTATCTGCCAAATTAGACTAGCCAGAGACCCTTTATCTTCAAACTGCTGGTTCTATAAACTGTGGTCTCCACTTAGTACCATAATAGGTCTTTGTAGCCTCACATTTCCTTTTCAAAATGTCCTTGAATATCTTGCACATACATATGACCTTTAGACTCCATTTAGCAAGTCCTTCAATCTTCGCCATTCCACTGGGATCTGGGTTGGAAAAGTGAAAACCATCATCTCAGTTATGCTTCTTTGTTGCAGGCAATGGACTCCAACTCTTGCCAACCCAAGCAAAGGAAAATTTATTGAAAGGATGTTGAGAGCTCATGGAATTTACAGGAGGCTTGCAGAATTTAAACTTGGGATGGATAAGCACCAAGGAAGTGACAGAATGTCAAGGAAGCAGGGAAGCCAGCTACTGTTTGGTACCTGGAACAGTCACTCCAAATGCCCCTGAAGCTGCCATGAAAGACTTCTAACCAGTCTTCCTCTTGTCCTGCTCAAGACTCACAGTGAGGGCAAACCACCTGGATGACTCAGAGATCTTATCCGCTCTCTCCTACCTCTCCCCATGTCCCCCCACCCTTACCCCAACTGGAGCAGACAAAGCGAGGACCTGGCTTTCCCCATGGAAAGTAGTCACCAGGAATTGTCCTCTCCAGAAGATGCTGTCACTGACCACCCATATTCCCTTGACCTACCCTGGAAGGTGCCCACAAGTGCACCTGCTCACTCCCTGGCCAGTGGCTACCTTCAACCAATGAGGGACAGGATCTGAAAGACCAATAACCCAACTTTCTTGCCTTTCAAGAGGACAGTTCTGAAGTATGTTCCACCCAATCTCTCTGAAGGCTCTCAGCACAGCCAAGCCCAGTTGTCCATGGCAGTAACTCACATGTTAATGTCACCAAGGGACATGGACATCTTCTCTTCCATGTCATGCCCCTAGGATCATCTCTCAGTGCTTCCTGGGATCATCCTCCAAACAATCCTTATCTCAAGGTCTGCTTTTGGGAGAACAGAAACTGAGACATCTTACTGGGGCTCTATGCAGAAGGAGAGATTCAAGCTCCTCCTAGGGAATCAGGCTGCTGTGAGGTGGAGAGACTGGATGATGAGTAATCACAAATGACATATAGTCATTACACACGTTCACAAATATACCAACAAACGTTCTTTAACATTTAAAAAAGGGGGAAATTATAGATGTTACATATTAAAAGCTTTTATTTTGCTACTTTGTTTCAAGATGAATGGAAGATTCTCAAGTTGTACCATTGCCTTTTAGAAGTATACTGCTGCCTAACAAATTACCCCAAAATTTAGTGGCTTGTAGCTATAAACTTTTACTATCTCACAGTTTCTGTGGGCCAGGAATTTGGGAGCAGCTTCATTGGATGGTTCTGGCTTGGGTCTCTCATGAGATTGCTGGGACTGATATCACCTGGAGGTTTGGGACTCTGCTTCCAGGATGTCTCTTTCACATGGCTTTTGGCAGGAGGCCTCAGTTCCTCATCACATGGACCTCTCTCGGGACTGTCAGAGTGTCCTTATGACATGGCACCTGGTTGCTCCAAGTGAGTGATCCAAGATGAGGATGATGATGGAAGCTGCAATATCTTTTATGACCCAGCTTTAGAAATTGCAATATTCATTTCACAGAATCCTATTGGTACACAAGTTGGCCCTATTGAAAGTGGAGAGAACTACATAAGGGGGTTAAAATATCAGGAGGTGAGGAAGACTGGGGTTTTTTTTAGAAGCTATCTATCACAGGACCCATTTTCTTCTGTATCAGTCAACAATTTTGGAAGTCTTTATAAAACTGACTGATGAACAATTCTACTGTAGAGTTAAATTTCAAGCTCCCACCCAATTTTGGACCACAGCTACATAATTTAAGCTAATAGTTCAGTATGCAGCCAAGTTGTTTTGTGAAAATAAGGACATGAATGCACTTCATTTCACTTGTACTTATGATCTGAGGATAACCACATCTCCTGAGCTGGAACCAAATTTTGCCTTTTGCTCGATGGATTTGTGTTTGGATAGACAATCTCTCCCCTGCCAATCCCCACCCTCCAACTCCCCAAGTGATCAGATTCTGAACTCCTGCATGAAATAAATAAAAGAGGGAGAAATTCCTTTGTAAGCCCACCAGAAACTAATAAAAACAGAGACATATGCTACAGAACCCAATCCAGAAATTCCAGTTAGCATTAAAAATATATAATACACCATCCTCAATGGTGCCAAGCTTTTTAAAAAGATGAATGCCTCTGCCAACTCAAATGAGAGGGAAGGCCAAATGAGTTAAAGCACCAGGCACATTTTAGAACTGTCCCTCACCCCACCAAATCATTAATCCAACATAAATAAGGACTGTGAATAAGGGCCTGGGAGACTATCCTTCATTGCGTGCCTTTTATTCACCAAGAGCCCAGGGTTCCACACATGAGGTATCATAGATTGTACTGCCCCACAGCTCCGAAAGAGAATAATATCACTACCTGAGAAATCAGCTGCTAAAAATAGACTGTAACAGGGCATTTCTCTTCATGAGACATGGAAATTACAGAGATGTTTGGAAAAGCATTGAAATTTATACAATAGCAGTATCATAAGCATTGATTAAAATAGTGGGTCATTTCATCACAAATTTGTGACATAAATACACTGATTCAAATGACAAAATGCCAGACATAAACAGCGTTGCAAAGCTCTTTCACTGAAACTTAATTGTGTTCTCTCTGGTTCCCTAACTCAGTAACTGGCATTTGCAACCATGCAATTGCTCAGGCCAGAAAACTGGAAGGCATCCTTGACATTTCTCATTCACATACTTATGCTCCATTTCTAATTTCTCTTCCAGGCTTCTACATTCTATTGCTTTCTCAGTATCCCCCCCACACACACACAAGTCTCTCCATCTCTACCATCCCACTCTGGTCTCTCGCTTGGAGAGCTGCAGTCACCTCCACACTGTTTTCCCTGCCTCTACTCTTGCCGTGCCCCTCCTCTGCATTATAGAGCGTTCATTTCTCCTGTGAGTAACAGACAAACTCAGAAGTGCAAGAAATGTAGAGGTTAGCAATCCAGGGCTGGTATATGGCATTCCTCAAAATCACCAGAGACCTAGACTTCTGCATTCTTGTTGTTCTACTGTTTGGCCTCCATTCCAAAGTCATTTCTTGGCTCAAAATGGCTTTTAGAGCTCCAGGCATAACCTCTGCATTGCACCTAGCAGGAATGAGGAAAAGGCTTGAATAACATCATGCCCCCTCCTTTAAAAGACACTTCCCAGAATTGTACACACAGAGCTTTGCAGTGAATTGTCCTTAACTTAGTCACATGACTAAGCTGCTCTGAGGAGAGCAGAATGTAGAAAGACAAGCATAGAGCCTGGAGATCGTGCAGGAGTTTATTGCAATGTTCCAAGGAATGATAGTGCCTTAGATAAAGTGGTGGCAATAGAGATGCTGAGAAGTAGTTGAACTCAAGTCATATTTTGGGTATAGAGCCAAGAGGACTTGCTGATAAATTGGATATGGGATGTGATAAAATGAGGGGTGGTCAGGAAAGCCCTAGGATGTGGGACTAGGGTACCATTCATTGAAAGGGGATTGGCTAGGGGAGGAGAAAAACAACAGAGGAAAAAATCAAAAGTTCTTTTCTGGATATGATGAGCTAGCCATGCCTAGCAGGCATCTAAATAGAGCTGTTGGGTATGCAGTTGATACAATGAGTCTCATGCTCAGGGGCAAGGTCAAGGCTGGAAGTATACCTTTTTTATTCTTGAGCACATGGATGATATTGAAAGCCATGGAACTGGGTGAGATCACCTACAGATCATCTACAGATGAAGAGAAGGGGAAGGGAGGGGAAAGAGAGGAGAGAAAGTAAAAAGAAGAAAGGGGAGGGGAGGGAAGAGGGGCTAAGGACAAAACCTTGATGCATTCCAATATGTACCAACTCTTGGACCAAGGAAACTCAAGTTTTCCCTTGAAAACTCAGTTCCCTCCTATGTGAAATGGGAACATGCCAGGGAAAGTAGGTCAGACACCATGCAGTGCTCATAAATGAAGATAGTCCTTGTTTCTGCATCAAAAGGTAAGTAATCAGAAACAGCTTATTGGTTTTATCCAGTCCACTGAGATGTCTTATAACCAGCTGTTACAAAAATAAATTGTGGTTTGGTTGAGTTTAACACAACTCTGTTTTGTCCTTGCTTTGTTTTTTTCACATCAGTTTATGTGTTTAGGCATAGCCCATGAAAACACCATATAAATGTAAAAATTGTTATCAAAAGTGTTCATAAAATCTCCTTCATAGTTGTCTCGTTTTACCTAACTCATAATATCCCAAAATACCCCAGGGAAAGATAAACATCTAAATGTAGAGGGAAAAAAGGAATCTTTTTTTTTTTTTTTTTTTAACATTGAGTGCTAGTCACCAAATTAAAAAAAAAAAAAACAAACAAAAAAAACAATTCCTGCATATTATGATAAAAGGAATAAAAAGGAAAATGGCTAACATTTTTGAGTACCTGCCACATATAGGGTACTGTAGTTATTATTTGTATATGTTATCTCATTTGACTCTTCCAACTCTTGTATGAAGTGGACATTAATATATGCAGGTTACAGAGGGAGAAACTGAGGCCCAGAGAGCTTGCATAGCTTGTCAACCCAGAAAGTGGCAGATCTGGTTTGTAAACCCAGGATAAGCTGGACCTGAAGCCAGCTTAACTTTTCATTCTACTGCTTCATAATTACGATTTATGTTGCTTCCCTACAGTATCAGCTTCCCGTTGCTGCTGTAACAAATTGCCACAAATCTAGTGACTTAAAACAATATAAATTTATGATCTTACAATTCTATCGTTCAGAAGTCCAGAAGTGGGTCATATGGGCGAAAATGAAGGTGTTGGTAGGGCTTCGTTCTTTTGAAGGCCCAAGGGGAGAATCTGTTCCTTGCCTTTTCTAGCTTTTCTAGGGAATTTACAGACTCACATAACAGAAAGTTCAGGAGTGGGTCCAACTTCAAGTGTGGCTGGATCTAGGATTTCAGATAATATCATCAGTTTCATTAGTTTCTCCCCTCTTTCTCTTTACTCTCCATCTCCTTGTTCCCTGTGTGGCATCATTTTGTCCTTTTCCAAATGCCCTTTTCTCTGCAACTTGGGACAAGATCTGCCATCTATACATAGTCCCAGTTTAGCAGATCCAGTGGAAAACAGGACCCATCTCTCCCAGCATGAATATGCCAGTCCTATGGATAAGACATTTGCCCTGTTGCTCCCCTGCCCATCACTCAACTTGTCACTTTGGCCAGGTAAGCTAAAGTTCTCTGTCACTGGTCACCCTGCCTTGAGAAGACAGGGTACTTCAGGTCAGCTTCAGTGGGACCTGTGATCTGAGGGAGGGGGTTCCCAAAGGAACATGCCAAACAGACCCAAATCACATTTACTTGGATAGTGCTTTCCACTTTGCACTTTTCTTTGCAGGACAGTGCTGCAGGCTCCCAGAAGAGGCTCTGGTGTCAGGCAGCCTGGGCTCAGGACCCAAAGCCCCTGCTTCCCAGCTGGGCAAACTATTTAACCTCTGTAAGCCTGAGTTTCCTTAGCTCTAAAATGGGGGTGATGATGATGATGACGATGATGATGATGATAATAATAATAATAATAATAACAACAATGCTCACCTCCTAAAGGTGCTGAGAGTGTGACAGGAGCTCTGGGCAGGCCCACAGTGGGCAGTTCAGTTGGAGCTCAGACTCACCACCCATTGCCAGCACCCATCCTTAAGCAAAGCTGAACTCCTTTCTGCATTGTGCTCCAACAGCTTTCTGCGATGCTGCAGGAGCTTGCTTGGCCAGTACAAAAGCACAGGCCAAAAAACAAAAATAAAAATAAAAAGTAAAAAGCACAGGCCAGACAGCCAAGGGCTTAATGCCCTTGGGGCAACCTTCTACAAATTGGGTGGAAAGCTGTGGATAAGTGCTCCAACCTCCTTGACCTTTGGGGGACATTTCTATGCTTCTCAGAGGCCCCTCTGTACCCAACCCTGTAGCGTAGAGCAGCAAACTTACGAAGTCCCCTCAGAGTGACCTCATCTGAAGCCCCCTTAGAGCGAGCTCATCTCATTCTCTGCCTCACTCTCCCACTCTACAACTTCACTCCCACATCTTGGACTCACCTCCCAAAGGAATCACTTCCTAGAGGAATCACCTGCACCCATATTCTTGTCTCAGACTCTGCTTTCTGGGAAACCCAAACTTAGATAGAAGGATTAAAAGTCACAAGTCGGTTAGTAAATGCCAAACAGACATTTCAAAAATGTCCATTGTTGTCACTATTTGTCTGGCATCTAGAGTTCACTGGCCCTAAGAAACCTGGCTGTTAAGGTAGGCCATCTCAGGGACCGGGCTTGTTCCCAAGGGCAGCGGGGTTTGGGGGGTGATGTTTTTCAGTGACAGCCCTAAAAATGGACTGAGTCTACGTGAAGATTAAGGTCACTTGGTTAAACCAAAATTTGTTAAAAATGGAAATGCCTGAGAGGAGTCCAGTTCTTTCATCAGGTCTGATGGGAGTATTTAACCCTTCCAAATGCATAGAATTTGTGGTCTCATGTGGAGCAGGTGGAGCTCAGGGGTTGAGTGTGTGCCTTGCACGTACAAGGTCCCAGGTTCAATCCCCAGCACCACCTAAAAATATATATATGAGAAGAAGAATTGGTGGTATCTAAAATTATAAACTCAACCCTCTTGGTTTTCATGTGGTCAATACAAGGGGAAAACGAGGAGGAATAAAAAGTATGCGTAACAGCCAAACACAATGGCATGATATTGCCAGTTGTGTAGAAGGATTTTTAGTATACATTTCCAATGCTCATTTAGCATTTGTACAAACAGCTGTAGGCAAGTGACCTTGTAACAGAAACGTTTCTGAGATTTGCAAGGAGACAGGTCTTTTGACGTTCACTAAAGACTGAAGTACATGGTGAACTGAAAATGGCTCCAGGGCATGAGCAAAGCTTCCTATAGTTGCTCTAGACATGCCATTTGAATATAATCCACTTACCAGAAAGTATTTCCATCCAGCGTTTCTCTAGACACAGGGTCAGGAGTATTTTAAATCCAAATGCTCCAAGTGTGGCTCGACTTGTTATGTATTGATTGATGGTGAACTATGCCTGGGTTCTCCTAAGCACTCAGTATAGATCCAGCTCCAAAAGGGGTGGCCAGGGACTCTGAGGGGTCATAAAGAGAGGGAGTTGACCACAGGGAGCTGTCTATTTCAAGATGTCTTGAAAGAGAGGAAAGGAAGAATAATATATAGCCAAGAAATTGGGAACCTTGAGATAGCACTTCCCCAGCTCCCCTGGGGATCTTGCAGATTCTGATTCAGTGGGTCTGGGGTGGTGCCTCAGATTCAGCATTTCTAACAAGCTCCCAGGTGACCTGTTGGTTCCAGGACCGTACTTTGAGTAACAAAGCTTTAAAAAACAGAGTCCAACCAGGGGCTGTAAAACTGACTCTGAGTTAAGATGTGTGGGACAGAAATTCTGTTCCACTTCTAGAAGCTGTTAAAGTCTCTCAAACCATCACTCTGGATGTGTGTGAGACAAAAATCAAGGTCGAGGGAGATAAAGAGAGAGGCTGAGAGAGCGGCCAGGGAGAGAAAGCCTAGAAACACCACGAGACTATATTTACTTCAGTGAAATTGGAGAACAGAGCTCATTTCTTTAGCTACTATCAAGATTTCTGTACTGAGAGATGCTTTAATAAAAGAAACATGCTCTTAGAGACCATTTCCTAGTACTGTCAGCATCCAGCCTCTGTTAGCAAGGGATTCTAGGAGAGTTAGTCCTAGAAGGGCCCCTATCTAATGCCTCCAATTTTCCCCAAATGTAGGGTCTGTAAAGCAAACATTGGGGTGGGGTTGGGGGTCAGACCCCAAGGAAGGCCTTTCAAATGAAACCATTTGGGCGGTGGGGGGGGGTGGTCTCAGTCCATCCACAGTGCGGTAGAAAGATGCATCAACAGTGCTTCATGGATACCCTGACCCCCTTCCTACCCTGTTTCCTCCAGTGGAGGAATTGAGGATTCCTTAATCACTTTTAATCTCATTCTGTACATTTTCCATCACTTCTGACCACTAAAACAGCCTGGCTTGGGATCTTAAGGTTTAGCCCTATTTATTTATTTATTTATTTAAGGCTTATTTATTTATGTATCCCTCCCTCCCCTTGCCGCTTGTGCTCGCTGTCTGCTATGTCCATTTGTTGCATGTTTTCTCTGCAGCTCTCCGTGGGCACGGGCCCAGCTTGCCCTCACCAGGAGGCCCCAGGAACCGAACCCAGGCCTCCCATATAGTAGACGGGAGCCCAACAACCTGAGCCACATCCACTTCCCAGCCCTATTTATTTTTAAACTTGAATCCCATATTTGATTTTAAGAGTTGCCTACCCTTTCCCAGGGTGGTCTCTGAGTCCTGGGAGCAGCCACAAGGATTGTTCTTCCCTTTTATGCAGCCCTGCAGAGATGGAGGTTTCCTTTTGTCCTCGGCAGTAGCTGGGGCTGATAACGTCGCTGTCCCTTTCCCTTCCTTGTATCGCTGTTTCTGCCTCATCCGACAGGCCCTCTGTGTGGCCATTTCCAAAGGCTCATTCTTGGGGAAGCATGTTTGTGGAGGCTTTAAAGGATGCCCACAAGTGCTTTGGCGCTCCTCTCATCAGAAGCTAGAGTCTAGCTCCCCTGCCCTTGACCACAGGCTGGCCTCAGCGATGCAATTCTAACAAATCGTGTGCAGCAGAAGTTTCACTGTGGGACTTCCCAGCCGGGTTAGAAAATGTGATCCATATTCTGCCTGGCTCTCTGTCTTGGGACATTCACCCTTGGAACCGAGCCCCCATGCTGTGAGAACCCAGCGGCCACCTGGAAAGGCCACATGTAGGCACACCAGCCACCAGCTCCAGCTAAGGTCCCGGCCAACAGCGTAATCCAGGTCCCAGCTTCAAGCCACCTAGCTGATAAAGTGTGGATTAGAGACAAGTTGTCCTTACTGAGAACTGCCTAAACTGCCAAACCCAGCTGTTTTAAGCCACTGCATTTTGGGGTGACATTAGAAAAGCAGAACAAGAATTGCTGGTTCTTTGGAAAGCCCAGTGGAGATTACCCTGCTACTCAGACCCCTGACACAGACTGGTTCAGATTCAACTTATTCCTCTCCTCACCTCCAGGTTCTGCTGGGGCCATCTGCTTCAGTGCTTCTTGCTGCTGGGGCCCCTGGGCCCAGCAGGTGGCCCTTTTGGTGGGAGAAGCCAATTTACCTTCCTTTGTGTCCACAGGACCTACAGAAGACTGACATATTCCTGCCTTACCCAAAGATGAGGCCATAGTCTGCTTCTCCCCTCTGAAAGGTAACTGTCCCATCTCCTCTATCTCCCTCTTACCCCATTCTCCACACTCTAGAAGCTTATGCTTGACAAATCTGAGCCAAAGAGACAATCACCAATCTTTGACTTGGCCCCTCACCTTCAATCATGTAGGAGGTGGAGCAGGCAAAGGGGAAAGATGGATGCTGCTCCATACACTGTTTAGTCCCCAAAAGTTACTGCTTCCCCCTCTCTATCCAGGGGTGAGAGTGGAGAGAGTGTACTGATGATAGCAGGGGTTCTGCCAAAATGCCACCTCCCACTGTCCCTGCAGGAAATTGGCTGTTCCCAGTAGCTAGTGGTTCTTTCTCAGCATTTGGATTGAACAGCACATTCCACCAGGACTGCCATGCATGGCCGTGCAGTTTGGGCACTGCACAACTCTAGGCGGGGGACCAGCAAATGTTTCTGTAAAGAGCCAGATAGTAAATATTTTAGGCTTTGCAGACCACAAGGTCTCTGTCACAACTACTCAACTCTGCTGTTGTCACACCAAAGGGGCCACAGGTAATATGTAAATGAATGGGAGTGGCTGTGTTTCAATAAAGCTTTATTTACAAAAATAGACAGCAGGTGGATCTGGCCTGAAGGCTGTAGTTTGGCAGTCCTTGCTCTAGGAGATTCCATTCACAAAGGTTGACATGTACAGCCCTAAACTCTGGCTTTGCTTAGCACCATTTACTCTTTGGACTTGGATTCTGGGAAAATAAGAACCATCCCCAGTGAGCACCTAACATCATCCTGGTAGGGTAGTTTTTTTTCAAGGAGGCAGCAGTATCCTTTGAGATGAGTCTGGAATCTTCTTTTCACCTTAGCCTGAACTTTGGGAAACTTTTGGGGGACTGTACTCTTTCATTCATTGAAAAGAAAATGGTTTTTTTTGTTTATTTGGTTGGGTTTTTTTGACCATCTATAATGACTCAGGCATTCTGCTGGTGCTGGGAATTTAACAGAGCACAAAGCAGTCACAGTTCTTGTCTTTATGAAACTTGCAGAAGAGCGGGGAAGATACACACCGAACAAATAACCATAAAGGGGATGAGTGTAAGCTTAGGAGTTGTGGGGGCTCTCATAGCAGGTGCTAAGCCAATCTCAGGAATCAGGAGGAAGCTGCGGTCTAAAGGATGAGGAGTTGGCCAGGCAAAGCGTTATGGGACAAGTGTTGTAGCTAGAGGGATCAGCATGTGCAAAGAGACTGGACAGAATGTTTAAGGAAGGGTAAGCTGAAGACCTCTTATTCAATGGCTGTGTCTCTCCCCAGTCTACCTTTGACCTTAAGGAGATAATGATGACCAAGCTCACAACCTGGCAACTCTCATCAAGCCTGCATATCTGCATTGCTCTGTAACACAGAGATTAAAAACTTCTTAAGTAGTTGCCAATATTGAAGAGTCAAGAGATTTCCAATAAGATTTGGCTCTCTAGTTTTTCTTTTTAAGAAATGCCAGCATTTGGGACCAATTCCTGTATGGTGACAACTGTCTTAGAGTCGCTGGCAGCTGCCCTCTTAGATGGAGCACATGCTCCCCATTTTGTCCGAGTCCCTTTTGTTCCTAACTGCCTTATCCCAGGTCTGATTCACCCACTTACATTATCCATGTGGCCAATGCAGGCATCTGAGTTGGTTGAGATGAATTATGGTTTCCTAGCAAATCCAGTCAGAATAGCCAACTCTGCTGAATTCCCAAGTGTTACACTCCTGAAATCCCAATGCATGTTAGACACTGAGGAAGGAAATTTCTTTTGGGATCCCTTGTAGAAACTCTGCTGGTGTTTGAAGATTGCTAAGAAAGTCTTCAGTATAAGGGGGCTGAGCTAGAAGCAGGCCCAATGGATGCTTTTTTTCTCATCAAATCAGGTCACTTCCTTTCTAGAAAATCAATTCAGTGGTTTGGATGCTATTCTCCAAGGCAGAGTTTTTCAAAGGATGCACCAAAGAATACTAGAGTCAAATGAAACTGATAGTGCTTCACGAACACACAGTCCTACTGTCAGGGAAACCTGGTGTTTCAGGGTAGGTCCCCAGAGGCTGACCTTGAGCTGAGGACTCGTGTGTGAGTGATTTATTAGGGGCACGCACAGGGGAGTCCTGCAAGGGGAGCGGGGGGGAGCTGGGCAGAGCAGGGGAAGAAACCAGGCCAGAGGGCAGTCTCAGGCAGAGTCATTGGGAGGTTGTGTTAGCCTGGTCCCGCAGGGGATCTTTAGAGTCTAAATTAGGCCTCAGAGTTGCCCCCAACCAGGACAACTGATTAGTCACGGGTTAAGGGTTGCCCCTGGGAAAAGTAAATTCTGAGACACTTCCTGCTCTATGCGTGGGCAAATTAGTTTCAGTTGAGGACAGCCTCCAAGAAGTGCAGGCGCTGGTGTTAGGAGTGAAAGCAATTGGTGGTGGCGGATTTCCCCTGTCACTTTCGCTAAGTGATGGTGTCTGGTTGTTTGGTCAAATACCGGCCTAGTTGTTACGGTGGGGGTATTTCGTAGGTGGGATTGGCATCTGCAATCAGTTGGCTGTAAGTAAAGGAGACTGCCCTCAGCACCACTGGCGGGGGGCTCGTCTAGCTAGCTGGAGGTCTTAAAAGCTATAACTCTGGGGTGGGTTTGAAGAATCAGCAGGAATTCTGCCTGGAGACTATACCACCCACTCTTTCCTGACCTCCCTTACGAACTTGCATGAAAGTCTTCTACATCTCTCTTCCTGGAATTTGCAGCCTCGGAACTGCTGTTTGGAATTCAGACTTGCTAGCCCCCACAATCACGTGACCCAATTCCTTATACTAAATCTCTTTACACACACACAGTCTGTTGGTGAACCCTGACTAATGCAACCCTGAAACCATGGGTGGGGCAAAAAGTGTAAAAATGGGTCTGAGGGGGTCTGGGTGGAGCCCTGCCATTGCCTGAGACATCAGTCAACTGAATGATTTACAAAGTTAAAAAGGTTTCTTGTCTGCAGAAATTTTCAAGCACCTTTGATGTGATCACGTATATTGTCACCTCAAGGAAAAAGGAAATGATGTGTAGCAACTCCTCAACTCATCTGACTATGAGACTCTGTTTATCTGGGATTCTGCAGATCCCAGTTTTGGGGAACACTGCTCTCAGGAGCCCGCGTGGTAGGGAGACGCTAGCAGGAAAGGGCTACTCCTGGTCTTAGCTGGACGCAGTTCTGAAGTCCTTGGAAACCCATGGGGACCGAGCCAGACTGGACTCCAGGCCTTTTAGGGGCATTTCACCCACCACAGCCTCGTGGATCCCACGCTAGAGCCAAGCGTCGATCCTGGATCAGGGTAGGGCATCCACAGAACTGATATCACAGCATCCCGCCTCAAAGTCTGGCTCGTCAGGTCCTCTGAAGGCCATGCAAGGATGGGGGTGGGGACTGGACTCTGCAGCCACAAGCCAAGCCTGAGGCCACCAGAAGCTGGAAGAGGCGAAGGAAGATTCCTCCCTAGAGCCTTGGGAGAAAGCATGGCCCTGCTGATGTCTTGATTTTGGGATTATAGAAAGAATACATGTCGGTTTTTTTCTGCTTCCTAGTACTTTGGTAGGGCAGCCCTGAGAAACTAATATAAATAGATAGTAACATTCTCTTGCTTGACTCCTTTAGTGTTTCTAGCTTTTATGTGATTAAACTGAGATCCATGGTCATCACCATCTTCATCTTCAGTCTCACCAGCATTTATCGAGGGCATTACTTGGCCATGCAAAGGAACTGAGAAGGAAGAGCCAGTGAGGTGGGAGGAAAGCCAGGGAGAGGGGGCTGTGGGGAGCCACGTGTGAGCAGTGCTATGTTCTATGAACCACATCGTGAGGCAGTTCTCAGAGGCCTGCTCGCCAGGCAGGGCTGCTAGTCTTCATTGTCTAAACCTCTGGATGAGCCACATTTCTCCTTGCTTATGACTGATGGTTAATGGATTCAGGAAATGATCTCAAATCTTCAAGCCCATCCCAGAGGAAAGGCTGCTCTGGCCGGCTGCCGTTTTCTGGATGACTCCTTCCACATATATCCATCAAGGTCCTTTTCTGCCCTGGGCCTTGAAGGTGGAATAGACCAGGACTTCTGGAGTCAGACTATCCCTGCTGTTTGAATTGTTCTTGTTGGGTGTAGACCTTGGGCAAGGCACTTTGGCCTAAGCCTCAGTTTCCTCACCTGTAAATGGGGATAATAAATAGCTCTTTTGTTTTTTTGCTATGTACATATATATATATTTAAATATTTTTATTTTTTTAAAAAGATACTTAGATTACACAAATGTTACATAAAAAATAGAAGGGATTCCCATATGCTCTGCTCCCTATACCTCCCACATTTTCCCACATTAACATCCTTCATTAGTGTGGTACATTTGTTAAAATTGATGAACACATTTTGGAGCATTGCCACTAAGCATGGATTATAGTTTACATTGTAGTTTACACTCTCTCCCACATAATTTTATAAGTTATGACAAGATATATAATGGCCTGTATCTGTCATTGCAATGTCATTCAGGACAATTCCCAAGTCCTGAAAATGCCCCCATATTACACCTGTTTTTCCCTCTCCCTACCCTCAGAACCTCCAGTGGTCACTGCCTCCACATCAATGATATAAGTTCTTACATTGCTGGAATCACAATAAATCTATAGTGGAATACTAATAAGGCTACTTTAGTCCATAGTTCATTCCCCAATCCTGAGGATTCTGGTATGGTGATGCCCATTCCACCTCTAATTGAGAGGGGGCTTTAATCCCATAGGGCAGATGGATAGGACTCTCTTGCTTCCAGTTGTAGACTCTCTTGGTTCCTTGGAATGGTCGTTGTCCATTATCATCTCCTCGTTAGCTGTCCTGGGTGAGTCCAATGAACTGGAGAGTAGGTATTACAATTCTGTTGAGATTCAGGACCCAGCTGGTACAAAGACAGCTCAAATATTTAAGTCTCTTGGACATACACCTATCAACTCTAGTACTAATTATAGGTTCAAATAGAAGGGGCAGAAGAGCCATGTGTAGGGAAACCACAACTGAGTCCAACTCTGTCACACTGGGGAGCATAAATTCCAAAGGCACCAAACTCCTGAGCCATCTGTCCTGACTATAGTGTCTGAATGTCTCCAGAGCCCTCAGGAGCCCTGTTATTTGAAGTAGTATTTACTTTGGCAGTCAATTAGATCCTGCTGAGTCAAGCAAAAGTGTAACCTCTGAAATGACCTTCCAACTCACTTTGAAATCTCTTAGCCATATAAACTCATTTGTCTTTACCTTTTCTCCCTTTTGGTCAAGGTTTTTCTCCAGTTGTATTGCTAGTTGGTGATTGGTAGTAATTCTTTGGTACCAGGGAAGCTCATCCCCAGGAGTCATGTCCCACACTGGGGAGAAAGTAATGCATTTATATGCTGAGTTCGGCTTAGAAAGAGGCCACATTTGAGCAACAAGGAGGTTTTCAGGAGGTAACTCTTAGGCACCCTATAATACTAGGCTAAGTTTCTATTTCAAAAGTAAAGGTTCATAAGTATAGACAACAATATCAAGGGCCCATCAATGGACCTTCCTCCTTTACTAGTCATTGCCCCTGTACTCGGGGGATTCTTGCTGTTCCATTAGAGAATGTGGTAGAGCTCCCCAGGATGGGAATTCAATATTTTTTTGGTTATTGTGTGGATCTCCACCCACTGTGACAATGCCCTATGAACACTTGAACACATTTTAATGCCTTATATGTATGAATGAATAGCTCTTACATCAAGGTGAGATGGGAATGAAACAATGCACTTAAGTCACATAGTACTGTGAATGGAACCATAGCATGTGCTCGGTAATTGTTTCTTTCTTTTTTTTTTTTTTAAAGATTTTATTTATTTATCCCCCCCCCTTGCTGCTTGTGCTTGCTGTGTCCATTTGCTGTGCGTTTTTCTGTGTCTGCTTGTCTCCCTTTGTTGGGTCGTCTTGCTGTGTCAGCTCACCACACTGTGTGGGCTGGCTTGCCTTCACCAGGAGGCCCCGGGAATCGAACCTGGGGCCTCACATATGGTAAACAGGAGCCCTATCAATTGAGCCACATCAGCTTCCCTAATTGTTTATTGTAATGCAATAATAGTAATTTTTAAAATGCTGGCTGACACTGGAATGCAGCCTTCACCCAGGTGACAATTTGTCCTACAGCTGACCCTGGGAAAAGTTGCCCTGGTAACCCTTTCTTCTCCCTTGCATTCTCTTTCCCTCCATATCTCCTTTCCTCCTTCTCTCTCTTACTCCCTCCCAAGCTCTCGGTGTTTTTGGTGTATTTAGGGCTACTCTGGGGAGCTCTCCAAACGCAGAGATTATCAGGGGCTCTGGAATCTGTATCTGTAACACCTCACCTCAGATAATTCTTTTTTGGGTGGTGCAGGGACAGTGACGTGCTGGCAAATGTTTAACAAGGACTTGGGGCAGGCAGGAGGGCTGGTTGGTACTGTTTGTCAACATCCATAGTGTAGAGACTCCCACATGGCCAATATCAGGCTATCAGTGTGGGATCACTGAATGCAGAGTTGGGAAGAGTTGCCCAGTAATGGTGTAACATTTCAGGCACTATAGATTCATGTAACCACAAGAGCACAGAAAAAAAGCAAAAAGAGGTAAAATTATGAGGAAATTTTGATGAGTTTTGACTATTTATTGCTCTTACTTTTTAATATAATTTATTTAAGTATAAGTTCATATGTTTTAATATTTAATGTTTGGGTTGAAGAACTGAGTCACAAAATTCCTGTGAATCTAACAACCCGTTCTGTGAGTCTGTGAGTTGGTATGGGCCCGGCTCCAGCCCACCCCTGCAGGAGCCACACTTGAATAAGCCTGCCTATGAGAGTTGGATGAACATTCTCCTCTGTCTCTCCCTAGCAAACTGCACATGCTTGCAAATTTTACACAAATTCCTGGAAGCTTCAAAGATGCACTAAAGCCCATCAGGGATGTTGGAAGGATCCCATCCCTTGATTGCCTCCTGCAGTGTGAGAATATCTTGAGGGCTAGTGGGAAGGAGGGCATGAAGGACCAACATTGGGGAAAAGACTTTTGCAGATACTTCCCTTCTCCCTGTCCTCAACTTCTGCCACCGCTGCCCTGGGTCTCAAAGCCATGAAGGGGCCCACCACCACCAGCTTCCTTCCAGAAGCACTAAATTCCTGTCAACTCCAAGCTTTTAGTCTCCTTCCCATGCTATTGGGCCCACCCAGCTGGTACTATCTAATCTGAAGCTGGTGACAGCCACAGTCAAGAGAGAAAAGGGAGGTGTCTTATCTCCCTTCCCTGCACAGGCTGGAAGGCAGGCTGCTCTCTTTCAGCAAAGGCCAGAGTCTTGAGTCACTGCATTTGGTCAGGAACAAGAGAGAAGGAGGTCATGGCCCTTAGCAGACTCGAAGCCTGCTCCATGCTCCATGCTTTAGAGACATTAGTGCATTACATTCCGGGGTGTGTGTGTTGGGGGGGGCTGGGTACTACTATTATCCTCATTTACAAATGAGGAGACGGAGGCTCACAAGATGATCCTGCCTAAGATCACACAGCTGGAGAGCCACGTTCAAACGCAGGTCTGTCTGACTTCGAGGATCAGGCTCCTAATTTTTCTGCTCTTGTCCTTGCATTTAATCCTTACAACAGCCCTGACCCCCATTTTACAGATGAGAAGACTGGGATTATCAATTAAAGTCTGACAGCGTCAGGAGTGGGGAGCCAGGACTCCATACCTTTCCCTCCTAACCACAGTCTTCTGCTGATACCCTGGCAAAGGGTCTGCATTCTTTATAAAACTGGAAGGAAAAAGAGGAAGGATGAGAGACAGGCAAGCCTGGGGGGGTTAGAACAATCATCTAAAAGAGCAGCGAGGGCACAAGCAGCAGCATCCAGGCCTGGCAGGTGGGTTTCTGCTTATGGCCCAGTTGGGGAAAAATTAAAAGAGGGAGGGACAAAAACAGAGCAAGGACAACTCTCGGGCACTCTAGCTAAGTTCCTTGATTCCTTGAGAGGAGGTCATGGAAAGATGCTCCCCTTCGTTCTCATGGCAACTAGGCCTACCTCCTCTCACTCCCCAGCTGGTCTTTCACCAGGAATTGGTGAAACAATTGGTCTAACAGAGGCCATGACAGTGGCTGCAGTTACCATTGCCATCCTCCCTTGTCCCGTAACCCAGTGGTAACCATGGCAACCTGGCTGTGGGAACACTCATTGAGGAGGATATTTAGCCCACCTAGCAGGGCTGAGAGACAGCCACGCTGGGCCAGGCTGCCCCCACAAAGTCAGCTTCAGGCCCACAGCACCCTTGCTTGGGTCTGTCCCCACTTCCACTACCCCAGGCTGCCTTGGTTCCAACCCTCATTACGACATGTGGGCAAAAGCTGGGGTAAGTCACCTAACTGCTCTGAGCCATGGATTCCTCATCTGTTCCCAGCACCTGGCTCACATTACACATTCAATAACAACAATAATAACACTTATTATTAATTGTGCCATTACTATTATTATTATTCAAACAATGGGCTATATGATTCATCAACAAATGAGCCAGGCAGATCTGGATTTGAAACCCTGTAATTGAGGCAAGTTACTTATCCTCCTGGGTCCCAGTTTTCTCTTCAGTAGAATATGAACCCTGTAAGCACTTGACCTGGTCGTTGAGGTATTTAAATAGTTGAATACATGTCTTATTTTGGGTTTCCCTGAAAGGAGAGCCTGAGATGAGGATTTGGGTGCAGATGGTTTTTTGGGGAAGTGATCCTGGGTAGCACAAGTTGGGACTGGTGATGTGGGGTCAGGGAAGGGGGAGCTAATAATGAGCAGGTTACTGCTGTGGGCACCTGTGGCTCTATCTCACTGGGGACACTCAGAGGAACTATATAACTTGCCTCCTGTTTGTCCCACTGAGGGCCGGGGAAGCTGGCTGTTGTAAAGTACCAGAAATGGGTTGGCTTTTATAATGAGGATTTTACTTAGGGTAAAAACTTACAGTTCTGAGGCTGTGAAATGTCCAAATCAAGGCATCAGCGGAGATGCTTTCTCACCAAATTCAGCTGCTGGTGATCCTGGTGTCCTGCCACATGACAAAGCACATCTCTGTCGAGGTCCCTGCCTTCCCCTCCAGGCCCACCAGCTCCTGGAGCCCAGCTGCGGGCAATCAGGCATATTGCTTGTCTCTTCAGCCTTGAGCTGCTCCATGGGCCCGGCCAGTCTGGGGTCTCTTTTCGTGCCTCTGTGCTCTGCTGATTCCAGACTCTGGGACCTCTCTCAGCTTCTTGGGGCTTCTCTATCTTCCTGCAATCCTCTCCCTCACATGGAAGGATCAAGATGGCAGCTTCCTTTCTCTGTGTGTGTCTCTTCTCTGTGTCTCCATTTATATAAGGCTCCAGTAAGAGGGCAGAGACCCAACCTGAGTCATGCCTCACTGATGTAGTCTAATAAAAAGCAACCTAATTAAAGTCCCTTAACTGAATCTAATGCAATCAAAGAGTCTCACACCCAGAGGAATAGATTAGTTCGAAAACATAATCTTTTTTTTTAATTTTTTTTTATTTACTAAATTCAAACTGTCACACTGGGGTATTTATCAAACAACTCCCAGCCTTCATTGGTTGAGGGTGACCCCAGGGGTGTCTAGACTGCCCTATGCAAATAGGCTGAACTGGCTCCCACAGTACTTGGGGCGGGAGGTAGTCACTGCTGTAGGTGAGTTCAGAGGTGGGCAAGGGGAGATGAGGCAGGGCTCAAGAGCAATCTTATAATAGAAAACACCCAGCCTGTGCTGACACATAGTAGATGCTCAGGAAAAATGTGTTTGCCTCCCCTTTTCACAAAACAGTGTCCTGTTCTCACTCTGACTTCTGCTGTTTGCCCACAGATGATTTTGCTTTCTGAAGGCCACTCCTATTTCTACAAGACTAGCACAGTGGTGAGAGCCTGGGTGTGGGTCTCTTTGCATCAGCTGGCCCTGGTTATGTGTATCAGCATTATCTCTTACTAGCTGTGGGGCTGCAAGTGTCTAGATGCCTCTAAGCCTCAGTTTGCTTGATTGTAAAAGGGAACATAACAATACTTATCTCACAGGGATGTTATGAGAATAAAACAAAATAATACGTAAACCAGGGGTCAGCAAAATTTTTCTGTAAAAGGCCAGAGAGTGAATAATTTGGGTTTTGTGGGCCATACAGTCATTATAGTACATAGGCAACCATGACAATACATAAATGAGTGGACATGGCTGTGTGCTAATAAAACTTTATTTATAAAAACAGGAAGTGGCTGGATCTGGCCTGCTGGCCATAGTTTACCAACTCCTGGTATAAAGCACAGAACACAGTATCTGGTACATAGTAGGTGCTCAGTAAAAGCAAGCTGTAATTATTATTGTCACCGCTTAGAAGGCTCAAGACAAAAGCTCTCCACAGCTTAGGTGAGCTTCTACTTCCTCTCCATGTCATTTGTCAACCACTGAAAGAATGAATCTGTGTCTCCTAAGTCCTTGCTAACTCTGAGTGTGGTCCACCTGCCACAACATCACCATTACCTGCCAGGTTCTCAGAAACAGTCTCTGAAGCTTCACCCCAGACCCACTGAATCAGAATCTGCCCTTTAACAAGCTCACCAGGTCTGTGCACATTATAACAAATGACACCGTTCTCTGAATCGCTGTTCTGCCTTTCAGATCAGATACCACCTTCTGTGTGCCAGCCTGCCTACCACCCAGCTCTACTCACTTTCTAATCCCAGTTGGTTTTCACCTTCAGCCCAGACTCCTGTATCTGGGGATTTCTCCCATGTCAGTGTCCCCTTGGATCTGCCTTGGCTCTGATCTCCTCAGACCCTCTGCCCCTCTTGACCTCTGCAAGTGTTTGTCCTCTGGGTCTCCCAGCCCTTGGCTCCACCTGCTTTGCTCCCTCAACCCCAGACACTCCCACCAAACAAACATTCCTGCCGGTGGTCCAAGGTCCAGCTTTCCATGCGGCCTCTATGGTAACTGAACACTTGAAATGCAGCTCATCTGAACTGAGATGTACCAAAAGTGCAATACATCCAGTGAAGACTTAGTCTGAAGAAGAGGGTGGAAAATATCTCATTGATAATTTTTTTTAACCAACTACATGCTGAAATGATATTTTGGATCTATTGGATTAAATAAAAGATGCTTTAAAAATTAGTTTCCCCTGTTCCTCTTTATTTTTTTAATGTGGATACTAGAAAATTGAAAATGACAGGCATGGTGCTCATTAAAGTCCTATGGGACAGCGCTGGCCTGGCAGGACAGCGTGAAGATTGAGATAGTGCATGGAGTCAACTGTCTGCATTCCGACTCCAGCTCTGCCTCTGGCCAGCTGTGGACCTTGCTGGAACTGGAGAACCTGTCAGTGCCTCGGGTCCTTCATCCAGAAAACGGCAGTCATAAAAGTGCCGACGTCCAGGGAAGCTGTGAGCATTAAATGAGATGATGCGTGCTGGGCTCTTAGCACTTTGCCTGGGATAATACAACCCTCGGTGAATATGAACATGTGAAACCGACCCAGTAGGCCGTTGGTATTGGGGAGAGCTGATTCTGAGACCTTCAGGAATCCTGGATTCTGAGCATTGGGAATGATGATTTAGATTCTTTCTCCTAAATTGTTGAATAGCCACCAAAGAGCCGTGAGTGTCTTGTGCCAATTACCAAGTTAATGGTTATTTCCTGTATTCTCTGAAATCCCCTCTCCGGGCACACAGCCATTTTCACCAAGATTCAGAATTTCCACGATGTCACGAGATCCACAAGGATAGGGTGGTTGCCTCCAACCCTTCCCAAGCTACACATGCCCCCACAGCAGCCTTGCAGCTTGCACAGATCCTGTGTGCTCCTCATCAAAGTGGCAAGTGGCTGTGGGTCCCTCACAAATGCCTGAAACTTCAGAGTTAATTTGCCAATGCCAAGGTCTTAGCAGACTTAAAATAGTACATTCTCTCTTGTGAGCGTGCTCTCACTCTCTCTCCCTCCCTCCTCCTTTCCCTCCTTGCCCCCATCCACCCCAAATCCTTGGTAACCCCAGAGTGAGCAGATTACAAGGAAAGCATTTGTTATGGGCAGACATGACAGGCCAGGACCATTGGCCAAAGCAGAGCCATTAAGCATTCATTGTTGTTGGAAACAAACATCTCCAGTGAAGAGATTTACCATTCTCCAGAGAGAGAAGAAATCCTCTTCTTTGCCAGCAATCTAGCTCATCCTATTAGAAAAGCCTTAGAAACAAATCAAAATGAGGACAGCTGAGTATAACACCCAGCTTCACATGGCTAAAGTCAACCCCATTTATTGGACCCAGATGTGCATTTTGGTAAATGGCCAGGCTCTTTGTGCAAAGGTTTGTCTGAGAGACCCTGTGCCCAGAAGTGACCTTGGGTAAATCAAAAAATGGCAAAGAACTAACACTTTTGTTCTCTACCCTCTCTAAACCTCCCTTCTTTTATTTAGGTAGCTGGAACCTTTATGCCAATGGTTTTTTGATTATAATGTACATCAGAATCAACCAGAAAGGCTGTTTAAATTGAAGGGTCCAGGGTCCTACCCCCTGATTTAGAAGCCAATAATTCTAGCAACCTTCCTACCTGGCTCGTGCAAATCCAGGTGCAAGGGCATCTCCTCTCAGTACAGCCCTAGAAGGCAGCTCTGAGGTCTGTAGAGGAAGTTCCAATCCTTCCTTCCCCTGCAGAAAAAGCCCATCCAGGCCAGTGGGGGAGAGAGTTGATGTTTGCAGTGGTTTACAATGGTTTCAGGACAAGAAATTTGTCTGGCATCACACTTCACAAAACTGCTTTATGCTCTTGAGACTTGCTTTACCATTGTCATCTACTTTGGTGACCCAAATGAATCTACCCCGATCCTAGGCTCCATCCCATCCCTTAGTCCTTTCCAAGATTCACTGCTTCTGGCTCCCACTCTCCTAGCCCACTTCTTCCCCTTGGTTGCTCTGGGCATCACCTGGGGAGTTTATTTTCAATGTCTAGGTTCCACCCCAACAAGTAAGGCAGAATCTCTAGAGTGGAGCAGGCCCAGCCTTGGTGCTTTTTAACCACTCTCCAGCGATGCTAACAGTAGTCAGGGTTAATACCTTTTGTACTATGTTTTCTACCTGGGCTGCACATTGGACTTCCCTAGGGAGTTTTTAGAACCCTGCATAGAGTCCTATCCCCAGAGAGTCTAATTTAAGCAGTTTAGCATTCTTGCCAGGCACTGGAATTTTAAAAAATCTCCTGCAGTTGAGAACCACTGTCTAAGCCCTTCCTCTCTGCAAAGGAAGTTCCAGAACAAATTCCTCCTTTATTCATTGTTAGCTCTTCAGACTCTTTGGGAGGCCTGGAAATGAAGGTTTGGCCCCTGGACTCTGTGATGCGTGAGGACAGGGAGTTCTAGAACTCAGGGCTCCATGAATATTTGTTGTTTAATGGTTCTTTGAGTAGCCTGAGAGCAACCTCATAGTTCAGTGGTTTGCAAACGAATGCAGTTTTATGCGAAGTTTACTGCAGTTGCTCAAAGTGCGGTCCTTTGAGCAGCAGCAGCAGCAGCAGCAGCAGTGGGAATTTGTTAGAAATGCGCATCTTCAGGTGTCACCTCAGACAGGGGTGATGGCTAGGGTGGGACCCAGCAATCTGTGTTTTCAAAAGGTCTCTGAGAGATTCCAACACATGCTCAAGTTTGAGCAGGGCTTGAAGCTCTATTAGAATGCAAGTTTTTGCACTTACTGCCAGAGAGCCTCATCCTGGAGGTGTGAACTAGGACTCAGGAACCATTAGCCAGCACCCTAAGATAAAAATGCCTCTAGAGCCCACTTTGAGAAACCCTGTAGAAGACATATGCTATGGAGGTCTACATTCCATCTGTCCACCTGTTTCCTAGATCTGCTCTTCCAGGGTCACATACCCGTTCAAAAGCTTCTAAACTTTTAACCCCGCCCCCCCCCCCCAATCTCCCCTTGAAAATGGGCTGAGGGGAGCTGACTTGGCTCAAGCAGTTGAGCACCTGCTTCCCACATGGGAGGTCCGGGTTCGATCCCCGGTACCTTCTAAAAATAAAAGCAAACAACAAGCAAACAAAGGAAACAACCTGCTCAGGGGAGCCAGTGTAGATCAGTGGTTGAGCACTGGCTTCCCACATAAAAGGTCCCGGGTTCAATTCCCGGCCCAGGTACCTCAATCTACAGGGAGTAAAGGGCACTTACTGGGTGTCCTGTGCGGCTTTAGGGACCTGCGTTTGTGTAAGGAGCTCTCCCGAAGGTTCCAGGAGGATGAAAGCAGTCAATTACTTCCAGACGTCACCTGGCTGGACTTATTTATTTGTAATAACAAACCCAGGCCCCACTTGCAGATGGACAGTCCAAGGAGAATGATTTGTTTCCTCTGAGCTTCCTCCTCGATGCATTTTACCATTGCAGAGTTTCTTGCTGGCCACGTGTTTCCCTCTAATCTGTAAGTGCTTTTCCACAGGCCAGGCTCTTGGCAGCTCCCTTATTTACCGAGGAGAGCGCACGTCAGCGGCTGGCTCGGCTCCAGCCTCCCCCAGAGCTCAGAGATGGGAGGTTGGCAGCAGATAAAGCAGCGTGGTCTTTCCATCCCCGCTCAAACTTTCAGGGCATTTTGCCCCTAGCGCTCGATCTCTGTTATCTTTGAGGGGGCTTGCCTTTTAATTTGTTTCTCCGGCAGCCATGCTAATGAATAGGACACAGCTGAAGAGCTGTCTGAGACACAATAGCTGCTCAGTTCCATCAGCCAATTTGTCTCCTGCGCCGTTTGTTATGAATCCTGCCAGCCCATTAACCCCTGAACCTGGGAGATGGTATCTCCCACGGGATGAATTACCTTTATTTCCAGACACGTGTTTGCTCATTTAGCACCCTATTCATAAAAACAGCCCTATTTGGGCCCTGTTTCCCAGAAGTGGAGGGGAAGTGCTTGCTCCAGTCATAGAAACCCATATGTTTGGAAGGACGGACACGGAGCTCAGGCCCAAGAGTGACAGCTGACATTTCCTGAGCAGTTACTAAGACAGGAATGCTACTGTGTGTGTGCTTTTTCTTACACTGTCATTTAATCCTCGTCATAACCTTGGGTCCTGGGTGGAATCATGAGCCCTATTTTGCACACGATGAATCTGAAGCACAAAGGGGTTAATGACTTGCCCACGAGCACTCAGCTTGGAGGTGGCAGAGCTGGTATTTGAACATAGGTATCTGCTTATTTTCAACCCACTCTTCCACCGGTAGGCAGAGCTCCTCACCTTGGCCTCCTTTCCCTTGGATGGGGGGTGGAGGGTGGGGGCGGGGGCCGGGGGTAGGGCATTTGAGTCACGGGAAGAAAGGGTTCATTGACCTCTAACGACCCTTACCAATGGATTTCACGTTCAGAAAAGATATTTGTCTGCAAAAGTGCCACATCTGACTATTTCGAATTTGAATGCTTATTTTAATCCTGAAGTTTATTTTTAGTTACACATGCTGACTTATTCATGTGGGTAGAGGGACAGAAAATTGTACTTAATATTCCACAGCTCTGTCACCATTCAGCTTGAATGGAGATCTACACATATATACTCTTGAACAGGGAAAGGATGTGACCAGGACTCCTGCCCAGCTTTGGGTAGTTCTTGCACTGTAAACCATAGAAGACAGAAGTGATTCATCTCCTCCCAAAATTAGATTTCTGATTGCCATCTGTAACAGTTAGGAGTTGTGTTAGCATGCATATAAGAAAACTAAGAAACTAGAGTTTAAAGCATAGTTTATTCTTTTATGCAAGGGTTTATTCTTTTTTTTTTTTTTTTTTTTTTACTTATTTGGAAATAACTACAAAGGAAAGTTGCAAAAATAATACAGAAACAATACATAAAACTCTAATGTACCCCCACTCAGATACCTAGATTTACCACCTATTAGCATTTTGCCACATTTGCTATATCATTCTATCTCTATCTACCTACCTGCTTACCTGCCTACCTACCTATCTAAACATTTGAAAGTAGGTTGCATACATCATGTTCCTCTAACACTTAACATTTCCATATACATTTTATAAGAACAAGGACACTTATGTAACCTACCTTAAGTACAACCATTGAGTTCAGGACATGATTTAATATTGATATACAGCTTATACTCTATATTCCAATATTTTCAATTGTCCCAATAATGTCCTTTTGGGCCTTTTCTCCCTCAATATTAGATCCAGTCCAGGATCATTTATTGCCTTTTGTTGTTATTGGCTCTTTTTTCTCTTTCTTCTATTTTTTAAAATTGTGGAAACATATAAACAACATGAACTTTCCCGTATCAAATACTCCCAAGCATTCAACTCTGTGGGATTCATCTCACTCACATGTTGTGGTACCCTCACCACCATCCAATACCAGACAGAAGCCCTGTGCCATTTATAATTAACTCCCCTTCACCCTCCCTCCCCACCCAGGTAACCTGTACTCTACTTTCTGTCACTGTGAATTTGCATGTTCTAGCATGTTCACATGAGCGGAATCATATAGTATCTATCCCTTTGTGTCTAGCTTATTTCACTCAACATGTCTTCAAGGTTCATCCATGTTGTAGCATGTATCAGAACTTCATTCCTTTTTAGGGATGAATAATATCCCCATTTTAAAAATCCATTTATCTGTTGATGGACACTTGGGCTGCCTCCATCTTTTGACAATTGTGAATAATGCTATGAACATTGGTGCACAAATATCAGTTCAAGACCTCTTGATTTTATTGCATTGGTCTTATGTCTGTCCCTGTACCAGTACCACACTGTTTTGTTTATAGCAGTTTTGTAATAACTTTTGAAGTCTGGAAGTGTGAGTCTGCCAACCTGATGCTCCTTTTTCAAGACTATTTTGGCTATTTGTGAACCCTTGCCCTTCCATATAAATTTGATGATTAGCTTTTCCATTTCTGCAAAAAAGACTGTGTTGAATCTGTACATTGTTTTGGGTAGTATAGCAGTTTGATATTATTGATGAATTTCAAAAAGTAATATTGGATTATGTTTGTAAACTGGTCTTTTCCTCTGGGCATATTAGAGTGTATTGGATTCAGACATTTTACTTTTACTTGATTAAATAATGATTAAGGCTTTGATTGGGCCACGTCAGTAGGACATTGCATCCATGTCCCCTTGGTGGATGAGGACTCCCAGAGAAACTGCACTGCAGAGAAGGGAATTTGGAGTTTTTGAGCTGGGTCCCCATGAAGTAAGCACACAGAGGAGCTTGGTTGTGATGAAAGAGAAAAGGTCCCGGGAAGAGAAACAAGCAGTTCACCTGATAGTCTACAGCTGGCCTTGGGGAGACAGCAGAGGAGCTGAGCCCAGAGAGAAGCAAGCCCCAGGAAGAGAGGAACCCAGGAAACCTGAACCCTCACGGATGTTGGCAGCCATTTTGTTCCAACATGTGACAATAGACTTTAGTAAAGGAAGTAACTTACACTTTATGGCCTGGTAACTGTAAGCTTCTACCCCAAATAGATACCCTTTATAAAAGCCAACAGATTTCTGGTATTTTGCATCAGCATCCCTTTGGCTAACTAATACAGGTAGTATTGACATCTTAATGATATGAAGTCTTCCAATCCATGAACATGGGTGTTTTTCCACTTATTTAGGTCTTCTTTCATTTCTTTCAGTAATAATTTGTAGTTTTCCATGTACAAGTCCTTTACATCCTTGGTTAAATTTATTTCTAGATATTTGATTCTTTTCATTACTACTGTTATGGCTTTTTTTTTTTTTCTTTTTTGGATTGTTCATTGCCAGTGTATAGAAACACCCCTGATTTTTGTGTACGGATAATATACCCTGCCACTTTGCTGAATTCATTTATTAGCTCTAGTAGCCTTCTTATAGATTCTTCAGTATTTTCTCTATGTAGGATTTTGTCATTTTGGATAGGGTTAGTTTTATTTCTTCCTTTCCAATTGGATGTCTTTTATTTCTTTTTCTTGCCTAATTGCTCTGGCTAACACTTCCAGTACAATGTTGAATAGCAGTCATGAAAACAGACATCCATGTCTTGTTCCTGATCTTAGGGGAAAGCTTTCAGTCTTTCACTGTTGAGTGATGTTAGCTGTAGGTTTTTCATATATGCCCATTATCATGTTGAGGAAGTTCCCTTTCATTCCTAGCTTTCTGAGTATTTTTATCAAGAAAATATGTTGGATTTTGTCAAATGCCTTCTCTGCATCAATTGAGGTGATCATGTGTTTTTTTCCTCCTTTATTCTATTAATGTAATGTATTACATTGATTTATTTTCTTATGTTGAATGACACTTGTATTTCTGAAATAAATCCCACTTGATCATGCTTCATAATCCTCTTTTTTTTTTTTTTTTTAAAGATTTTATTTATTTATTCATTTATCCCCCCCTTGCTGCTTGTGCTCGCTGGGTCAGCTAACCACGCCGCGCGGGTGGGCTTGCCTTCACCAGGAGGCCCTGGGAACCGAACCCGGGGCCTCCCATATGGTAAACGGGAGCCCTACTGATTGAGCCACAGCCGCTTCCCCGTAATCCTCTTAATATGCTGTTGGATTGAGTTTGCTGGTATTTTGTTGAGGATTTTTTAATCTATATCTATGAGGAATATTGGTCTGTAATTTTCTTTACTTATGATATCTTTATCTGGCTTTGGTATTAGGGTGATGCTGGCCTCAGAATGAATTAGGAAGTGCTCCCTCCTCTTCAATTTTTTTTGGAAGAGTTTGAGCAGGATTGATATTAATTCCTCTGTTAATGTTTGGTAAAATTCACCAGTGAAGCCATCTAGTCCAGGGCTTTTCTTCATTGGAGATTTTTGATTGCTGATTCAATATCTTTACTTGTTATTTGTCTGTTGAGATCTATTTCTTTTTGAATCAGTTTACGTACTTTGTATGTTTCCAGAAATTTGTCAATTTCATCTAGGTTGTCTATTTTGTTGGCATAAAATTGGTCATAGTATCCTCTTATAATCCTGTTTATTTCTACGTCAGTAGTAATGCCCCTTTTCATTTCTGTATTAGTTATTTGCATCCTCTCTTTTTTTTTTTTTTGCTTTGACAGTCTAGCTAAGGGTTTGACAATTTGATTAATCTTTTCAAAGCAACATCTTTTGGCATTGTTGATTCTCTATTATTTTTTCTATTCTTTATTTCCTTTATGTCCACTCTAATTATTATTTCCTTCCTTCTGCTCACCTTGGGTTGAGTTTGTTCTTCTTTTTCTAGTTCCTTCAGGTGTAAGGTTAGGTTACTGTTTTGTGATCTTTCCTCATTTTAAATGTGACCATTTAGAGCTATAAATTTCCCTCTGAGTACTGCCTTGCTGCATACCATAAGTTTTGGTATGTTGTGTTTTTGTTTTCATTCATCTTAAGAGATTCCCTAATTTTCCTTCTGATTTCTTCTTTCACCCACTGATTGTTTGAGTGTATTATTTGATTTCCACATATTTGTGAATTTTCTTGTTCTCCCTCTGTTTTTTATTTCTAGCTCTATTCCATTGTGGTCAGAGAAGATAACTTTGTATGATTTCAATCTATTTAAATTTATTGAGACTTGTTTTGTGATCTAACATATAATCTATCCTTGATAATGATCCATGTGCACTTGAGGAAAAAAGTGAAATGTTATATATATATATATGTTAAGTATAGTTGTATTATTCAAGTCCTTTATTTCCTCATTGTTCTTCTGTCTAGATGTTCTATCCATTATTGGAGTTGGTGCATTGAAGTATCCTACAACTAATGTAGAACCGTATATTTCTCCCTTTACATCTGTCATTGTTTGCTTTATATATGTTTGGGCTTTGTTGTTAGGTGCATAGCTATTTATAATCATTATATCTTCTTGATTAATTGAAAGTTTTCTAAAAATTAAATGTTCTTCTTTGTCCCATGTAAGAGTTTTTAACTTAAAATCTATTTTGTCTGATATTAGTATAGTTACTATTTGCATGGAACATTTTCTCCATTCTTTCACTTTCAACCTAATTGTCTCTTTGAATTTAAGGTGAGTCTTTTGTGGGTCATGCTTTATTATCCATTCTGCAAATCTTTGTCCTTTGACCAGGAAGTTAACCCATTTACATTTAAAATAATTATTTATAATGCTGGGCTTACCTCTGCCATTTTGTTATTTGTTTTTTGTAAGTCTTATACCTTTTTTTGTTACTCAAATTTTCCATTACCACCTACTTTTGCATTTAGTTGACTTTTTGTAGTGTACCCTTTAGAATCCCTGCTCATTTCTTTCTGTGCATATTTTTCAGATATTATTTTTGTGGTTACCAAAGAGCTTAAATTTAACAACCTGTATTGATAACAATCTCATTTGATTGGATACCAACTTAAGTTCAATAGTAATACATAGACTTTGTTTCTGTACCCCCACCGTTATGTTATACTTGTCATAAATGCTATCTTTATACCTTGTGTGCCCCCAAACATTACATTTTACACATTTGCTTTTAGATCTTGTAAAAAGTAAAATCGGAAGTTACAAATAAAAAATACAAGAGTACTGGCATTTATATTCATCCATAATAGTTACCTTTACTGGAGCTCTTTATTTTGGCATGAAGCTTTGATCTATTGTGTAGGGTCCTGTCCCTTCTTTTTAATCTGATGAATTTCTTTAGCATTTCTTGTAGGGCCAGTCTAGTGATGACAAACTCCCTCAACTTTTATTTATCTGAGTATGTCTTAATCTCTCCCTCATTTTTCCCCAAAACTTTTATTTTGAGATAATTTAAAGCTTACAGAACAGTTGCAAAAATAATACAAACATCATACAGAGAAATCCAACATATCCCTATCCCCTCAGATACTCAAATCCACCAACATTTTGCCACCTTTGTCGTATCATTCTATCTATTCATCTAGCAATCTATTTTCTGAACATTTTAGGGTAGGTTGCACACATCATACTCCTTGAATACACAATAATTCCATGTACACTTCCCAAGAACAAGGGTATTTGATTATGTAATCACCTTAAGTGCAGTTATCAAGTTCAAGAACTCTAACATTGATATAAAGCTTACAGTCTATATTCCAACTTTTTCTTGTGCCCCAATAATGTCATTTTGAGCCTTGTCTCCTCCATTCTTAGATCCCATCCAAAGATCATGTATTATATTTAATTGTCATTATCTTTTTAGTTTCTCTTTCTTTCTTTTATTTTTTAATTGTGGAAGCATATATACAACATAAATATTCCCATCTCAATCCCTCTCAAGCATACCATTCAGTAGGATTAATCAAATTCACAGCATTGAAATACCCTCACTACTATCCATTACTAGAACTTTCCCTTCACACCAAACAGAAAAATTACACTTAGTTTGCATTAACTTCCCGTTGCCCCTGCCCTCCACTCCTGGTGACCTGCTCTCTACTTTCTGTCTCTATAAGTTTGCATATTTTCTGATATTTTTCTTTGTACTTGCCAAGGGGCTTATATTTAATATCCTAAATATGTAACAGTCTCATTTGATTTGATACCAACTTAACTTTAATTGCTTACATAAACTATTCCTGTACACTTCTGTCCTATCACCTTTATGTAGTTCTTGTCATAAATTGCATATTTATACATTATGAATACAAAACATTGATTTATCATTGCATTTTATGCATTTTTCTTTTAGATCTTGTAGAAAATAAAAACTGGAGTTACAAATAAAAAATACAAAAACATGGCATTTATATTTACCATGTCATTATCTTTACCAGAAATCTTTATTTCTTCATATACCTTTGGTCCATTGTCTAGTTTCCTTTTCTTTCAACCTGCAGAATTGTTGCTCATTTTTTTTTTTTAAGGATTTATTTATTTATTTACTTTTATCCATTTTTACACCCCTTCCCCCTCCCCCCCCCCATTTTTGCTGTTTCTGTGTCCATTCGCTGGGCAACTCTGTGTCCATTTTCTGCCCTCTCTTCTCATCCTTCTCCTCCTGTCTTCACTGGGATTCAATCCTTGGAATCTCTGATGTAGGAGAGAGGCATCCTGCCCGCGCAACCTTAGTTGCTGGTTTTTCGGTGCGTCTCATCTTGCCTCTCCCTTGTGTCACTCTCCTATTATGTCATCATCTTGCTGTGTGGCTCGCGGGAACTGGTGGTGCGCCCGTGCACAGGGCCTGGCGGCCCACGCACCTTCTATATATTTTTTAAATTTTTACCAGGAGGTCCCGGGGATCGAACCCAGGTCCCTCCATATGGGAGATGGACGCCAACCAGATATAGCCCCCTGCTATATCTCTTAAGGTTGACCAGAGATACCTAGAGTTACAGTCTTTTCCCATACAGGATGGACATATAATAAATCAGGCTTAGTTTATCACCAGCATTCTAAAAACCAGACCTAGGGAGGAAAACGAGGTCTGGGGACACATGCATGGTTTCTAATATAGCGAATGTTTAGCCCACCCTGATTATCACAGAATCAGGACAGTGAGAATATTCGCATTGTTGCTCATTTTTAAAAGACACTTTTGCCAGGTATTGAATTCTTGGTTGGCACTTTTTACTTTTAGCACTTTAAATATGTCATCCTACTGCCTTCCTGCTTCCATGGTTTCGGGTGAGAAACCAGCACTTACTCTTACGGAGGCACCACGTACATAATGCATTACTCTCTCCTGCCACTTTCAGGATTCTCTCTTTGTCTTTGGCATTGGACAGTTTGGTTATAATGTGTCTCCGTGTGAGTCTATGTGAGTTTATACTATTTGGAATTCGTTGAACATCTTGATTTGTATGTTCCTGTCTTTCAGCCATTATTTCTTTGGTTAGTATCTCTGCCCCTTTCTTTCATTCTTCTCCTTCTGGGACTCCCACAGTATGTGTATTGGTAGCTTGATGGTATACCAGAGATCTCTTGGGCTCTGTTCATTTTTCTTCATTCTGTTTTGTTTTGTTTTGTTTTGTTTTTTCTTCTCCCTGTATTGAATGATTTCTATTGTCTTATCTTCAAATTCCTTTCTTTTGCCTGTTCCAACCTGCTGTTGAACCCCTCTACGGAATTTTTAATTTCAGTTACTGTGGTCTTCATCTCCGTTATTTTTGTTTGGTTCCTTTATATGATTTCTAGTTCTTTACTGATTCTCTTTTTGTTTGTCTGTCATTTAGCTGATTTCCTTTAGTTCTTTTTCCATGGTTTCTTTTAGCTCTTTGAGCATATTTAAGATAATTTTTTAAAAGTCTTTGTTTTATATGTCCAAAATCTGGTCTTCCTCATTGATGGTTTCAAATGTTTTCTGATTCATTTACTGTTTATTTGTATACCTGGTAATCTCTTGTTCCACACTAGACATTTTAATATTTTAATGTGTTATCTCTGGTATTTAGACACTGCGGTATCTACTCCTTGAGCTTAATTCCAGCTATTGTTGTGACAGATTTCCTTGACTGCCAGGTGTTAACAAAAAATGAAATATAAAGAAAAAAGTAAAGACTTTCCTAAGACTTTGCAGATTAGCCTGTGCAAGGGTGGTCCTTCAGGGCTTAGCCTTCCTTACAGTGTGTCTAAAGACCAGCCTAAGGCAAAAGCACAGGGCCCACTCCAGGTTTTTCTCCATAGGAATCTTCTCCTGGGATTGTGTGTTGGCCTTAGGAATTCCCCTATCCACACAGATTGGAATGCCCCCCTTATACCAGGAAATAGTCTCTTCTCCCAGTCCTAAGTGCCACACTGTGCTTTGCATATTCAGCAATCCTTTAACCCGGGCAGCTGCAATTTGACCACTCTACTGCAGCACTCCAGCTGCTCTTTGAGCTACTTCCATGCACAGGGCAAGCTCTGGGACAGCAAACCATGACAAGTGTCCTGACTGGCTGCCACCAGATAAATGGGCATAGACATATACACACACCCCTGTATATGCACAAAGGTTACTCTGCTTCCTCCAGAACTGGGACCCAGGACCTGTACTGAGAGTGTGGACTGGCTTTGCATTGAGTTGCAAGATTTTCCTAACAATTTTAACTTGCCTTTTTCTTGATTTATTGCTTGTGTAGTTAATGTAACCCCTTGACTATTTTCTGGAGCTCTGAGAAAAATGGTTCTGCTTATTTTTGCTTACTGTTTAAAGCTTCAGTGGGGAGACAGAATCCTGGAGCTTCTCACTCTGCCATCTTTGTGATGTTACTCTGCAAGTGTTTATGCCCTTGGCACGTTAGAATTCCCAGGAAAGCTTTAAAAAAATCTTGATGCCAAAGTTGTACCCCAAAGGACCAATTAAATAAGAATCTTTGGGGTAACACCCAGACATCAATACTTTTCAAAGCTCTCAGGTCATTCCAATGTACAGCCATGGTTTAGAATCAGCACTCTAACATAAAGGAAATCCTAATGTGGGCATTCCAGGGTGGAGGTGGTGGCCTCACAAAACCCCCCCAGGTCCCTTCTATCTTTCTACACTTCCATCCTCAGCATCTGGCACTCATTCTCAAGGTCACCATACAGTCTAAGTAGGCTACTGAAGTTCTAGCCATCATATCTGTATTCCAGGAAGGATAAAGGGAGGGAAGGATCAAACAATATAACACCTTGGAATTGACACCCCTCCCAGAAGTTCCACCAACACTTCTGTTTATATCTCATTAGCCAAACCATGGTCACCCCTAAATACAAAAGAAGCTCGGAAGTGGTCTTTTAGCTGGGTGCATTGCCACCCCAAATAAAATCCAGTTTCTATGACCAAGGAAGAAGGGAGGAAACTATAGTAAATGGCAGCCATCAGTCTCTTGCCCCAATGCCCTAATGAAAATGAAAGATTCTAGGAGAGGGTGGGGGAATGAGAGTGAGAGGATGATGTAGGGAGTCAGGCACTTCTAAGAGAGAACACTTAAGAAACAAGGAAATTAAGTTCGGGTAAACGAGTACCACACATCAGGGAGCACCAGGAACAGAAGGCAGGAGTCCTGAAACTGGGCTTCCGTGGGACCTGGCATACTTACCCTGCAACATCACAGTTGCTGTTAAAGAGGCCCCTGAGCAGAGTCCAGCTGTTGGAAGAAAGCCTATCTACCAGCTGGGCCTGGGGAAGAGAAATATATTTGCACAGAAGTCCCTGGACAAGCAGAATGTCTCCGACTAGCAGCATGTTTTTTCTGGCTTTACTACATGCAGTGAATGAGCTATTCAGCAGGTCTTTTCTGGGCCAAATAAGGAAGACATGGTAAAAGCTGGAGAAATCTGAGATGAGCAGACACTGGGCATCGCCTGGCAGTTTGGATCAGTAGCGTCTTTTCATTTACTGAGCAAACATTTGAGGACCTACCATACACCATGTGCTGATATTAGTGGTGAATGACAGACTAGGACCCTGCTCTCACGGAGCTTATGTTCCAGAGTGAGAAGGCAAGCAATAAACAGGCCAACAAATAAGATCATTTCAAATGGGGTAATGAGGAAGAACTAGGGAGCATTGCATAGGAGTCTGGGGAGGAAATATTTGATTTAAGAGCCAAGTGATGAGAAGGACCCAGCCACGGGGACACCCCTGGAAAGAATGCTCCTGGCATAAGAGCAAAGGGAACGAGATTATTTGAGGTATAGCAAGGAAAGCAGTGAATTCAGAGCAGGAGATGAGGTCAGAGAGGTGGCGGGAGCCAGACAATGGAGGGCATGGAGACAAAAGGGAAAGATGGAGGACTTTCTTTCAATGGCAATTTTAAGGCAGAGGAATAGCACCAGGTTACTTTTTTAAAGACTGTTTTGGCTGCTGTGTGGTTTGTGCCGCATAGGGAATAGCCAGGGCAGAAGGAGGGACACCAGTTTGGAGGCTGTTGCCTTGGTCCAGACAAGACTTATTGATGACTTAGACTAGAACAGGGGTTGGCAAACGCTGGCCTTTGGGCTGCTGTTTTTGAAAATAAAGTTTTATTGGAACATAGCCATGGTCATTCCTTTATGTATTGTCTGTGGTTGCTTTTGCAGTAAAGGCAAGTCAAGTCAGAGGCCACGTGGTCCGCAAAGACAAAAATATTTCCTCTCTGGCCCTTTACCAGAAAAGTTTGCTGGCGAGATTAGGGTGGGTGGAAGGAGGAGGAGGAATATGGAGTATATTTTGGAGGTAGAGCCAGCAGGATTTATTGGTAGATTAGATATGGTGGAAAGGGGGAAAAAAGGGATTCATGTTCTAGGCTTTTGGCTTGAGGAGCTAGGTAGACAGTAGTGCCATTTACTGAAATGAGAAGATCAGGTTTGGGAAGAAAAACCAAGACTTATTTTCTGGAGATGTTATTTTGAGATGCCTGTAGCCATTTGGCAATTTGATGTAATTATGAATTCCAAAAATATAATTGGATCATGCTTGTAAACTGATCTGTTCATCTGGGCATGATGAAGTTATCATTGGGGCACTGACTGGGCCACATCAGTAGGGCATTGAGCCTTACCCCTTGGTGGGTGGGGAATCGAATATAAAAGGCAAGGCAAAGGACAGAGGGAGCAGTTTTTTGAGTAGCAGTTTTGATGTTGGAGTTTTGATGTTGGAGAGAAGGCCCCAGGAGAAGAGAAGCGAGCTGTTCGCCTAATAGTCTACAGCTGACCTCGTGGAGGAACCAGAGGAGCTAAGTCTGGAGAAAAACGCAGCCCCGGGAAGAGAGGAACCCAAGAAGCCTGAACCCTGGCAAACATCAGCAGCTGTCTTGCTCCAACACGTGACAGTGGACTTTGGTGAGGGAAGAAACTTATGCTTTATGGCCTGGTAACTGTGGACTTCTACCCCAAATAAATACCCTTTATAAAGACCAACCCATTTTTGGTATTTCAAAATGGTATTAGCACCCCTTTGGCTGACTAATACAATGCCTAATAGGACACTGACAAGCAGGGCAGGGAACTGCCTCCTGTACACGAGTCCACTCAGATTCCTGTGCCGCTCAGATAATTCAGTGGCTCTTAGGAAGTTGTTTAATAAGGGAGCCAGCCTACTTATTCAGAGGAACATGGTCCCTGGGAGAGTCAGAACCACGGGCTCAGACACTAAGATGTACTTACGCCTAGAGCCCCCACTATGCTCAGAAAGATCAAGATAGCAAAAAGACATAAAGAGCATCTGGCTTTGAATTGGCCAGAAGGATTAAGCAATGACAAGGTGGCATTAATACCGCTTTACTAATTAGTAGAATTAGTGTCAGTGTTATTATGTTTCTACTTAAGTGGCATGAATTGAGAGACTTTGGGTTCCTTTTCTACCCCTAAAGCGGCTGCTTTCTCTGAAAATCCCCACATAACCAATCACGTCTTTGGATGACATCATAAGAGTCACAGATGAGGTACAGTGTTATCGTTCACTCTTCCAGACACTATCGTGCATTCCCTTACACAAGTTAGAGGCCTCAGAATTATCCTCTGCTCTCTCGCTCACTCCTTTGAAACGTCTTCCAAATCATCAGCTCTCATCCTTCTGGCTTGAACTGAAGCAACAGCTGCCCAACTGGTCACCCATCACAGCTGGACTCAATGGCTTCCTGGGGGACCATCCTAGAACACACACCCCATTTAATGGGCAGTGGTGGTTTTGTCTGCCACGCACAGCAGCTCCCTTCTGCAGGGGACCTGCTCGGCCCCTCTCCTCCCAGCATGTGGCTTTTGATGGTGCTGCTGGTTGCGGCCCTCTGCCCCTGGGCCACAAGTGGGCAGATGCCCTGGCGTGGGACAATTAGAGATTCCCTGCCCTCCCAGCCCCAGAGATTTAGTTAGCACTGGAAGCTGGGGCCTTTCCCCTGAAGATCATCATTTCAGTGCATTGAGCTGACAGCTCAGAGGTAACTAGGAGTTACCCAAGCAAATCAAGGAAGGAAAGGTGCTCCTGGCAGAGGACATGGCCCATGCAGAGGCCTGGTGAGAGGGCCCAGAGAGCAAGCCCAGGACTCACAGGAGATCAGTGTAGCTGGAGAGAGGATGGAACAGGGGGAGCAGGTTGCAAGAGGAGTGTCATCTTAGCATCAGCAGCAGCAGCAATTTTGCAGAAAACATTTGTATAGTGCCCCAGTGCTGGGCACTGGTCTAACCACTTTACATCGATTAGCCCACTTGAACCTACAGTAACACAGCAAGGGAGATATTTGTATCCCAATTTTACATAGGAGGACAGTAAGACTAAAAGAGGTCAAGTGACTTCTCTGAGGTCATATGCCAGTGTGTGAGAAGGGATGGAGAGAAAGGAGAAAAATGAGCATGTAGTAAACAGCGACAAATTAAACAGATTGGCCACTAGCCACAAGCATGCACCCCACAATCGTGGGCGGCGTGGCTCTTGGGGGGTGAAAAGCTGGTTTGGCTAAAAGAGCTCTCCACCACGGCCATGGTCAATGTTGAACATAACCAGAGCTCCCTCCAGGCTGGTTCTGGTTGTGGTGGGCTCCAGAGACATTGATTCCTAAGGCCTCTGTAGAACCAAGTAAGCTCTGTAATGAGTTTTCAATCAATATCACATTGAGGGGCAGCATGCCCACTGCCGCAGTGCCCCGACTGGTAATTGGAGTCTCGGCCCCAGGGCTCACTCTGCCCCCACGTGGAGCCCATTCCTGGATTGGCTTCCTCTCCCTTCTGCTGCTTTTCCACATGGCTGGATTTATTTCCAAAACAATTTATAGTTACATTAAATATTAAAGACACTTTGCAGGTGGTGTTTACTGTTTGAAAAGTTAACACATGTATGTTGTGCCATATAAAACGGCAAAACCAATTTGGAGCGCTTGATGGCTGGGCCGGGCGATCGCAACATGACAGCTATTTCCATATTTTAATGTAGCAGCTTCTTCCGTGCAGCTTGGTTGGGTGACTTAGCAGGAGGGTCACAGAGGAGCCGGGCTGAGTGAGGGGCCATTGATGAAAAGGCCTCTGTTAGCCTCTGCATTTCCACAGTAGCCGTTTGCAAAGCTCAGGGGTCTATGGCCAAACAATGTCCAGGGAAGCATGGTGGCATATTTTATTATAATCATATTATAAAACTCTCTTATTACGGGGCTGTCCTCCTGTGTGTGGACCTGTGATGATTACTCTACATTTATTATATGACAAGCTCCTTCATTCCTCCTACCTACAAATATTTATAGAGTACCCACCATGTGCCAGGTCTGTGCACAAAGGAAGTCCCCATCCCTGGTCTCCTGGGGGGCTTACATACTGGTCTGGAGAACAGACAAAAACCAAGTCAACAAACTCAGAAGTAAGATAATTACTTACTTCTAGCACTAGGAAGAAATAATGTGTAGTGATATGGAGTAATGGGGGATGGGGTAGAGTCAGGGAGGGAAGGCCTCTCCAAGAAGGTGTCATTTAAGCTGAAGTCTAAAAAATAGCAGGGGTTGACTAAGGGGAGAGCCAGAGGACAGGCAGTTCAAGCAGAAAGGACAGTAAGTGCAAAGGCCCTGGGGCAGAAAAGAGCTTGGCACAGTCTAGAACTGACAGGAGGCTAATGTGATCCTGGGAGCAGAGGAGAGGTAGGAGACAGTATAACTGTCCTTAAGACAAGGAATCTATGGCTTAAAGAGGTTAAGTTTTTCCAACAGAGGACGCATACCCTGAAAATGTAGTTTCTGTTTCAGTCAGTAGGGCAGGGTTGGAGCCTGAGACCTCATTCTAATAAGCTCCCTGTTAATGTCGATGCCTCTGGTCCAAGGACCATACTCTGCTTGACATGGAGGTTAGCTGAGCTTATGTGATTTTATTGTAAGGATGGTAACGGAAGCTAGAAGTTGTGACGTCTCTAGCACTTACTATGTACTAGGCACTGGTGTTTGTGCTTACATATATTAAATATGTTGAATTCTATTCTCATCATCTCCACATTTCCATTTCTACAAGATGAGGAAACTGAGGCAGAAGAGGTTAATTAATTTGCCTAAGCTTTCTTGGCCAGTATATGGCCGAGCTGGGATTTGTACCCAGGGCTTCCAGGTACCCCGCCTGCCATCCTGGCTCTCTCAGGGAAGCATTACTTATTTTCATGTCTCTAGTGCCATTCAGTCAAGTAATTCATTTAACTTAATGATTAGTCCTCCAGCCTGCTGCTACCTCCACTGCCTCTAGGCATGGAGTCTGTGACCCCAGCTGTACACTGAGTATTCCTTTCCTGCTCTCCTTTCCTGATTAGTTCAAGCAAATATTCAAAGGAACGTATGTTCTCTGAGCTCCCCCTGACTGATGGGGTGTCACAGTCTTCTGGAACCACCTGTAATGACCTTCTGTGGATAATGCATGCAGAACCGAGGGTGTTTCCTATATGTTGCCCTTGTGTTGGACAATCTCACGCCTTTGGGCAGGTAGCTCATGGCCTCTGTGGCTGGGATGGAGCATTTGTGATGTGCCAGGTGCTGGGCTAAGGGCTTCTCAAACCTTCACAACCATGCCATGAGCAAGGTGTATGATCAGTCCCATTCTACAGATGGAGAAATGGGGCCTAGAGAGGCAAAGAAAATTAGATAAGAAATTCTTCATCAGGCATTGGTACTGGGAGTTGGAAAGCCAGTAGGAACCAAATCAGCTCTTCACCCTCTTTCTCTTTGGGTCCTTGGGGAACACTCTTCTCATTCTCTGCTTCATTCCTCTGGTTTTCGCTAAAGATCACCTCTTTCTGTTTGCACATCAGAACATGTGGCCTCAGCATGGGTGGTTCCAGCTTCAGAGTCTACCCACTTTTCAGGCCTAGTTCCCAGAGGGACCTGATTCCAATCTGAGCCCTAAGGCCAGGTGGCTGGGAGGGGAAATCTGGTTGGCTCTGCTTGGGTCAGGAGGCCAAGAAGCTCTGGACATGGAGGCAGGAGTCACCCACCCAGTGACTGCTCAGCAGGAGTTCTGGGAGCAAACATCTCAGCAGGACAGGTGAGGTGCAGGGAGGGGAGAAATGATGGGGAGGGAAGAGATGGTTGACAAAGGAATCAAAGAGCGAAACAACCCAGGGTGGAGAAATTGATTGAGAGAGGAAATGATCGGGTGAAAGAAAGGATTAGCATTTCTCAGATTGTCCTGGATTTCCCGTGGGTGGAGGACACGTCTCCTCCCCCCTCCAAAGGATGGTCTTATCACTCTCTTCATGTGGGCACAGATGCACAGGATTGTGCCAAGCCTGAGATCCAGCCAGTCAGGCCACCACACAGTCCTTTAACTGCCTCCCTTCCCCTTGACACACACACACACCCACACACACACACACACACACACACACTTTATAATGCTTAAGCAGGGGCTGTTCCTCACCTGCGTGAGTGTCTCTACAAGTCTTGGGGGAAGGGATGGAGAGGTAGACAAGATACAGAAGTGCTCCTCTAGGCCCGTCCAAAATGAGCTCCAATGGCCACAGGCAGAGTCCTCTTTAATTATGTTCTCAGCCCACACTCTCCTCACCACTAGTTTCAAATTAACAGCAGCAGCTGGCGGGGTGGGGCAACCAGACAGAGCAGGTTCCAGGTAGTTAAGGCCAAACAAGACTGAACACCTCCCCCTCCTTCTGGAAGAGACAGGACGTGAAAGGCTCTGACACCCCAGGCTCCTATGGTGTCTGCACAGTACAACCAGGTGTGGTTGTACTTCCACCCCGCCCCACCCCAGCCACCACCACAGAGGCCAGGGGGAGCTGGCTGGACTCAGGCAGTACCCTCCTCCTCTGGGCCCCACTGAGCCCAAATAACTGGAATTTACTCACCAGGTTGCTGTTTAGGACCTGTGCTTAGGTAGTAATTATTCAACTGTGGTTCTCCTAACACCTGCATGGAAATCCCCCAGAGAGCTTGAAGAAATGCAGATTTCTGGGCTCTGCCCCTGACTTGTAATTCCAGGAGGCTATGCTCTCATGGCCTCTGGCGGGGGAGTGGAGAGAGGCCCATTTCTCAGATGGATAAACCGAGCCTGAGACCAGAATGGAGGTCTTTTTAATTTTTTTTTCTAAAATTGAAATATCTTCTTTTTTAATTTCTGATAGCATGTGATCGATGTAAAAACTTTACTGAATACAGAAGGAAAAGTCTTCCCCCTTCCTCTGCCTTCAATGTAATATGCCTCTTCAAAGTAAATTCTTCACTGGTTTGGTGTACCTTCTTCTAGGCCAGTGGTTCTCAACTATTTTCTTCATCACACCAGGACCTCATTTGCCTTTCCACTGTGTTGATATTTGTGCTGATGGTGCAAAAAACAATTGTAGGTAAAAACTGCTGGCACCTTACCACAAATCAAGATAGTAGCACCAAACTGTATCAATAGTCATTGTAGTCTTCATTACCACACACTCGCAGTTGAGTGAAACCGGATTTTTTTAGTGTCCTTGATGAAGCAATACTAATTATTCATTTTATTAAATCTCACCCTTGATTACACAACTTTTCAATATTCTTTGTGATGAAATGAGAAGTACACATAAAAGACTTCTGTTGCATAATGTTGTGTCCTGGTTGTTTCAAAGAAAAGCATCTGTGCAATTATTTGGGTTGCCAGCTGAACTCGCCACGTTTTTTAGGGAACACCATTCCTACTTGAAAGTATGAATGTTATATAACTTTGGTTATATATCTTTGGGAATTTTGCAGACAATTTTTAAAAAAATTAACAAAGTGGGCCTGTCATTTCAAGGAGAACGACCGGACTGTATTTGTTGCCAGTGAAGATTTTGAGCTTTTGAGTAAATATTAGAATTTTTGAAAACGTTTATCCTCCACTATGAACTTGACAGGTCTCCGAAGCTTTTCTGATTGTTATTAACAACTATGATCTTCTGATATTGTCCAATGAAATGTATCAACATTTGAAAGGTCTGCAAATCTCATTGGAGCAGTATTTTCCAGGTGATTGATGCATGACGTTACATGTGAAAGATCTATTTAACCACACAACATTGACAATTGATTTTTTGATATAATAGGGTATGAAAAGTTCTTTGACATGGTTTCAGATTTGATATTGCAATTAACCTTTTTTAAAAACTGCAACTTGTTGAGTTTGATACTGAGGAGTAACAAAGAAGAATAACCACTTATATGAAAAGGCTATTAAAATTCTTCTTCCTTTTCCAGTTGTGTGAAGCTGGATTTTCTTCAAATCCATCAACCCAAACCACATATCACAACAGAATGCAGAGCCGATATGAGAATCTATCTTCAATTAAGACGGGCATTTAAAAAGGTTTACAAAAATGTAAAACAATGTAACTCTTTTCACAAAATATTTTTGTTTTGGGAGCTATAGTTTTTCATAAAAATATGACACATATGTTAACAAGTAAGGGTTTATTACTATTTTAATTAATTTTAAATCCACATAAAAATTCTCCGTAGTTTTAAGGGAATACAAGCCTAAGACCAAAAGTTGAGAACCTGTATTTTAAACTATTTATGCATAAACTCACTTTTACACTTAAAACTATTTCAGGACATTCTTTCATTTCAAATATAATATCTAATAGTACAAACGATAGCATGCATTTATTGAAAGCTTATAATGTGTCCAGCTGTTTACATACCTCAACTTATTCCCATTAACTCTTCACAAAAACAAAAAACTGTAGGAAGTAGATGTTATTTTCCCCATCCTACAGATGAAGAAACTGAGGCACAGAGATATTAAGTTGCCCAAAGATACACATCTAATTGGGCAACCCAGCCAGTTTTGAACCCAGAGCCTGGAGGCATCAAAGTAGTAAAAATATAGATGTTCCCAGATCTCTTGAAAAAGTCACAGTGAGTAGTTACAAATGACGAGAGTTACATGTGGGACTTTGGTTAGAAATAATTACAACATAAATGTGATTACTTAGTTGATGTTCTTGTGAATCGCCATTCACCACAAGTAAGGTGCAGTCTTGGTACACCTGTTGTGTCTTTATGCAGCCCTTTTAGCAGCACCTAAAAGCCTCAAAGGCAAGGGAGCACGAGCCTTTCGCCCGCACACTATTTCCAGATGTTCAGTGAAAGCCAGTCTGTGAGGGCCGCCTGCCCTCACCCCCACCTCCAATCCAGCTTCTGCCTTTTTGTACATTCTCCCATGATCCCCTACTTTTCCTTTGGACCATTTATCACAATCTGTAATTGCATATTTCTAGTCTGGATTGCTTAGCGCCCCCCTCCCACCACCACCAGACCACAAACTCCATGAGAACAGTCATCCTGGCTACGTGCACTCAGGCTTGTATCCTCTGAACCTAGGACAGCACCTGGCACCCAGTAGCTGCTCAGTAAACATGAATGGCTGTGAAGCAGATACTCTCAGAGCTCAGCCCCTAACCCCGTAGATTTCTTCCCCTTTTATATGCACACTGCTATCCCTCCCTCCGGCCTGCACCTGCGCCCTTCAGGAAACTGCTTTGTCTGCACCAGTAGATAGCTGCGAATGCCTGAATATTTGGATCTCTCAGGACAGTCCTTAACCAATGGCTGATGGGTGAGAGTAGCTCTGTCACGCCTCATCAGGACGTCGAGTGTACCCCACACTCTGTCCAGAGCTCCCATGCAGGACTGTGCCAAAGGTACTGTCTAAGGGACTTGGTCTGATAGCACACCCTTCATTGGCTCCTTCCCTTTCCCATCTCACTTCCCTCCCCTCCCCCCATCGGTATTCCCTTGCAACACTTCCTAACAAATCCCTGCCTCAAGGTCTGCTTCTGGGGAACTCGACCTAAGGCAGACTGGGACAGTGCTTCTATCACCTCTGCCTCCCTCAAGCCTGGTAGTCACTTTATATTGGTTGAATGAATGACTATCGGGGCCTGGTGTTCTGGGGCAAGATTTCCAAAGTGGAATAGTTAGGAATGAAGCCTTTCCAACCATGTTCTCTGGAAACCTTGAGGTGGTATCACAGTGGTATGCTCGAGCTCGCCGGAGCCAGCTTGTGAGAGCCGACTGTTAAATAATCAGGAATTTGGCAAGCAGGTTGTTAAACTCTTGGTAAGTTGGAATGGGCCATGGTGGGAGTTTTTACACCACGGAAAATTGGCAAATATTGCAAATCAGGGCTCCCCTCCCCCAACCCCCGGGAGCCAATTGACCACCACTCCACTGAGTAGAACACTTCTGATTGAAAAAGAAAAGTCTGGGAGCGGTTGTGCTCAGTGGTTGAGCACCTGCCTCCCATGTATGAGGTCCTGGGTTCAATCCCTGGTATAGTCTTAAAAAATTTTTTGTTAAGCCTGTAGAATAAATAAAATACAGTATAATGGTTAAAACTATGAGTTCTGAAGTCTGAGAGACCTAGGCTCAATTTTATTGTCACTATTGGCTCTGTGACCTTGGGCAAGTTACTTAATTTCTCTGTGCCTATATTTGCTTGACTGTAAAACAGCAATAACACCATTTGTCTCTTGACATTATAACTGTGAGAAGTGCTTAGCTCAGTGCCTAGTACATAGAAATAGCCCAATGATGAGGCCTATTATTAGTATTATGTTAAAAGAACCAGGAAACACAGAAAAGCCCGGAACATGGTCTCAGAGACTTCTGCCCTGGTGCCCCCATATCAGTAGACTACACCTCACTGGGCTTCTCTTTGATTGTCTGCCCAGCCCTACCAAGTCACCTTGACCAAAAGCAGAGGCTCTTGGTGAACTCTTAAGAAGATTAACTGCTGATCTCAGCTCAGTGCTTATCACATAAAAACCCCAGGGACCAGATCTTTGGTTAACTGGTTCCATGGATACCTCAAAGAGGGAATGGGTGCTGGAACTTGGCCTCTGATGCTCCCTTCAAGAAAAGACAATCCATTAAAGGCAGATTTGTTAGGAGGTAGCCATGCCCCAGTGGCAGGAAATTATACTGCCCCTGAGTCCACACTCCTGGGGTGTTACAGTGACTCAAATTCATCCCAACAGCCTTGGCACCTACTAAACACACAATGCATACCCTGAGTTGAATGTAAAGGATTATTGGACACTTTGACAGTCCCTGGGTGTCAGTGCCCTGCCCATGTCCCCTTGGGACTCATTGTTCCCACACCCGATAGCCAATGACTTTACACATCCACCTGCAACTCTTGGCCTGCATGCAGGGCTGGCCAGAGGGGCTGAGGAGGTGATAACCCTGGAAGCAGCCCTCCATCAGTGACTGACAGGAGATGGTGGCTAAACACCCAGCTTCCTGGCCCCTTGGGTGGGGCAGTTCTGAGGCAGGTTCCACTGTGTCTCCCAGAGGTTACCAGTGGGAGTGAGCCCCAGTCCAAATTCATGTGGTTACTTGCTCATCAGCATGCCCTGATTTGGCTCCCTCCCCCACTCCTCCCTTCCCCCCTCCCCCTCTCCTCTCCCCCTTCCCCCCTTTCCTCCCAGTGCTTCCTGAGGTTACCTCCTGAATAAAGTACTGGCACTCACAACTTTGTCCCAGGATCTGCTTCTAGGGAAATCCAACCTAAGAAAAATAGATACCAATCATTTGACACCTACTATGTGCCAAACACCGAATATGGTGCTTTTCTCTGTGGAATGGCGGTATCGACGGGATGGACTAGGATAAGTGCCAAGATTGGGAGCTCAGCTGGGTTGAGAGTGCAAAGCAGGCTGGGATTTCTGGTGAAGAGTAGTCTTCTGCTCTCCCCATATGCTTCTTGAGTTTGGGTATGCAATACATATATGAAACAGGTATTCATTCACTGCCAGCATTGTAACAAGACCAAGAGTTAGAGACTTGCTGGAGAAACCCTGAGAAGATGGAACAGACATTTAAAATGGAGTTTCCAGACTGGACTTTTCCATTAGTAATCATAAAAGAGAGCATTTAGTAAGCTCTTACTCTTTGTCCTCAACTGTGATCAAGGGCATGGTCTTGTTCAGTACCACAAAAGGGCTATGTGGTAGGTACTATTATATTTCACTTTATGAATGAAGACACTGAGTCTCAGATAGGTTAAGCTGCTCATCCAAAGACACACAGCTCAGGGGATTGGTGCCATCAGGATTAGCTCTCAGAGCCTGTGCTCCTGGGCCATTGCCATCAATATGCTGTGTCCTGAAAGATGATGACCATCTATAGATACAACCATCCCTCTTCTATCCCCCTGAACTATAGAGTCATCATCAGTTATCCTGGGGAACAGCATTTTTCTGATTTGTGTTTTTGACAAGGTGCCAATACTCATTGTGGCATATTGCGAAAAAAATCCTCCTTTCTCTACCTTTATGTTTTTGCAACATCCCCACATGTTCATTGCAGGTACATCAGGTGGAGGGGAATGGAAGCCACTGTGAAAAACGAAGAAAGTCCCCCACTGCCAGTGGCGTGGGACAAAAACCAAGTGACTGTGCTTTAGTTTTCTGTGGAAGAAAACTAAAGGTCATGTATGTTAATCTGAACATTGGCTATGAAATTAATACTTTGGCCAAATGACTCCGTCAAGACGGAAACATTATTTTGTTCACACTGGCCTGGGCCAACATTTCCCAGAGAAAACACTGCTCAGGGTCAGTGGAATCTGCGAATGAAACAATTGTCTTCTGTCCTCAGTTTAAACTCCTCCTCATCAAGCTGCTTTGCTTTCTCTGAACACTGCCCTGCAAAGACCTGACAGAACCCACCCTTCTCCACCCTTCCCCTGGTGTAAATGGAACAACATCCAAGAGCAAGCTCCAGGAGGGAAGAGGAGTTGAGGATCGGCGAGCTTGGAAAGGGGCTGGCTGCGCAAGCCTGCCGCACGCAGACTCCCAAAGGAGGCTGGGATAGGAAAGCTCTTGGCAGATGCCTGATTGTCTGGGAGACAAGGGTCAGGATGGCTTGGCTCCAACAGGCTGGCTTAGGTTACTTGGCTTTCGGCTCTGTGCACTTGGGTCCTCCAGCCGGAGCCTGGCCAGGTCAGCCTGACCCGGGGTTGTCACCCCAGAGGATTGTGAACCAGCATGTGCTGTTAACTGGCCACTGCTGACTGGTGCCTGGAAGACAAGAGTCTCAGTTGCTCGGGCTTGGGTTGGCCTGTTCTGGGACCAATTCTTTTTCCCTGAAAATTATTGCAGGTTCCTGAGGAAACTGTGCTGGTTCTGGGCCTTCAAGCCTTGTATACATTCCCCACCCTTGCACTGCTCTGCTCTGTGTCTTGGGGCAGGTGGGTGGAAGAGTGGGTGGGGGGGACACAGGGAGAAGTGGGGAGGCTGCCCCCTGCAGGTGGGTTTCTCAGGCTACTACATCATCGCGCCTGGGATTGGCCCAGGAAGCACTACCAAGAGGTTGGGGGCGGGAAGGAAAGAAACCAGGGTATCGTCCCCACTCTCTCTCAGCCTCAGCTGATGTGCCCCCTGGCAGCCCTGTTTGCTTGGAGGTTCCAGCTTCTGCTGGACAGGGCTGCTTGGCTCCAGCTCGCACTAGGTGACCCCAACTCCACGTGGACTCTCCTCCGTCCCTGCAGCCCGATGCTGCTTCACCATCCTCTGTTTAGGGTTTTAGCTCTTCCATCAACTGAGTAAGAGACTCCTGTTTCACATCCTCTCTTGGTAAAAAATACTTAGGATGGCTTCTGTCTTCCTGGTGGAACGTGAGCTGATACAGAAACTGAGGGTGTTTCAGTGTTATCAGAGCTTTTATGAAAATTAGTGTTTTCTTGTTTTCATCAAGGAAGGAACAACAAGATTGACAGCTACTTGTGTATACTTGAACAAGCCATTTAACTTCTGCAGGCCTCGCTGTCTTCATGTGTAAAGACTATTGTTGTGACAATTAACTTTTTTTCCCCTCTTTTACTGTGTTCCTGACACCAGGCTAAGGGGTTCCCAAGCCCTAACCCATTTCATCCTCACAGCAGCCCTATGAGCTGGGTGCTGTTAGTACCACCTCTGATTCCAGAGTTCCTTACTCAGCATCTCTAAAGCTCCTTCCTTCCATTCATCTGCCAAGTTGATTGGGCATCTACTATGTGTCCGGCACTACAAAGGTACAAAGATCATAGCAGTGTACAAGGCCAATAAATGTCCCTAAACTTAGCATGCTTGGTTCCATGGATCCGTCACATTCCCAAGACAAGATATGCAGACTGCATGAAGAGGTGCTTTTATGTAATAAAAAATATTAAAATATTAAAAATATTCTCATAAAAAGTTCTCATAAACTTTTTAAAATATTAAAAATATTCTCATAAAAAGTTCACAGAATACTGAAAAGTGCAGGGAGGACATAGATCACTGCAAATCTCAATACCCAGAGGGGACCATTGTTGGTATTTTGATGAAGATCCTTCCAGCAGGGCCAGGATTAGAGTAAGGCAAGTGAGGCACTGGCTATGGGTGCAAATGTAGGGGAAGGCATAAGCCTCAGTAGTCAAGATAAATGGCATGCTAATGCAATATTTTAAAAATCAAATTCAAAGCAAAAATTCCATAGTGAACAAAGTATCGCAGATTTAAATAAAGTCAGGAGCTGACCCTACATTTGTACAACTCAGCTTCAGTTTCCTTATCCTAATCCCAGTCCTATTGGATTCTATTTAAAGTGTTGATTTTTCAATTTAAAAAACAATGCATTGATATATCCTTTATCTTGATCACTGCATTTTTTGATAGCCCCTTAGGTTTTACACCTGAAGCAAGTGCCTCACGTGCCACCCCCTCATCTCAACCTAGCCTACCTGTATTTGTGACACATAAATGCACCCAGAAAAATGTTCTGTACAAATGGTCCAACTCGACTTAATGTTCTGCAGCCTGCTTTCTTTTGCTCAACAATATGTCGCTGAGCATTTCCCTCAATGAACATAGTTCTACATTATCTTTTGGGGGCGCTGCTTGGACCCTAACTGAAAGGATGTATCAGAGAATGTTTTACCAATTCCCTGTTATGGGTTTAGCAGGCTCTGCCAGCACCCCACCCGTCTCCCTAGCATTTCAGTGTGCTCCAGCCAGATCCCAGCTCTTGGCATCTATATTTCTGGGTTGGAGATCTTTTTCCAGAACTGCAGAATTCCACGCTGTGAGGGCAGCCAGGGAAGTGCTGGGGAAACAGCACCTGCCAAGAGCCACGCTTGACCCCTGACTGAGGGAAGTTGGCGTATAAAGCTCCCTGGCCCCCTGGCTGGGACAGCTCTGAGCTGTGTGCTCGCCGCCACTGTGTTCAGACCTTGCCCAGCGGGAAGAAGCTGCATCGCCCACAGCGGTCGTTGTCCCCATAGACGCTGCTCACTGGCCACCTGCCCGTCTCTGTATCACTTCTCCCTTTCTCCCGGGGCTGTCCAGACCTTGGAAATAAAATTCTGAAACTCAAATCTTTATCTCAGGGTTTGCCTCTGTGAAAACAGGTGTTCAGATTATTTCACATTTTTCACTATTGATATTTTTCATCATCTTGATACCAAATAGCTGCTGCACCCTCTTTTGTAGCCCTGATGCATACCAAACAAGCCTAATAGAAGAAGCTCTTGGATGAAGTAGAGAAAGAACACAGAGCTTCTGGAGCACAGAAGCCCCTCACTCTTAGGTCATCTACAATGAACATGTTCCTCCATGTGCTGGGGCATCACTAAGGAGGGGAAGCCTTGTTCTCACCCTCCAGACTGTGTGTTCACTTCTGCAGCTCCCAGGACCAGCCTGCAGTAGATGATCAATAAAAACTTGTGTGAGTAAAAGGAAGAGCAATTAACTCATGCTCAGAACCTCTGCCATGCAGAGTACCTGAGAACCTGTTAACTCTCCTGAGCCATTGAGCCTCTGTGCCCGAAAGATTCTTGAGTACCACACTCAACACAGACAACAGTGCAAGGTGAAGGGTAACAAGGAGGTGGGGGGGGGTATTCCCTGGAGATGTAAAACTGGGGCCCAGTCTTTGAAGATGAAAATATGTTCTGTTCCTAATTGGAAGCAGGAGGAAAATCATCCAAAAGTGGGAATCAGGCCATAGGCCCTCCCCTGTGAGGGCTCCTGTGCTTGCATGTGCTGGAGGGAGAAGCAGCTTTTCCGTCCCAAGTGAGTCGAGATACCTCATCTTCCGCCAGCTTCCTCCTCCTCCTCCCTCCTGGCTGCGAAGGGCCAAGTATGACTTCATGGGATCCCTAAGCTCCATGAATCAGCTCTAGACCCAAAACTCAGGGCTGCAATAAAAGCAGGATTTCAACAAAAACTGGAGACTTCAACTGTTTCAGCTGCTATCAGTTGACTCTGGAAGCATTTTTTTTTAAGATGATGAGGAAATCTAGCTCTTCAAAGAGCTGATGATGGAAGGCTGTAGCTTTTCCTGAAATGTCTTCATGGGAGCCCTGGCTGATGAACACATATGCCCCAATCCCTAACCATCCCATCCCCTGAACATCCAATTTAAAGTAGCATGTTACACTCTGCATGACACTTATAACTGATATTTTTCTTAGCCATTTGGCTGTTACACTAACAGTCTCAGAGAAAGAAGGGTCCTGGTCTAATTTGTCCATCTCTATAACACCAGAGCTTGCCACATGGTAAATACTCAAAGACTTTGTGAATGACTTAGCACCTTTGCTAACAGTGTGTCCATCTCTCTTGTACCTGCTAGACTACAGCCTCCAGGCTGCCTGGGATCAGGCCTGTCTGGTTTATGTCACAGCTTCTGTGCCTAGGACCAGGCCATTCAGGCAATGGGTTTTCCACAAATGTGTGTTCATCATCTGAAAGGCTGTCCTAGGTTGGGTTTCCGCAGAGGCAGACTGTGACGTGAGGATGTCAGTGCAAGTGGTTAGTTTGGGAGATGATTGTAGGAAGCACCGCAGGGAAATGGAAGTGAGCCAGGGAAGGGGAGGCCGCCCATGCAGGGTGTGTCTGTGAGCAGGTCCCCCTTGGGGAACCCGAGCACACAGTATAGAACACACCTCAGAGTTATCCCAACAGCAGGGCAAGGGTGCTGGGGTGCTGATCCGCAAAGTTCCACCAGACAGTGGTTGAGCTGCTGGGGGTGGGGGGTAGGGGTGGGCAGCAACTCTCGGAACTCCTGGCCTGCCCTGTGCCAGGGGCTGGAAAGCCCTCAGAATAAAAGCGAGGTCAGAAAAAAACCCTCAGGCAGAGATGGCAGTTGGAAACCCTTAGCTTGAATCTGCTTGCCCAGGACTGAGGGGAAGGGGACAAATAGGCAGGGCACTGCCAGTGTCTGCTACAGAGACTGACCAAAGACATTAACTGAAATCCAGCTAGAGGTGCCCCAGAGGAAGGCAGGATGAGGAGGGGGACACTCAGGGCAAGAGGAAGAAGACAAGAGAAGCATTTGCTTTTATGGCCATGTCTCCCAGGCCTTAGGAAGGAGAGGGTCTTCTATCAGTGCTGATTCGCCCCAGGAGTAGGCCTAGATGGACCCCTGAGCCCAAAGTCCAGGCTCAAAGCCATCAACTGTTATTTGGCAGCTCTCAAATGGTTTCCCAGGGGCAACCGCCAAAGCAGAAACAGAGTGTTGCTGCCTTTAAAAAAGTGTAGAACATTCTGGAAAAAGACCTAAATTTAGCCGAGGAAGAGAGGGAGGAGGGAAAGTAGTTGGAAAGTCTGGAGAGAAGCCAGGAATCCTGCTTCCTCTTCCCAAGCCTCAGAGGACATGTGGACAAGTCCCTGCCGGCTGGCGGCAGCCTCTTGTCCGTGCCCACGGTTAGAATGATCCAGGCCTTTCCTCCTCCACGGCCTGCTTGGGGCTGCTCTACCACCTCTTAACAGTTACAACCAAAGAAGGGAAAGAAAAGCAGCTAGCCGTTCTGCTTTGTGAACACCTGGGCTTGCAAGGATTGGTGGCTGAGCAATTACTGTTCCAGTCCTGCTGTGGGGAACAGTGGCCACTGGCAGCTGGCCAAGGCCTTACTCTGCCCCATCACCTTTATTTCTATAGCCGCCTCCACACCTCTCCCCTCCTCCTCCTCAATCCAACTTAAGGACTGCTTCCAGACTACAATTCCAAAACCACTGCCTTCACCCAGGCACTCGCCTGCTCATTATGGGCACTGTAGGTACTCTTCCCTGGAAGCCACATAGCAGAGTGGTTAAGGACCCAGCCTGTGGGGCCAGATTGCCTGGGTTCAAATCCTGGCTGTGCCAACAACTAGGTGTTTCCCAATCAGTCCCAGTTCCAGGGAGCCTCTTTCAGTGAAAGCATCTCCCCAAGTAGAGGGTGATGTTCCCGTCATTTCGTTCACTGGGGCTCAGTGAACACACAGCAATCTGTTCCAACATCAAAGGAAACATCGGCTCTGTTGAGCTGGTAAAGAGGTGGTTGTGGTTTCTGTGCTGCTTTGAGTCTTTTGTGGACCCCAGAAGACCCTGTTCTTAAAGGAAACAATTCCTGTGCCTAGAAACCCATTGTAGATGGGCCCTTTTCATTAGATTCAGATAGGAGCTCTTTTGATTGGATCACATCAGTTAAGGGCCTTTGATTAGATTGCAGGACCCAGGGTGGGTCTTAATCCTCTTACTAGAGTCCTTTATAAACAGAGGACTGAAAAAAAAGCCACAGACACAGGAGAAAAGCTGCAAAGTCAGAGAGGGGTCCCGGAGGAGGCCGGAGGCTGGAATCAACAGAGCACAGAGATACAGAAAGAGGCTGAGAGAAAAGGCCCACAGGGGGCAAGAACGGAAGGAGAGGAGAGAGATGAGCGGACCCTGCCATGTTCCTGATCGCCCGCAGCTGAGCTCGGGGAGAAAGTGAGCCTTGAGGAGAAGACAGAGATGCCAGTGTGTCTTGCCACGTAGTCCAGGACTGCCAGCAACCGACCTTTGGTGAGACAGCATCTCTGATGATGCCTTGATGTGGACATTTTCACAGCCTTAGAAGTGAAAGCTTTTAACCTGATAAATTCTGACTGTAAAAGCCAACCCATTTCTGGTATATTGCTCCCAGCAGCTTTTAGCAAACTAAAACGGTCTCCAGTAAGGTCCCCCTCCCAAAGCATTTTCAAAACCAATTTTGAGCCGTTCTCCTTTTGCCATCTTGGAGCCTGTGGAGGGAGCAGGGCTTCTAAAAGGGCAAATATATCTGGAAACCTGTGGTCCAAAGCCACTTTTGCTGGCTATGGGCGGGGTCTCTGGAACCGGAGGGAGCACACAGCGCTTCTTAAAATTGAAGGTGTTTATGCCCAAGATGAAACTGAATTCTATTTGGGCAAGAAATGTGCTTATGTGTACAAAGCAAAAAACAACACAGTGACTCCTGGCAGTGAACCTAATCAAACCAGAGGAATCTGGGGAAAGGTAACTTGTATCCTCGGAAATAGTGGCATAGTTCATGCTAAATTCCAAAACAACTTTCTTGCTAAGGCCATTGGACACCAAATCCATGTGATGCTGTATGCCTCAAGGATTTAAACTTATTGAAAAGTAAATAAATATATAAAATTGTGGATTTGTAAAAAAAAATTTTTTTTTGAACTCTTAGTGATTTTGCTTCAGGCACAACTTTAGAATCTACCCTTCTGCCTATCAAGTTAACTGGATCCATGTAGTTTCTCGAAGGTGGTCCCAGGGATGACTTCAGAATTTCCTGGAGTGCTTATAAAACAAATACAGGTCCCTGGGCCCCACCACATACCCTCATCTGCTTCTCTCAAGCACCCTTTAGGGTAGCTAGTGTGGGGTGCATTTCACCATAGATGAAACTGAGGCTTCAGAGGTTGAGGGACATGCCCAAGATCATGCCATTAAAAATATCAGCATGTCTTTGGTTGTCAACCCCATGCCTGTCCAAATCTTTGGCTGCCATTCTCTTTTCTTCCAAGTGATTCTATAAAAATTTCCAAATGCAGCTTCCCACAGGCTCACCCTATGGATCCCAGTGGCTGAAAACAAAACAAGCCCACAACCCAAGCTCGGGGACCCTTCGGGGAGGCTGATTTGTCTCTCCCCTCTGGTTTAGCACAGGTGATAATTTCTAACAAAACTGTCTTTCACAGTCAGCCCTTTGCACTGCCAGAGAATCTGGTTTCTGAAACTCTGCCCTGGGCCTCATCATTTCCCTCTGTTTCTCAATCCTTTGACATTTTATTTGCAGGAGAACTTAGCTCATGCATTCATTCAACAAATATTTACTGAGCACCTTCTGTGTGCCTGTTGCTGTGTGAAGCACTGGAATGAGCTGCCGTGAAGACAAAGTCCCTGCCTTTATGAAGCTTCTATGCAAAAATCAAGAAGGGAAAATGTCAAGGGTAGAAAAGGGCTAGTAAGTAAGATTAAGCAGGATCAGGAGGAGAGTGTGGGAGGGTAAGAGGTATTATTTATTTTAACTCTAAAAGATAAAGACTCTTTACAAAACACAACCCCAATGCCATCATCACACTTGAAAAATTAACATGAAATCCTTAATAAGCTAGAATAGTCCATAGTATTAACATCTCCCCATTGCCTCACATATTTTGTTTGCTTGCATGGTATGGATCTTAATTAGAGTTTGATTTAAATGAATCTCTTTTAGTCTAAAGTTCTCCTTTTTTATTTTTGATTCTTGCAGTTTTTTTTTTTTAAGACTTATTTATTACCCCCATTGTTTTATGCTGTCTGCTCTCTGCATGTTCTTCTGTGTTTGCTTGTCTTCTCTTTAGGCAGCACCGGGAACCAGTCCTGGGACCTTTCAAAGTGGAGAGAGCTGCTCAATCTCTTGCGCCACCTCAATTCCCTGATCTGCTGTATCTCTCATTGTCTCTCTTCTGTGTCTCTTTTTTGTTGCATTATCTTGCTGCGCCAGCTCTCCGCGTGGGCTAGCACTCCGCCTGGGCCACACAGGCCAGCTTGCTTTTCACCAGGAGGCCCCGGGAATCAAACCCTGGACCTCCTATATGGTAGACAGGAGCCCAATCACTTGAGCCACATCCGCTTCCCTCTTGCAGTTTTCTTGTTGAAACAACCAGGTCATTTAGCCCATAGAATTTCCCACAATCTGCATTTTGCTGATTTGTAGCCTGGAGTTATCATTCAACCCACTGGGATATGCAGTTTTAAATGAGGTGCCTTCTTCTGAGGCTGTGACATTGGAGCAGAGACATGAAGGAGCGGAGGGTGTGAGCCTTGCAGAAATCCAAGGTTGAGAGGGTCCAGTTCACACTTGCACCCTCTGAAATCCCATTCTTCTTTCATGTAAGTGCCCTCCCTGCTGTTATGAGTCACCCAGCTACCCCCATCAATTTGCAGTGAAATATTTGTGGTTAAAAGAACTTGGCCTTAAAATATGGAAACAACCCAAATATCTATCAGCAGAATGAATAAACACAGCACAGTATATTCATACAATGGAATAACCTTCTGCAATGAAAAATGAATGAACTATGGATTCAAGGAGTATTATTGTGGGTAAATCTCAAGAACTTTATGTTGAGTGAAAGAAGCTAGCCATAAAAGAGTACACACTATATGATTCTAGGTATGTAGTTCAAGAATAGGCAAAGCTAACCTATGGTAATAGAAATCTGACCAGTACTTTGTTTGGGAGTGATAATGACAATGGAACTTTCTGGAATGATGGAAATGCTCCCTCTATCTTGAGCTGGGTGTTGGTTGCATGGACGTGTGCATTTATAACAGTTCATCAAGCACATCTAAGATGTGTGCACTTTCCTACATGTAAATTATGCTTCAATTTAAAAATAAAAATAAAAAAGTAGGTCGACTCTGGATTCAAGCAGATCCAGCCACTAGTTAGCTGTTTAATCTTTATCAATTCTCCTAATTTCTTAGGATCTCAGTTTCTTAAATGTAAAACAGGACTAATACAACCTACTTTATTGGTATTGTATAAGAAGACAGTACCTGGTATATAGGAAGCCCTAAAAAAAAATTGCTGTTATTCTTTAATATCATTCCTGCTAATCCCTCACCCTGCTTCCTGACAATTCAGGGTGAAACCTCATTTCAACAGATTAGGCATTCATTTTAATTTCATCTGCCCAGCTCAATCAGGCCCACGAAAAGACTCTTACATTTGTAACCTGTTCATTAATGGTAAGCACATTCTTTTAACATGGTTTCTATTTGATCTGAGTACAGCAATGTGCTCAGTCACCATATTGTGGGGGGAGTTTGAGGAAGCCGATGGGCCCCTCGTTTGTGTTGGGCTGTATTGCTTCTGCCAAGTCTCCCCGGAGCCTAGAGACAAGGGAGTTGTTGGAAAAGTATCCTACTCATCTGGAATTTCCCCCAGAGGACATTCTTGATTATGATGTTGCCAAACACTTGCAACTGGTTTCTTAAGAAACCTCAGCTTATTGGGACTGTAATCTGGAAATGTATTTCTTCCTATCCATTGCCTTTGTTTTTGATTCTTGGCATTGTTGCTTGAAGTGACCAGGTAGCATTTCCCACAGTTTGGATTTTGAAGTGCACATCTCCACTAGGCTAAAATCCTGTTTCCCTTTGAATGCTCCCTTAGTGACATTGCAGTCCAATTCCAGAACTTTTCAGCCAAATTTCATTACTTTCAAGTTTATTTCTTTAAATTTCATTCCAAGAATTAAGGCTTAGAATTGTTCTTAAAAAATTTTTGCACATTTATTTAAGTAGGAAAAAAGTATACAGATTATAAGTGTGCGGCTCAATGGATTTACATAAAATGCATGCATCTGTGTAAACTTTACCAAGATAAGGAATAAAAAACAAGATGAAAATCTTAGAATTTGTGCCTCTCTCCCACAAAGTAAAAAACTATCTTTTTAAAAAAGATTTATTCCCCCTGCCCCCATTGTTTGCACTCACTGTCTGCTCTCTCTGTCTATTCGTTGAGTGCTATGTCTGCTCGTCTTCTATTTTTAGGAGGCACCAGGAACTGAACCCAGGACCACCCAAATGGGAGGGAGGTGCCCAGTCGCTTGAGTCACATCCACTCCCTGCTCGTTGTGTCTCTTCATTGTATCTCCTTGTTTCATCATCTTGTTGCATCAGCTCTCCATGCCAACCCATCAGGTCAGCTTGCTGTCTTGCTTGTCTTCTTTAGGAAGCACGAGGAACCGAACCTGGGTCCTCCCGTGTGGTAGGCGGGCACCCAACGGCTTGAGCCACATCTACTTCCCTAAAAAACTATCTTGATTTCTAACACTGTAGATTAATTTTGCTTCCTTTTGAACTTTATGTGCATGAAATCAAATAATATGTATACTCTTATATATTTGGCTTCATTCACTCAACTTTCTATTGAAGAGATTTATCCATGTGCTGCATGTAGTTGTAGTTTGTTCATTCTCATTGCTTTGTAATATTCTAATGTATGGTTCTACAGTATTTTATTGATTGATCTCACTTGATATATATATATATATATAATTTCTATCACAAACACTATTCCAAGTTCTCCGCTCTCCAGGGCAGCCCAGCACTATGGCCCCTCACTTCTTTTTTTTTTTTTTTTCTCATTAAACAAATCAATTTTATTGGTACGTATTAATAAAGCATACAGTTCATCCAAAGTGTACACCCTCAGCTTCTTGAAGTTGGGAATGGGAGTGTGCGGGATGGGGGTGAGGGGTGATCTCTTTTGAGAAGTCCTCATCCCTACCCCCTTCACGTGGGCTTCTTCAGTGTGAGAGGCCTGAAGGAGGAATGGGGGAGGCAGCAGTCTCCTCACCTGACCCTCCTTGTGCCTCCTTGTGTCAGTGATAGCAAAGTGTCCCTGAGGCTCCATGTGATGCTGATGGTGCCTGTTGCCATGGTAAACTCCACACAGATAGTTGTATTGAGCTTTTTAAATCCTTCTCCAATGAGGATGATTTCTCCCAGAGAGGCAGTCATGTCTCCTTTCGGCACTGCCAACACTTTTCCGCATTGGGCCTCCCATCACATGGTTCAGGGGCCACCAGGGCCACTCCTAGACAGGCTCTGACCCCCATGCTTCCTCGTGCGAAGCTGCAGAAACAGCTGGGTTCCTCGTCTGTGCCCTTCAACTGCAGTGGAGAGCAGGGATTGCAGCATACCGTGGTTTCTAGGGCCATTTCTAGGCAAGAGCAGGCACAGGGCTCTATGTTCAAGTTCACCCTCCAACTTCTGAGGCCAGATGAGCTCTTCCAACAACTCTCAGCAGCGATGCCAGGATTTCCTGCTTGCTACTACAGCTCAGGCGGCAACCAGCTGGGGACTAAGAATCCAGCCTCTCCTCCTTGTGGGTACTGGCAGTCATCACAAATCCTGGAGATGCTGTGATGCCCTGTGGACCCCTTCAGCCCTTGCTTGTTCACACAAGCCTGACCTCCAATTGCCAGCAGCCTGAAGGCTTTCTCTGACTGCCAGAGCCCACTCTGCCCAAGCACGCAGCAGGCTGCAATTCCAGGAAACAGCATCCTCCGGGACCCTCAGTCAAAGGCTTTCCAGAGCCATAAGTTCAACACTGGCTCCCAGGGTTCCCCAGGGGGCTCAAGCTCCAGTCACTCCACAGAGGGGTCTTCCTTTACAGCATACCCTTTCTGTGGCTGTCTTCCCTTCCCTAACGTGCTTCCCCGTTGCCCTATTCCTGGGGTTACCTCCCAAATAAACTAGTTGCAGGAGCATCTTTGTCTCGGGGCCTGCTTCTGAGGGGACTCAGACTAAGACAACCCATGCTTTTCTCGCAATCCCCCTTGTTTGGCTTCAGAAAGGGCAAAGTCCCCCTCCTTTTCCCGTGAGGAGAGCATCACATTTTAAAAGAAAAAGAAAAGGACTATACCTCCTAAAAGGCCGCGGCACTCTTCCCTCTCTTTTTATTCAAAGATCAACTGTTGGGGGAGCGGATGTAGCTCAGTGGTTGAGCGCCTGCCTCCAAGTACGAGGGCCCAGGTTCAATCCCCAGCACCTCCTTTAAAAAGGAAAAATAGATCAACTGTTGGGGTGTGGAAAAGCCGTCAGTGATGATGATTAGTGGCCACGGGGCCAATTTGGGTACCTCAGCAAGCCTTGAGGACAAAGTGCTGTGATGCAGAAATGAGAAGCAGGGGCCATCTGTTGCCTTTTCTCCCTAGCTTGGGCCAGTGTCAGCGATGCTGGGAAAATGGGGGAAACCCCACTTAGTCTTAGTTAACTCTTTTCAAGGCTGGATCCTAACATCCAATCTCAGACTTCTCCCAGACACCAAGGATTTACATCTTCATGTTTCATCTCCCTCCAGGGACCCCTCAGTGGTGCTTAGATTTTCCGTCCTGTCCCTTCCCAATCCTGGACAGCTGCCTCCTGAAAAGCAGAGAACAGCTCCTGGCACACCAGCCCGGAGGAGCTACAAATTGCTCCACTAATGGTCTCCACTGGGATTTCAGGGACAAACTCCCATTGTAAGATTTCTGAGTCAGAAATTTCCACCAAACTCCTGAGTATTCCTCTTTTTGTCGAGTGAGAGAAAACAAGGCTCTAAAGTATTCAGGTTTCAAGTTCCTCATCTGCCTCCACAAGGTACTTTTGTAGACTGCAAGGCTCACTGACTTGGCAAATTTTCAGAATGATTTTATTTGCAGGTTGCCGAGACTGTAGCACCAGACACAAACCTCCCCAGCGTACTTTGTTAGGGTCCAAAGCTGGGCCTGTGGGATGCAAGAATCCCCTGAATACTGTTAGCAATATTTTGCCTGCATTTGTTTATGTGCTTTGTTCTGGGAGCTTCTCAAACTAGTACATAAGCCCGTATACTAAGAACTCTCTCTTAGTAGAAGATCTCATTGTTTGAAAAATGAGTAACCTTCCCGCCTCAGTCAACCCAAATCAACTTTACCAGATGGATATGTGTAGCCCAAATACGGCCAGCTGGCCTTGGAGCTAGTTGCCCAGTCATGATGCACCTCAAGACAACACAAACCCGACTCCTGAAAGGGAGTTTTATAGATTGAATTGTGCCTCCCAAAAAGATATGTCGAAGTCCTAATCTGCAGTACCTCAGAAGGTGACCTTATTTGGAAATAGGGTCATTATAGACAGAATTGAGCAAGTTAAAATGGGGCCAAATTGCAATAGGGTGGGTTCTTAGTCTGATGTAACTGGTAACCCTATAAGAAAAGGAAATTTGAACACAGAAAGACACAGCAGAGCATGTCACGTGACAACACTGCCGATTGCCTATGAGCCACCTCCAGAAGCTGGAAGAAACATGGAACAGATTCCTCCCCAGGACTTTGGAGGAAGCACAGCCCTGCCAACACCTTGATTTCAGCCTTCTAGACTCCAAAACTGAGAGACCTTAAATTTCTGTAGTTTAAGCCACCCAATCTGTGGTAGTTTGTTGAAGCAGCCCTAGGACACTAAGACAAGGAGGAATGTGTGGCTCTTTCAAGGTGATCAGAGGCTTACTGATATACTGTGTGATTTCAGTAAAACATGCTGGAATTCCTCATTAGAGCCAGGTTCTCACATACTGTGGGAAGTGCTCCCCCCAAATCTCCTTTCTCTGCCTCTTCCTAAAGACTCTCTGACCCCCTTCTCTCACCTATTCTATCTCTTCTTTCCAAGTAGCTTCAAGCCTTTTTTGATGTAAATCTACTTTGCCTCTCTTTGCTTCTTATGCCTCTCTAGCCATACATACAGACTGTTCAGCACAAGGAAGGGATTGTGGGGCTAAACTACACCAGCATAGAAGTTTCCAGAAGGCACTGGAGCCAAGACATCTCCAAAAGTTATACCCAAATTGTTCCTGACACATACTCATAGGGTTGATCGAAATGAAATTAAATTGGGGGAATGGTTACCTCTTAAACTTAAATTGTATTATGAAATAAGTGAGGAGGAGCTATCTGAACTGACTCAGCAAAATGTCTAAGGTATATGAAGCAGGGAGAGTGGAGAATAGGGTGAGGCGAGCAAGATGCCGAGGGCAGTGCCGACACTGCACTAGCACGAACCTGAGTCAGTGCCTCCTAAAACCTCGTACCTACGAGGCTTACCCTAGCCCTGGCTCTGATATTACATAAAAACAATAAAGCATAACCCCAACACATTTATAGTACAATCTTGTATGTAAACAATATATATGTATATTTAATATATAGAAAGATCTAGAGGAATCACGTTAAAACTGTTAACAGTGGTTAATTCTGGGTAGTAGGATTGGAGGAGGTGAGAAGACCTTCGCTCTTAAATTTACCCATTTTTCTAATGTTTGAAGTTCCACAAAATAACACTCACATGTGGCTTTTATAATTTTAGACAAACCAAAAAATAAATAGAATAATAAACCGTATTACATGCCAAAGGACCTACAAAAAATTAAAACAAAACAGATTGTCTGCATTTCTTCTGTGGTCAGATGCCAATGGTGAAAATTGAGATGTGTTGACGATTCTTTTTTTTTTTTTACCAGATTTCAAAGAACTCTCACTTGTGCTATTTGTCTCCAAGAATGCACCACAGCCACCCACATCTGATCCATCTAGTCTGAGTTTGGTTCAGATGTAAGCAGGCATTCCACTGGGATGGACTGGACACAGCAAGGGGGCAGGATAGCGATTGAATTTCCCTTCTCCTCCCCTAAAATGGGAGACATTGAGGACGACAACCATCAATGCTTCCAGAGGCACTCCTCTTGTGTTCTGCCTGCACAGTGGGAAAGAGGGAGTTGGAAGGGACTAGAATGACCAAACTTCAAACTCCAAATGCTTGGCCAGCAGACACACCTGGGAAGGGTCTTAGCCATCACTGAATAAGCCCCACATGTTAGAATTGTAATTTCAGACTCTCACCTTTCTAATATGTCAAATGTATCCACCAGTCTCATCCAGGGTTTTCAGTGAAACTTATTCCGAAAGCCCACATTACACTGAGCAGAGCAGAGAAGTGTAGCTGACTCCACTCTTTTCCTTCCTGGCATTCTGCGTTTCCTTGTACCTGTTCTCTCCAGCCTGACCCACCATCTTCTGCACCACCTCCACTGTTCTGGGCACCGGACAGGCAGGGGATACAGCAACACTGTGGCGGCAGAGCTTGTTAGAAAGACGTACCCTCCCCCCAAGCATTGGGAGCTTGCTGAAGAGACCCTCGGGTGTGATGTCACACTGGAGGGCGTGGAGAATCTAGTACGGGGAGGCCAAGGATGCTAATAAACATCCCACAGTGTACAAAGCATTACCCGCCCAAGACATCAACAGTGAGAGGTTGAGAACCCTGGTCCTTGAGCCTCCCTACTCAAAGAACCAGCGGCAGCCACTTCCCTGGGAGCCTTTTGGAAATGCCGAAGCTCAGGCTCTATCCCAGACCTCCTGAATCAGGATCTGCATTTTTCACAAGATCCCCAGACATTCAGATACACGTTAAAATCTGAGGAGCACTCGACTAGAGCAATGGCTCTTGACCCTGGCTGCACATTAGAATCATCTTGGGTGCTTCAAAAATACTGATTCCCAGGTCCCACTCCTCTAGATTCTGATTTACTTGGTCTAGGGTGCAATCTAGGCAACTAGACTTTTAAAAGCTTCCCAGGTGATTGTAACGTGCAACCAGGGTTGAGAGGAACTGTTCCTCAAATTCAGTGTGTTCTCGAATCTTCCAGGGATAGTGTTATGCTACAGATTCTGATACAGTCAGTCTGGGGTGGGTTTCTACAGCCTTGCTGCTCAGTGTGGCCCCTGATTCAGCAACAGTGGCAGAATCTCAGGCCCCAGCCCATATGCCAAATGAAGGCAGAGCAGATGAATAACCCGTGTCAGTCAGGATAGCCTAGTGTTGGGGCCGGCAAACTTTTTCTGTAAAGAGCCAGATAGTAAATATTGTAGGGCTTTGCAGGCCAGACCATCTCTGTCCCAATTGCTCAACTCTGCAGTTGTAGTAGGAAAGCAGCACACAGGCGAAATGCAAATGAATGGGTGCGGCTGAGTGCCAATAAAACTATTTACAGAACAGCAGTGGCTGGATTCGGCTGGCAGTGGTTTACTGACCCACAGGCAATATGATACTATGGAAACAAACAACCCCCAAAATAGCAAAGATTATTTCTCGCACACCCTGTGTGTCCATTCTGGGTTGGCTGAGGGCTCACGCCATGGCAGCCTCAACCTTTACAACCTTCGCTGGTCACCAGGGGAGAAAAGATGGAAAATCCACAGCATGGCCAAGGAGACACTGGCTCCTACAGCCTCCAACTGGAAGTGCCGCCTGCCTCTGACTTCACTGGCCAAAGCAAGTCATGTGGACGTGCCTGACTTCCAGAGGACAGGGAAGTGTGCCCAGGAAGGTGGCAAACCCTAGTGGTGGTCTGTATTGCCACCAGATTCCAGCCCCAGGCTTAATTCATCCCATCTATGAAATCCATTAAATATCTGAATAGACAGCGGAGCTGTATCCCAGGGCAGGCGTGGCCCGGTCAGTGATGAACTCTCTTCCACGGCCTTCTGCACCAAGTAGCAGTCAACACATATGTTGATCTAATGGTCTGCTCTGTGCCAGGCATTCAGCTAAGCATTTAACATGCCTCATAGCTTCCAAAGCTCACAATCGTCCTAGAGGTGGGTATCATGTGCATTTTACAGGTAAGGAAACTGAGGTCGGAAAGGTGACACAGTGTGCTTGCCTGAGGCCACCAGCTATGGGGTGAGAGAGTTAGGACTGACACTCAGGTCTGCCTGACCTCAAAGCCTGTGCATTTTATCATCATGATCAAACATTTTTTGAGCACTTACTAAGTGCCAGTCCTTGAATACACATTTCTGCTTTTAATCCCTAAATAACCATATGAAGTCAATATCATTAGCTCCCATTTGACCATAAAGGAAAAGAGACAGGGATGTTAATCTGTCCACAGTCACATACTCAGTGGTGGAACCAAGATCCCAAAGCAGAACCATCGACTCCCAAGACTGTGCTTTCAGCGGTGTCTAGTCCCAGGGCACCCTTTCTGTAACTGAAGCCCTAGGGCACCACGGGTGCCCTCCTCATATCCCTTGGGCATCAGTCCACTTCCAACTGCCAGGATCTACGTCCCTTCGCCTGAGAGCTTTCTTGGAAGCCACACGAGGAAGCCTGCTCTGTCTGTGAATATGGGAGATCAGAAGAGCCAGGAAATTACCACCGCAGGACCGGTACCCTGCCCTCACCCTCAGCTGTCAACCAAAGACTGTGTGGATGTATAACTGCCCCAGCTCCCTTGACCCCAGGTGCAATACCTCTGGGGCATGCGTTCTACACTGGACCCCAGGCTTCCCCAGTGCCAGGCAGCTCCAGTCACCCCAGTAGTAGCTGACTTGAGATTGCACCCATTGTTGGATTCCACCAAGGACTGTCAAAATTAACAAATAAAAATTAGAGGACACCCAGTTCTATTTGAATTTCAGGTAAACAACAAATGATTTTTTTAGCATTAGTCACCCTATTCAATATTTAGGATATATACTGAAAAATTATTCTTTATCTGGAAAAATTACATGGGCTTCCCTTCCATTAAAAAATGATTTGTGGTTTATCTGAAGATCAAGTTTATCTGTTGCCCTATATTTTAGCTGGCAACCCTCCTGCCATCCCTTTCCTGTGTTGTAGCCTCACTTCCCTACCTTCTTTTCCCATATAAACACATAAATTGTCCTTGTACTGGAATCCTCGTCTCAATGTCTGCACCAGGGGCACTGCAAACTAACACATAGGATGATGTAATGGGGACTAAACCACGTCCACACACAGCAGAGATTTGCTGATGTAGAGGGGCTATCTGTGCTCCGGGAGAGCCAGGGCAATGGTGCCTCCGTCAACGTCACAAGAACAACTCTGTGTGCAGCTTACGTAGAGAAGAGAAACCTGTCCTTCCATATGGCTACTGCGACCATGGTTTGATGTCTATCATGGGAGGAAGCCATTTATCTTCTCCATGTATGCTCTGCCCATGAGCCCTGAAAGAACTGGGCATTACTAGACCCTTTTATGTCCCTCCACTGTGTTCAACATCAATAGATCAGAGCAATACTCGGGACTACAGAGGGCCTGCATGGACCAAATGCTGTGGCCAGCACAAACAGCCACCGCCCTCTCTATCATCCTGGCAAACATACCCTGATTTTGCTCACCTTCTTCAGAGCAGCTGCATCCTCCGGGGAGACATCCAGGCTGTCCCAAGCCCCAAAGCGGGAATCTTTGTTCAGTCCAAGCTAGCCATGGTAACTCTATTGCCTTTGCAATAAGTGATTTGGAAATGGACAGGAGACACATTGTTGATCAAGGAGACACCAGAGGCCAGGTGTTGGGGGCATATGGAAGCATTTATTCATAAAAGAAAGAAACATGTGTAGTGCATGTTGGGTGCACTGCCCTTTTCAGGCCGTAGACCCTTGTTTCCACAGCTTCCAGTGGGGTCTGGCCCAAGGCTGCACCCCTTTCCCCAGGGTCGGACAATGCAGAGGTACAAAGGCCTCCTTGCCTCAATTTGGGACACTTCTGAAGGGCCTTTCCAGCTCCAGAGTGCCCTGTGGGGTGGGCTGGGCCTCTGTTGTTACTGCAGTGCAGCTCAGCTCCTCCCTCTGGCCAATCCTGCCTCCCTCATCTCCTGACAGTTACTATACCTGAGAGCACCCGCCAATAACCTCCGTGCACAAAAATTTCTGTCTCAAGGAACCAGTCTAGGACGTTACGTGAGGAAAAAGTTCCCTTTTTTGCCAGCAGACATGGCTGTTTGCCCATGGAGCTACATCAGCCATCTTAGAACCAGGAGGGGAACCAGCCTACGAAGACAAGGCAGCACTCTGGAGATAATGGGGCAAAAAAAATAAAGAAAAACTGGGTCTTTAGTGATGTCATTAACTCTAGAACTGCCCCCCTGCCAGGCTGCTCAGTAAGCCAGCAAATAAATGCTCTTTATCATGTTACTTGCAGCCAAAATCATTTTAAATTATATATTACATATCCGTATGAGGTAAGAGGAAATACTCCAAGACAAAGGTGTACTGGGAAAGCAATGGGGAAGAAATGCCACCCAGACACTTAGGTGACTAGCCAGTACTCCTCTCCAAATCCAGATGACGTTCCCTCGTCCTAAGCTCAGTGTGAAACTCTCTCTTCTTCTCAGGCTACAGTTGCTCAGAAAAGCCAGAGACTAAGAATAAGTGGGCAATTCTTTGTGCAACTCTGTGAGATAAGGAATCCCCAGATAATTCCTTGACACCTTGTAATTCATGACCATCTATGCCTCTATTTTACTTTCTCCTTTCTCTCATGACTTAGAAAGAAAGTAGCAGAGAAACCTGTCAGGCCAGGAAAGGCTAAATCATTCCAAGGGATGTCTACCTCATAAATACTGTGATATACTGTAGGATGCTCAAACAATATTTATACAGTTTTGCCCCACTTGTGATGAAATAAGCCACTCAGCTGTATCCCCAGACCAGCAGACATCTAATCAGCTCTGTTCTAAAGTCATGGATGCCTTTGGCACACAAGTTATTGTCAGTGAGCTAAAGATGAGACAAGCTGTATATTATCTAATATATAACTCAAGCATCTGGCTCCCCTTGCCTGAGTTTTTATTTTTGCCAGTTTTATAGCAGATTGGGAGTTAAGATCAAGGATTCTGGAATCAAACAGCCTAGGGTTAAGTCCTAGATTTTGGACAAGTTATTTAACCAGTCTATACTTATTTTATCACCTATAAAATGGGAAAACTATAGTACCAGTCAGCGTAGGCTAAGTTATGCTGCAATAACAAACAATCTCCAAATCTCAGTGGCTTGTAACAACAAAAGTTTATTGCTTGTCCGTTATGGGTTGGCTGTGGCTGTTCTGTGTGATCTTCATTCAGTGATTTAGGCTGACACAGCAGCCTGTATTGGGGACCTTGCCAATCTTGTGACAGAAGAAAAGAGAACCTGGCAGACCCATATGATAATTGTTAAAGCTTCTGCTTAGAAGTGGCATACATCACTTCTGCTCCTGTTTCATAGCCCAAAATGTGTCCCATGGTCAAGACTGAAGCCACAGGGTAGAAAGTATAATCCTCCTTCATGGAGCAGTAGCCAGTGTTTTGAATAACTATACAACATGCCACACAAACATGTAGAATAGTTTCAAGGATTGAATGTAAAGGGCACGGAGTAAATACTCAAAATGTTAGCTTTCCTAAACATTAGTATGCTTGTTTTAAGTCCTAAATTATCCAGCAGAATAAGGAACATTTATAAATGGGCTTTTCTATTCAGTAGTCATTTAGAGTAAGTCTTTGAAAGTACTAACCCTATATATGTGGATTATTAGGTAATAATAATTAGGCGAATCAGTGACCAAGTAAATAAAGTTTATCCTACTTTAAAATGGGAATGAAAGTAATGTCTACCTCCTAGGGATGCTGCAAAGATTAAATGAGATAATCCATGAAGTGGTAGATTAAAGATGGCTGCAAAGTCTTTGTTCTCCTCCCATTGAAAGTGGAGTTAAATCCCCTTCCCCCCTGAACCTAGGTTAGCTTTAGTACTCTGCCTGAACAATGGAATGGAGTGGAACACATATTTGGGGACTGTTGAGGCTAGGTTATAAAAAGGCTTGTAGCTTCTGCCTAGCACTCTTAAAACACTTGTTCTTGGATCCTTGAGCTACCATGGAAGAAGTGAGGGGCCCAGCTGACCCATCTTCCTGTCTGTGCCAAAGACATTTGTGTAAAGCCATCTTGAACCCATCAGACCAGTCCAGCCATCAGCTCAATATCACAAAGTGACCTCAGGTGATGCTTTACAGAGCATAAGAATCACCCAACTGAGCCCTGCCTGAATCCTTGGGCCACAAAAAATCATAAGATATAATATCATGGTTTTAGTTGTAGACATTAAGATTTGGGGTAGTTTGCTATGCAACAATAGATAACCAGAACACAAACAAGCCTTTAGCACTATATCTGATTCATAGTTGGTGCTCAGAAAATGCTGCTACTATTGTTAGATCTTGGATAAGCCCCAAGTTCATCTTCCTCACTTAGTTTGGAATGCCTATAACTTAAAACTGAGGAAAGGATGATAAAGACAAATCATTAGGCAAATATTTCCCAAATAGCTTCCTTGACCTTCCCCTAAATGTAAGAGAGAGAGGAGGAATAACCCCAGGGTCTGCATGGGGAGTCATAAACATGCAGGACTGGCTGGCCAGGTGGATATCAGGGATCTCTTGACTTCCTTAGGATATTCATTTTCCTAAATCTTTCATGAAAGTAAAAATTCAACATTTTTAATTCCCTAAAATCTTTAGGTAAAATTAAAAATATTTAAAGAAACTTCAAGTAAAACTGATGCACCTATACAATGCCCTGTTGATCCTGTGATTTCACGTACCCCGGTGCCCCTCCACATACCTTCAAGAGACTACGTACCCTATTTGGAGAAATTCCCCTATTCAATAATAAATAAACAAATATGTCTGGGTTGGAGCTATCTGCTTTGTTGTTCTTGTTGATTTGTTTGTTTTCTTGACATGGGATGTGGCCATTTTAGACGGAGGCTTAGACAGAGAAATGCTATGAGTTCACCAAACTACATCTCCTTGTCTCCCTGGGGACCAGCTAGACCATATTCCCAGCATGCCCTGCAGTGAGACGGGACCATGTGACTGAGATCTGGCCAGTGGAATGTGGGCAGCAATGATGCACACCCCTTCCAGGCCCGGCCCCTCAGTAAACTGTGTGATGCTTCACTCTTCTCTCATCTGCCAGAGAGTCCAAGCGAGAACTTCAGGGCCCTAAGGGATGGTGGAGCTACAAGGTGGGAGGAACCTGGGTCCCTGAATGACAGAGTGGAGTAGATCCCCACTTCCAACCACCTCCACACTGACTAGCAATAGGCTGTGACCAGAGTGAGAAATAAACCTTTATTGGTGAAGCCACTGAGACTGGGGGTCATTTGTTACAGTACTGAGCCTTTCTTAACTAATACCAAGGAATGGGGTGGGGAGCAGTTTGTGCCATTCCCCTCTCTCCAAGAAGAGAAAGCTGGGGTGTCCCAGTGCCTTTGTTGGAGAGTTTACTGCCAATAGCTAGATTGTTGGTCACAAGTCCCAGAAAAAAAAGGAATGAGTGGCTTAGAGGGCTTCCCCTGCTCTCCCCAGTCTCCTAAGGGTATGAAGCGTGAGTCTTCTCTTGTCTCATTTTCTCTGCAAGGGAACAGCAGGAAGATACTAGACCATCATGTTCTGCTGGCTTCAGTGACAAGTAGATGAAATTCTATCACTTGTCCAACAGGAGACCTCAGAAGTGACTAATATAATCCCTGAGGCCTCTTTAGGAGGAGACCCTTCCACTCTCCCTGCAACACCTCCTTTTGCTCAGCCTGGTTTCCATGAGGCAAGATAGAGTCAGCAGCACTTAAATCAGCTCAGCAGGGAGCAGATATTCTTGGAGTGATTCTTCCCCGATTTGGCTGACTGAATTGAACAACTATTTGTTGGAGTTCTAAAATGGTGTTTCTTAAATAACATGGCCCTGGTATAAGACCCTGGAAATCACTCTGTCCAGAGAGCAGCGAAGGCGGCCAATGCGTCTGTCCTGAGTGAGGCAGGATACTCCAGGCTGGTAGGGAAAGAAGTCAGCACCTGCTACTGAGTTCTTCAGCCTCGGGGCTTTGGATGTCCTTGGCCACCATTCCTTAGAGACTAGGGTCCTGGAGGTTAATGCAGTGGTAGGCGACGTGGCAAGGAGAAAACCCAGGTCTGGAGGTCACACACACTTAGGTTTGACACCAGCTCCAGCACTTACTGCTAGCTGTGGCCTGAGAATATAATTCAACCTCTCTGAGCTCCTGTTTTTATGCCTGAATAATGGGGGCTGATGAAACTTAACTCATAGAGTTCTCAAAATGAAAACAACAAGTAAAATGCCTGCTCTCTCCAAATTCTTGAAATCAACCTCACCATCGTATTACTCCTCATTGGTGTGAAATTTGCAGTGAAAACAAGCCAGGCAAATGGCATAAAGCTTGAGATTTCAGAGTTCCTGCCACTGTGGACCTGGTAGCTAGAGCCTTATGGGAGAGCAGAGGATGGCACCTCCATTCCAAACTTACAAGTGCTCTTATGTAACCCTAAGTCTCCCACCACCCTAATATCTACCCTGTCCTAGAGGAACAGGGAAAGGCCAGAGGCTGATTGGCAGACCTCACCCTATCCTCCTGTCATGCTGGAAATACATCACAGGCTACCTCCCAGCCTAGAATTGCAAATAGATGACGCACAATTCACTACTCTCTGGAACTGTTCTTGTGGCAGAGACATCACTGTATTCAATCACTGCACTCCTCTCCACTGAACCCAGACAAAGTTTCAGGATCCTTCCATGCATAGCACTCCAGGCAGTCACCACCTATCGATCAGAGATGTTGTGCAAATTGAAACCTATTTACTCAGCCACAGACATCTGCCCTTTGGAGTGGCCTATCCCAGATGAATAGGCAGCCAGAGAGACACAGAAAGTAGTAAACCAAAGAAAGACCACTGAGCTTCCAAGGGCTTATTGCATGAATGCTAACAAAATCCAGATTAAATGATGCAATGAGCTATAGAATCCAGGTTTGCAGAACTATTTCCAAACCACAGTTTCCCTACTTTCTCTGTGTTGCTTTGCTGGGCATTTTCTTCCCTCTGGCAAGGAGGTTTCCTCAGGAGTGAGCAAAGCACGCAGAGAGGGGGTTCATTTTCACACAGTTCCAGCCATCATTAGCCAATCCTCTCATCATACACGATGTCAACCAGAGCTCATCCCACCTCCAGAACTGTTAACAAGACAATGACATACAGCGCACTGTGTTAAATCTTCCGAGGCAGGAATCCTCGTCTTCAATGAATGGCCATGAATCAACCAAACAAGATATGCCAGGATGGTTAAGACGGCCATATATTTATTTATGAGTGAATGACCAGCTCAGTATTTCTGCCAGTTACCTTTATGGTTTTTATGAGATTTGGATAACGTTTATTTATTGCTGGTACAGCTTCCTATTCAAAATGGAGCTTTGTTCGACATTTAGAGATGTTTCTAGTGTTTTTTGCTGGTCTCTCTGGCATGAGTAAAGGGATCTTTTTTCTTTGGGTTTCTGCAAGGAACTCATGCAAAGCTAATTTGAATGATAAAATGATACCATTTCAAACATCTTCATGCACGGATTATGTTATTTGAAACTTTACACAGGAAGAGATTAATCATGTGGTTTGTATCACCAATTTTAATTTTAATAACAAGGCTGGGCAGATGAAGAGCCAAAATATATCCTTCACAATGGAATATGCTACATATGAAAGTATCTTGTGCTCTTGCTATTGAATTGTGCTTATGTCATTGGCAATCTAAGAGGTGAATTTAATCGTTTCCAGAATAGGCAATATATACCCAAGATGAAACTATGTAATTTATTACTGTTAACTGTAATATTAATAGCTCCCATTTATTGAAAGTTCATTATGTGCCAACCTTATGCACAATCTCACAACAACCTAGGGAAGTAAGGACCAGTGCTCCCTTTTCCAGATGTGGAAACTGAGGCTCAACACAGCTAAGTAACATCCCCAAAGTCCCTCCACTGGTATGCAATAGAATCAGAACTAGCAAGCAAATTGGCCTAATGCCAAAGCTTGTCCCTCTCCAGTGATGTTCTGCCATCCTCATGGCCCACACCTTCAAGGTGTTGCCACAAATTATTTTAGTGGTTAAACCCATGAGGAAAAAAATAACAAACTGGTTGGCAAATATCATGTAGACATAACAAAAAGCTAATTGACTGAAACTCTTGTTTTCCAGTATACTTTTGTGGTTTTAGGGGAAAGTAATCTTAGCTGTGGAGACAGTGACCCACTGGTTTGAAGGGGCCCCAGGGGCAGCAGAGCCTCACTTCCTTCCCTCTTCTTGGCCGAGTGCGCTAATCTCTGACGATGCTGTCTGGCTCCTTACCAAATAGTCCAGAGCACAGCACCACCATCTCAACAGTCGTCATATTCACCACAAACCACACCAGCAGCCAGAGCCACAGCTCAACGCATGGCACACCCTGCAATATACTGGACGTGCATGAGCACGTTTCAGCCTCTCAGGGAGCTGGAATATTCTACCCATTTCACATGCAAGGAGACTGACTAATGTGGGGCTGTCCAAAGTCACACGACAGGTCAGCCGTGTTGCTGGGGACGGGAGCATAGGCTGCTGACTCCAGAGCCCATGAACGTGACCTCTTATTTTTAGAGGCCGAGAGACCTCGTGCCAGAGGACAACGTAACACACTCCAGGACAATACCACAGGTAGTCGCAGAGTTGGGGCGAGAACTGGGGCTCTCTTTTCTCATTCTAGGGCTTTCTCCATGATGTTCACATGGTCCCATCCTCCCTCCACATTTGTTCTCCAGCAACGAGGCACTGACAAGTGGCCTACTATGTACCTGGAACTGTGCTAGATGCTGAGGGGAAAAGAAGAAAACAAAAATAAATTAAGTCATGGCTCCCTGTCCTCAAGAACTCCAGGCTCACACTGCCCAGTGCTACTTTGTAAATATGAGCAGAATCTTTCTTCTCTCTGGACCTCATTTTCCCCATCTGAAAAATAAGGTTACTGTGAGGATTAGAAGAAAATAACCAGTACAAGCTTAAACGGGTTAAGGCATTTTTGTAAAATACCTGGTACATTCCCTGGATATTTTTCAGTTCTAAAAATGGTGGCAGTAATTTTGTTTTTTCTTTTCCTTGTTTTAATCTATTTTTCCTTTGCCTTCACATTAAAATGCATATATAACTATGGTCACAAGTAGGCAACCAAGTGCCAACCTAGATTTACAAAGTGAGGGGGGGGTTTCTTTACCAAGATGGTGGAGTGAGATGCTCTGGGGTTCCATCCCCCCAGAGAAATTTTAAACAATAAGCAAAAACTGGCAGAACCATCTTTCTCAGAGCTCCAGAAAACAGTCAAAGGGTTGCAGTAACAGGGCAAGCACCAAATCAAGGTAAAGCCAAAAAGCAATTAATCAAAAAGTTTGTTCATATCTATCTGACTCTATGGGATAAGACCCAGAGGCTGGTCAAGTAAGAAAAGCTACCTGTGACTCTGGTTGTCTTAACATAATAAATTCCCATTATAAAACCAACCCATTTTAGGTATTTTGCATTGGCAACCTTTAGTAAACTAAAACACCCTGTCATTTGGTCCAGACCATGACACCAAGTAGGGATTTAATAAATGCTTGCTGCTTGTAGAAAGCAGCCTCCTGCAGTGCCCCCCAATGATCCCTGCTGGCTGGGCACCACGCCCTACATAATTCCCATCCCTTGAGTGTGGGCTGGATATACTGATTTTCTTCTAACAAGAGCAACATGCAGAAGTGATGGGATGCCGCTTCTGAGATGAGGTTCCAAAGACCTGTGACTTCCCTCTTGCCGGCACATTCTCTGGCTCTTCTTGCATGCTTGCTCTGCTGGAGAGGCCCACTGGCAAGGAACAGAGGGTGGCCTCTGGCCAGTGGCCAGTGAGGAACCGAGGCCGGGATCCTGCCCCTGTTGAACTGAGATGGGGTCCTGGCCAGCATCTTGGTGGCAGCCTGCCAGAGATCCTGAGCCAGGGCACACAGCCAAGCCACGCCTGGGAACTATGAGGTAATAAATGTGCATTGTTTTTAAGCTGCTAAATTTGGGGGTCATTTGTTCCACAGGAATAGACAATATCTTGGCTAGCAGAAGAGTGGAGAAGGGAGAGAAGGTAGGAGGGAGAGAAAGCACAAAGGGGCAGGTGCAGAGCCCTCTGTCATTACCCCCCCTCCAGCTGTAATGTGGTGGTCATTTCACCCTCCTTGACCCTATGCTCTAGTCTCTTCCTTGTCCCTGTCAATACCCATAACTGCAACACAACGTGGTCTGTGCCAACGCACGCCTTGGTTGAACTTTCCTTCCCTGGGTCACGTCATGCTTAGTGATTTGGGCCAAAATTTTAGTGTAACTGATATACGTCGTTTCATCAGGACGGGGGCAAAAAGCAGTTACTGTTCTTTTCATGCTCATGTAATGACCCCAAGCCCCAGCCAGTGAACTGTACAAAACCCAATTCTTTACTGGCTGCTTAACAGCCAAGTAATTTCTAAGACTCTGCAGTGGGGACTCCTGGTGCACAAAATCACGGGACGTGGTGGGCTGTCTCTACCTCACCCAAGTTCTCAGGACCCCGTACCTGGCAGAGTGGATTTACTCCCAGCCCCACCCATACACCCCTACCCATACACCTCACTCCCACCCCCGGCTACTTGGGCTGGTTCTACTTTAAACCCTGGGCCCTAAAGCCTTCATCAAAGGTTCCCACCAGCTTCCAACAGGCTTTGGAATTGGAGAGGAAGGGCCAGCTAAAGCCCTGCTCCCCGCTTCCTCTGGCACAGCCAGGCCTTCTCCCCATTAAATAACCACTTCCCCCTCAGTGCTGGGGCAACATCACTTGCTTTGCCTTCTTCTGTCCATTCTAATCCACCAAATATGAGGACACATACTGTGAATTTAATAGCTTTTCATGAGGGAAAAATACTTTCATATATGTGCATTTTTATTTTCAAAAATATCAAATTTATTGGGGTCTCATTTAAATACTATTAAACACACTATTTCTAATGGTACATTTTGATGCATTTTGACTAATTTATACCCCCATGCAACCATGACCCCAATTAAGATTTGGAAGATTTCCATGACCCAAAAAGCTCCCTTATGCCCCATCCCAAACAATTCCCTCCATTCCTATCCCTGGGAAACCACAGATCTGCTTTCTGTGATTATAGATGAGTGTTTTCTAAAGTTTCATCCCTTTGGAATGGCATATCATGTATACTTCCGTGTCTGACTTCTTTCACTCTGCATAGCGGGTCTGAGACTCATCTGCAAAGTCGAATGGAAGGTATCCAGATCCCAGGAACTTCCCCAAGTGTGTTCCTGTCCATTTGATGCTTATATGCTGGGTTTTTCAATTTGCATTTTCAACTTTATTAAGGATAATTGGCATACATTAAACTGCACATAAACTATACAATTTGATGTTTTAACTGATGAACACATAGATTTTTACAAATTAAAATAAAAAAAAAAAAATCACTGTAGTTTAGAATGGTGAAATAATTCCCTTGTTCAAGTCTCTCCAGTATCTCTAGATGAATATTTGCGTCACTAAAGAATCTTAGGGGACTTTCAAAAAAACAGATCTAAGATTACTTGCTGCCTCTGCTGAATAAACTTTTAAAAACAGTTATCTTGCTGAAAATAAAACTAAAATAAAACAAAAACAATGCTTCATAAGTCAACTCACTACATTAATAGGATTCTCACTTGCAGTGACATGAACCAAACTCAAAGTGTCTCAGCAAAAAAAAAAAAAAAAAAAAAGAAGGAAAGAAAAGGCAAGGGGAGAGTGGTAGGATTTACTGGCTAACACACATGGAAAGTCCAGGAGGGGCTTCAGGCATAGCTGAATCCAGGAACTCAAACATCATCCTCAAAACTCAGTCTTCTTCTTTTGCCCTATCTCTCAACAGTGCTCTCTTCCATTAGCTTCCTTTTCATCCAGCTCTTTCCACATGGTGGCCTATTGCATTTCTAGCTTGCTTTGCTCTTATATCACTCATGGAAGCAGAAACCACTCTGAGTATTTACATTGGAGGACATTTAATGCAGGGAATTGGTTACATAGGTGATGGAGTTGCCGAGAAGACAAATTGGGCATGCTGAGTAATCTAGACTGGCCACACTGCCTCCCTCATGGCAAAGAGACAGAGAGAGGAAGGTAGTAACAGAAGACAGGGGCTGGGGACACCTCGCAGACCTGGAGCCATAATGAGCTGGAGCCACACAGGAGCTGCAGCTCTGTTGGAGACTGCCCCAGGCAGAGAGGGCAGAGAGGAAATTCCCTGGCTTCTCCCTCCTTTCACCCTCAATACCCCCCAATGCCTCCCATTGGCCCACCCAGATGAAGCTGGCAAGGGTGCCCAGGAAATGCAGCCTGCAGAGACTAGCTCCTCTGGGATCCCAGCAGGAGTAGAGGAGAGTAAGGAAGGACTCTGAGGGCAAGGCCCAGGACAGCACAATCCTAGTGGAAAGTGAGCTTTTTAATAGTTCCCAAAAACATCCTAGAAAGGAATCCAGTTTGTCCTGGCATGGGTCCCAAGCCCAAACCTAAGGTGGGAGGCCGACAGAGGATGGGGAGTTAGCGACATAGACACCAAATCTGATATAGGAGGGCCCCAAGGGCAATTCAAGGTGCTTTCACCTGGCAGGGATGCAGGACTGAGAGACCTACACATCCACCTCATGCTGCTGCAGGGTGGGTGGGCATTAGCAGCATCACAATTGCAAATGGCCCAACCCAGCCTATCTCCACATGGCAGGCTTGTAGGTTTGCTAGGATGCTATGCTCTGACCCAGGTCAGGACCTTGCTGATGTTCCCAGCCTCTGGGAAGGTGGGAGGGAGAAGAAATGGATGCGAAGCAGAATTCCTGTGCCTTCTAATGAGGCTTCATCACGCCAAGCCTGGATTTTGTAGCACGAGGCCCAGGTCTGGGTGGGGAGAGAGGCTTAGGAATCCAAACCCCAAGAAATGCAAAAAAAAAAAAAAAAAAAAAAAAAAAATGACTAACAGGTCTTCAGTGGCACATTGCCTCCTAAAGGAGATGCTTTGCAACCCAAATGTCGAGGCCAAAGGATTTCTTACGAGTCTTTTATAGTCTCTATAAATTTCAAGCGGGAGCGTTGGTGAGCGGCTGGGCTCTGTCACTGTCAGGCTGCTGATTGAACGTGCCTTTAATGGAGTCTCCAGCAGCCATAAAAATGCATGAAAACAGCTTTCTGGACGCAGGCAGCTCTGATGGATAGAGTGGTGACACCCCAGAAAAGCCAGATAGGCTGGGGTTGCCCTCATGCCTGTTTAAGAGAATACATCTTGGTCTCTTAGGACAGAACTGCGCTTAGAGGGCCGTTAGGCATTCTACATGAAATATCTCCCCAGGGGCCAAAGAAAAATTATTACATACACACACGTACTCACACGCATGCACACACACACACAGGTATAATCAAAATGAAGCATCACAAGGCAAAGGCTTTTGTATTAGGCAGTAAGCCACAGTGGTTTACAGCTTGGGCCCTGAAGTCAAGAATAAGCAAGACCAAATCAGCGAGGGTCTAATGCCAAGCAAAAGACTTTGGATTGGATCCCAATGGCAATGGAAAACCACTGAAAGATTTTAAACTTAGGAGCGGCCTGACCAAATTTATGAATTGGAAAGTGGATTAAAAAAAAAAAAAAAAAAAATCACATCACATCTCTGGGCCTCAGTCTCTCCAACCGTGAAGTGAGTGTTGGAGGAGGCAAGCACCAAGTTCCCATCATACCGGACCTATTCCACTTGGATTGCCTAGTGGCCTGGTCCTGAGCCGGGCCCTCTGATACCCCCTCCCATTACAGATGGTCCCGACAGGGCCAGAGAACCCAGGCCCTGTACACATGACTTACAGACTCTGGTTTCAGACCATCCTCGGGATCAAATCCAGGCTCCATCCCTTACCAGCCCTCATGGCTTGAGTGCTTGTCTTTCCCTTTCTGAGCCTTGATTCCATCCTTTCTAGAATGAGGTTAAGGTCAGTGCCTCTCGCTCAGGGCAACATGCAGATTAAATAAGCCACACCACATTATCATGCTGAGCACAACGCCCACCTCCTCCTGATTGCCACTCCAGCCGCCTCTTTTTCTAAAAGTCTCCCCTGACCCTTCAGCTTAGTGCCCCCTGCTACACAGTCTCATGGCACCCCATCCCCTTCCTTCAGGGTAGGCATCACATTCTGCAGATGGGCTTGTGTCAACACTCAGTGAACCACCGAGCTGCAAGCTCCCGCCAGGCAGCTCACCTCGTATCCTCAAGACCTGCTACATAGCAGGCTCTGTAAATACTTGCTAATCATATAGAATAATTACCAGGAGCTGTTAGGTTTAAAATTTGAGGTGTGGGTCCTTGAGTCAATTTAGCTAATGTTCGTAAGTCTGTTTGCCTGTCTGCAAATGAGGGATGTTAATAATGGCACCTACAGATAAAATGAGCAGAGGATATAAAGGATCATCATGTGACAAATGTGCAATAAATATTGACTATTGTTACTACTTTTGTGAAAACGGAAGAGGAACTATTAAAATCTGGCTAATGCTGGCAGGGGAGTTGAAATCTATTCTTCAGACCCCCTCAGTTGGGAGAGCTTCCCAATAAACTTTCTGCCTGCAAAAAAAAAAAAAAAAAAAAATCTGGCTAATACTCATTGCAACCCTGAAATAACAGAGCATCCTAAGGGAGCACAGGACTGAGACCTCTCAGCACACAAGTTGTCTTCCTTTACCATAACTCCCATCATAGTGCTTCAGAAGCCCCTTGAAATACAGCTCCCAGAGGAGGGTGAAATGTCTCTCTTTGAATGCCAGGTACTTGTGAGGTTCTCTCCTCTTTCTGCCACAACGAAGCCAGGCTGACTTGTAGCAGACTCCCTTCGGCCCAGTCAGGTGGTTCCTGGATGGTGAAAGCTGGCCAGAAAGTTCAGGAGCCCAACTCAACCCAGATAAGAAAATGCCCCCAGTCCCTTTATTCCTGACGTGGGCATCTGGTACATATCGGTTAGCAGGCACTAAATTATGAAAGTACTCATTTCTTTTCAAATGCATATGAAGTAAGCAGAATAAAACCTATCTGCTTTTTAGAAGAACTCATTCCCTTTGCTGGGGGTAAAATGCCTCCTGTGGGAAAGGATTCATTGAAAGTAAATGATCTTCAGGGGGAAAGCACATGTTTTTCTAAAGGGGAACGTCATTCCCTACACATTTTCTAATTCAAAGGGTGTATTTGTTTGTGCACATATATACACATGTATTAAGTGCAAAGATGGAAACTCATTAATAATATTTATTAAAAACTGAAAAGGCATGTGTACCCCAAATAACTGGAGTTTAGACAAGTGTCTTGGTGTGCCTGGCTGCTATGACAAATACTACACAATGGGTTGACTTAAACAAGAATCTACTGCTTCACAGTTTCAGAGGCTAGAAGTCCAAAACCAAGGAACTGGCAAGGCAATGCTCTCTCCCTAAAGTCTGGAGCGGCTGCCACTGGCTTACTGCAATCCTTGGGGGCTCCTCCCATCTCTGCCTCCCATCACATGGCGATCTCTCTCCTCGTTTCTGCTGACTTCCAGTCTCTTGCTGTGTGGCCTTTTCTGAGTAACTGTGTCTGAATTTCCTCTGCTTATAAAGAATACCAGTAAAATTGATTAAGGTCCACCCTGATTCAGTTGGGCCACAACTTAACTAAAAATAACATCTCCAAAAGATCCTATTTATGATGGGTTCCCACCAATAGGAATGTGGATTAAAATAAAGAACATGTTTTTCTTGGGGTACATAATCCAATTTACCCCCAAGAAATTTTCTCTCATACACATATAAGAGAAATCCAGGGGCAGATAGTTTGGTGGTAGTTTGGTGGCTCCATAGTATCCCCAGAGACCTTGGCTCCTATCTTTCCTTTGCTAAACTCCAAGTGAGTGGCTTCCCTCCTTAAGAGTCACCTTATCATCCAAGATGGCTGCTGGAGTCCCAACTATCACATGTACATTCCAGGCCAGTAGTGGGTGAAGGAGGGAAAAACAAAGGAATGCAACTTTCAGTTGTATCAGCTCTTTCACAGTCTTCTCAAAAGTGCTACACAGAATTTTCATAGTTACCTACCCATCTCTAGCTATAAGTAAAACTGGAACACTGTCTTTTTGTTAGGTGCATTGTCACCTCAAAATTGTAACCTATTACTGGGAAAGAAGGGGAGAATTGATACTGAATGGCAACTAGCAGCTCCTTCCATTAACATGGAAAACTAAAAATAAACCTGACCAAGTTATTCTGTGTGTCGAATAAAATTTGGAACAGAGATTGGCTGGCATTCAGAGGATAAAATGAGTCATGTCTCTTTGCTTCTATTTGTAACCTGATTAGATATATTCAAGAACTGATATGCAAATTTGAAAATACATCACACATCTAGAGAAATACATCTCTTTGTAGGCTTAACCTTCTAACAGTTTCCTCAACTTTTGAAATCATGATCGCAATCACATTAGACATCACAATTCATTAGTAATTAAAACCAATGGCCAATGGGAGAAGAGACCATCATCTCTGTTAAAACTGTGTCACGTATCTCATACCTGGCCTTTAGGTTGTTTATGTGAAATAGATATAAATGGATTAAATCAGTGACAACCAAATCTACTGGGAATCTTCCATAAGGAATTTAGGAACATCCCCCTTCCCAATCTTTCACTGCTGTTTCTTTGAGGCCACAGCCCACATTTATTAAAGTCAATAATCCACACTTAAGGTCAAAGGAGACATGTACATCTTTCTAGATCACAGACTAGTCCATAATTCCATAAAACATTCCTCAAAGAAAGGATTCCAGAGGCAAGTTCATTTAGAACACACTTAAACAAAAAATCATTCATATTTCTTTTGTCATGGGGGCCTGACCTGTGCAATACATCAGATGCCAATAGCAACTCCCCAACCCAGTTGTAATAACCAAAAATGTCCCCAGATGTTGCCAAATGATCCCTTGGGGCAAAATTGTCTTTGGATGGGAACCACTGGCCTAAGGAAAGTTCTAAGATCAAGATAATATTTAGTACTAAAGAACTCTCTCTCTCTAGGAATATAAAGTCTCAACCCATTTTTAGAGTCAGTTTTAATAACATTATTCATTATAAGGAGGCAGTATTGGGGAGTAGATGTAGCTCAAGTGGTTGAGTGCCTGCTTCCCACATACAGAAGTCCCAGGTTCGATCCCCGGTACCTCCTACAAACAAATGAAAAACTCAGCTCTCACTGGGGACCAGATGTAGCTCAGTGGTTGAGCACCTGCTTCCCATGAGGTCCTGGGTTCAATGATACCTCCTAAAAAGAGAGAGAGAGAGAATATTAGTGGTGAAGACATGTTTAAAAAAATAAAAAATAAAAATGACAATATTTTCTTGATCTTTCTCTAGACCTTTTCATCTTGGTTGGGGTCCTCTGAGAAGAACAAATCTCTGCCTCTAGGAGCCACACAATGTTGTCTCCTGCCTTTCCTAAAGGTTAAGTCTTTCTCTTGCTGCAAAGTTAAGAGCGGACTTTCTTTCTAGACTTGAGACCAGGAGTTTATAACCTGGATCCAAGAATGACCTTTGAGAGTTTGTATATTTCTTGTCATTGCATATAAGCAAGGAGTCTGTTTTTGCCCTTCCCCCCCCTACAGAGGGTGTTTATAATAGGCCTCGGATTCTAGAGGTATTCATTACCCAGAAAGGTGAGAAAAAAACATTGACCTAGCTTAGTGGTTCTCAAACTTCAGCAAGCATCAGCAACACCTCCAGAGCTTGTTAAAACGGTTGCTGGGTCCCACTTCCAGAGCTTGTTGATTCAGCAGATCTGGGGTGGGACCTAGGAATCTGAATTTCAGCAACTCCCAGGTGCTGCGGCTGCTGCTCCAGGGACCACGCCTGGGGAACCATTCGCACAGGTCAGTGCATCTGCTCAAAGAAGACTTGTTCTTTCCTTTGCCTGAGGCAACAACTCCAAGGCTTGGTTTGTGAATCACCTGGGGCTCCTGCTGCTCTCCCCAGCCTGTCTCTGGCAAGTCTTCCTCACTCCCTCCATGCCCCAGCCGTGAGGAAATGTGGGCGGTGCTCTGGGCTTTCATAGGCCTGTGCACAGGCGGTCCTCTGTCCCCTGCTTGGCCAGATATTCTCCATCCTCCTTTAAGTCTCACCTCAAGCCTCATTTACTCTGGTGGGTACTCGCCTGGTTCCCAAAGAGTTGCTCCTTCCTCCACCAAGACCCTCATCTACAGCACACTGAAATTCGAGTAGATGCTTTTGTGATGAATTTCCACGGGGCTCCCCAGATGAACCAACACTTTAAGATGCTTAATGCTGGAAGCCAGAAAGCTAGTCTCCAGCTCCCCTCCAGTTCTGCTCCCACCTGCTGAGTAAGAGGTTCACTTACCAAGGGTCAGCTGGATTTCTCCCTGAATCTGTTTTTGCCTGTTATGCTCATTGCTGTATTTATGTGATTTAGTTAAGTTTTATGTAAACCAATGAAATATGACTTCCAAAAGAGTGTTGTTTCTATGAAAGCTAAGTTGAAATCTTATGGGAATTTATGGAAGGAGTCCCTGTATTAAATTTGCTTACAAATGGTTGTGGGGTCAGGTATAGACAAGACAACGGTTTTATCTTAATTAGAACTTAATCACTCCCCAAATTCCACTGTTGCACACTGTCTCAGGAAAACATCCATTGCTGAAAGTCAAGAATAGCACTTTCCCATGTTCTTAAAAATCCATTTGGGATTGTCCTAATGCCATTCACTAAGATTCTCCTGTTTCAATGGAGCCAGTGGTAAACTTGAAAACCCCCTAAGAGATTCTAGCCCAAAGAGAGAAATGAGCCTGGAACATCTTTTTGTACCAGAAAGAAAGTGCTCAGAGACTGATGGGGTCATGTCAAAGGAACACAGAAGCCACATTGATGGGGGCTCCCACTAGCCAAATCTGGGATAATGTGAACATTAAAATAAATGGCAAACAAGTATAACCCACCAAATAAACTAAGAACCCATGACTTAAGAAAGAATAAGGGTATAAACTCTCTGAGGGGGGAGTTGAGGCAGGTTAGAATCGAGAAAGAGTGAAAGCAGCTGGGACCCAAAAGAGACCCTGCCCGGAAACCCCCTGCTACTAAGAACAAAGTTGGAAAGACCCCACCGAGACCCTGGCAATGAGGTCCCATTTGGAGCTCTTTCTGGGATCAAGGGGAAGCCCCAGGTAACTCCAAACAACAGGCCCCCCTATTGGCCCCCTGAGAGCTAATGGGTGGGGCAACCAGTCAGAACAGCAAACGGCTAGGGCCCCTCCCCAGCGTTAGAAGGGGGAGGAGGGAAGGCTTTAAAATGACCTAACTGGGGCCCCAGGTGTGCGTCTCCCCGTAGCACGCCTGCACCCGTGTCTCTGCTTGTGTACTTAACTCGTTTCTAGTTTTCTTGTTTAATAAACTCTTTATTCCCATGCCTCTCCAACCCCCCCAAAAAAACAAAACAACAAACCCAAACAAAGAAAGAACCCATGAATCCATACTGATATAAATGAATGAATGCATGAATGAATAAAAATAGACATGAAAGCTCTTTCTTATGGTAAAAAATCCAACCAATAATTTCAAAGGAATATTAAATTAGAAAATCACCCCTTGGAAACCACATAATAATTGATTCTATGAAGAATCAGGGGGTCGGATGTGGCTCAACTGGTTGGGCGTCCGTCTCCCATATGGAGGGACCCGGGTTCAATCCCTGGGACCTCCCGGTAAAAAAAAAAAAAAAAAAAAAGCATAAAAAAAAAATATATGAAGAATCATGAGCAGATGCTAAAACCAGTAGGTAAAATTTGAGGAATAACAGGGTACTGACACAGTCCCAAAGTATCTTCTCACAATATCTACTACAAAGGGAAAAATAGAACTTTCCAGTGGAGAAACCTGGCAGACAGCACCTAACCAAATGCTTAAGGTAAATATCACCAGTGATGGGACAAGTCACCACGGACGGCATCCTGGTCTAGTGCACCAGGAAGGTCAATGTATCACTTCGGAGGTGTCCCTGCCACCTAAGTCCATTTGTGAGGAAACGTACTGTACTGGCAATGGTTTGTGAGAGGGGAAAATATATGTCTGTATCCATATATTATATATTGCACGACATATAATGCATTTTATATATTCATAATATATAACAGATGTACATATATTTAAAGAAAGAGAAAACGTAAGTGTGATAAAATGTTAACATTTGGGGGATCTGGGTGAAGGACGTAAAGGAGATCTTTGCACTGTTCCTACAACTTTTCTGTACATCTGAAATTATGTCAAAATTCAAAGTTCGAAATGAAAGTAAGCTCTGAGAGCTAGGACTCTGCCTCCCTCTCCCCACCACACACTGAATTTCCTTTCCACCTTGTCCCCCTTCCCCTTCCCTCATGCTCAAGATCTTTCAAACCTCTCCCCTCAAGGGATTCTGAGCACTTACCTGCTTAGCTTTTCTCTGAGTGGCTTGTTACAAATAGATTGTCGGATCCCATGCCCAGAAATTCTGATTCAGAACATCTAGAGCAGCGATATTCAACAGATGCCTGAGTGCCACCTCCGAGATTCTGATTTGATTGGCTTTGAGTGCACCATGGGCCTCAGGGTTGGGTTTTTTTTTTTTTAAGCTCCCCAGATGATTCTAATGAATAGATAAGGCTGTGAACCCAAGCTTCTCAAACTTGAACGTGCAGATGAATCATCTGAACATTTGATAAAATGCAAATTCTAATTCCCTTGGTCTGGGGGAGAGGTTGGCTGGGATTCTGCATTTCTGACAATATCGCAAAGGGTACTACCCGGACCACACCTTGAATTTCAACTGTCTCTTCTAGGGTAGACTCCAAGTGTTCTTTGCCAACAGACCTTCACCGTCTCAAGTTTTGAAAACTCCAAGAGGACAGATAGAGCATCTGTTTTATTCTCTGCTGACTATTGAGCACTTGGTGTTCCATAAATAGTTGTTGAATGCATCCACAAATGAATGAATGAATGAAAAGTTCCCTAATGCCATGCTAATCCCCGCTAGTACCTCCCAGCTGCTTAATATTAAAGAATGGTCATATTTTGCATTAGAATCGTCCCCATCAGATTTCAAGAAATCAATGGCTTTTGAAACTAAAAACCTCTTTGGGGTGAGAAGAGTTGGCAAGATCTCACTCCCCTGCAGGACTGGCCCGGTGCAGGTGCAGATGACTGAAGGGCCTCTGAGTCAGCTGCTACCGCTTGTGCTACACTTCTCCAATCATTTTCGTATTAGCATATCTCCAAGTGCATATAATTTTCACATCAAAGAGTGTATCTCAAGCAGCAGTCTTGGTAGCGTGACATAAAAATTACACAGAAGACAGACATTTAGAAAAATTTGGTGGCAGCGTTTGTATTATTTAAGTAGATGTGGAGAAAAATCACCAATTGAAACCAACAATATGTGGGATTTTTTGGGGTTTTTTTTGTTTGTTTGTTTGTTTTTTGTTTTTTTGAGCTAAAAGCAGACTCCTAGTTTGGTGAAGAGAGGTCAGTGTGGCTTTTCCTTCTCTGATGGGGTGGTTGCCACTGACCAGAGCCACAGCGTTCACTGGCCTGCCCTGCCCCCAGGCCTGCCTGGCATTCCAGCCATCCATCACCATCTGAGGGGAGAAGCCGATTTGAGATTGTCTGGCCTGAGGTGAGAGGTACATAGAGACACCAACCCTAACTTCCACTCCTCAGCATCGTTTCTCTCACACTGCCAGCCTGGCTCCAATCTCATGTCCTCATCTGATACACACAGTTCTGCAGTCCCTGTCCTTGGCCCCAGTGATCTTATCGTTGGATTCCAATGCCCTTCCTTTTCCCCTGTGCCTGAGACTCTTCTGGTTACCTGAGTAGAACCTCCACAGACACACACACCTGCACACACACTTAATACACAAATCCCTGATATTCATACACTTCTAATACACACAACTGTATACACACACGTCTATATACAGCATATATTTTTACTCTCTCCACACTAACACATACACACTTTTGATTTCATAGAGAGAAAGAGAGAATGTTTGTGTTCCTGCCCCTATACAATATATCAGATCAATAGAGATTTTTTGGTCACTTCCAGGTATAAACACTTTAATTCTGAGGTATATTTTAAAAATCAAGGTCAGAACACTGCAATGCAGTTGGGAAAGGATGGTCTTTTCAACGAATGATGGTAGGTCAATTGCCTATCTCCATGAGAAAAAAAAAAAAAAGAATCTTACCTTTCCCTTAATTCCAGATGAATGACAGACCTAATAGGAAAGGCAAAACAATAAAGTTTTTAGAAGAGGAAGTAGAACATTTTGGAACCGTGGAGTTGGCAAAGATTTCCTAAACAAAACTCGAATAGAGGCTAATGATAAAAATGACAAGAATCACTATCCATAAAAGATCCACAGTGGATATTACCCAAACCCCCATCAACAGTGACAAGGATAAATCGATTGTGATATAGTCACACAATGAAATATGATACAGAAGTGAGCGTGATCATCTATAGCTACACAGGAAAAATAAGTCTTAGCCTCACAAACATAGTATTGCGTGAAAGAAACAAGACACAAAAGAGGAGCCCATTTATGATTCTGTTGATATAAGTATAAAAACAGGTGCTTGGGATAGTAATTACTCTTGGGCACTGTCAATGTGGGGGCAAAAGGTCTTCCAGGCTGCTGCTGACTTCTGTTTCTACCTTGGGGTGCTAGGTACACAGGTGTGTTTGCTTTCTGAAAATGCATCAGGTTGTATACCTATGATAGGAGTGATTTTCTGTACAGATATTAGACTTCAGTGAAAAGCTTTATTAAGTGCTATCAAGGTAAATAAAGATTGATATTTGGCATAATGCTTGTGTTGGTTTCAAATAGGTGCTATGTAAACATTTCTGCTTTTATCATTTAACAATCAAAAAAAAAAGTAGATGCACATGGTTTAAAACAAAGAAGTCAAACAGTACAAACATTACACAATGAAATATTAGTCGTTCACTCCAGACCCACAGCTCCTCTTTACAGAAGAGCCACTGAAAACAATTTCTTGCTTCTCCTTCCAGAAATTGTCTATGCAGGTGCAGTCTGGTACATGTGTGTGTAACTCTGAATTTATTTCTATAGGTTTTTATGCAAATGAGAACAGAGTAAACACAGTCTCCTGTACCTTTCTTTTTCTTGTAACAGTATCTTGGAGCTAGGTTCATATCAAAACTTAAAGACACAGATCTTTTTTAAAATTTGTTGTACAGACCCTGTATTCCAAGGATTGGCAAACTGCAGCTTGCTTGCCAAGTCCTGTTGGCTGCCTGCTTTTGCAAATAAGTTTTATTAGCACAGCCACACCCATTCGTTTAAATATTGTCCATGGTTGCGTTCACTTTCCACAGCAGAGTTGAGCAGTTGTGACAAAAACTGTATGTATTAGTTTCCTATTGCTGCTATAACATATTACCAGAAACTCAGTGGCTTAACACAAGAAAAAAAAACGTATTATATTACAGTTTGGAATGTCAGAAATCTGAAATGGACCTCATTGGGCTAAAACTGAGGCATCAGAGAGGCTGGTTCCTTTCTGGAGGCTCTAGGGGAGAATCCCTTTTCTTGCCTCTTCCAGCTTCCAGAGGCCGCCCACATTTCCTGGCTTGTGGCCCCCCTTCCATCTTCAAAGCCAGCAATGGCCCATTACGTCTTTCTTACAAGGCATCACTCTAACACTGACTCTTCTGCCTCCCAGTTGCACATTTAAGGACCCTTGTGATACCATCAGATCTACTCAGATAATCCAGGATAATCTCCCTAATTTAAGGTCAGCTGATTGGCAGCCTTAATTTCACCTGCTACCTTCATTCCCTTTTGCCACATAAGGTAACATTCACAAGTTCTGGAGATCAGGACCTGGGTATCTTTGGGTGGCCATTATTTTGTCCAATGCACTGTATGAGCAGCAAAGCCAAAAGTATTTACTATCTGGCCCATTTCAGAAAAAGTTTGCTGACCCTGTTCTTTGAGGTCGCTAACTGGATGCCACAATTAGCTCCATTCTTCCACCTGCTGCCCATCCTGAGGCAGCCATCTTGCAGACATGAGTCTCTCCCCTTATTCACTGAGGTTTTAGCCCCTGGCTCACCACCTCTCCCTGTCCACCAGTAGACCTGCCATAGTTCTGGATGATTCTTCAATACCCTGGCTTCTCATTTCCTGGCCCACCTTACCTCCAATGATCATAGCCTCCACCCCCTTCCCACCATTCACTCCTCAGTCTTTAGGACCCAGAACTTATCAGTGGCACTGGGTGCTCCCCATCTGTCATTTCACTTTCAAACATCCCTTTCTCTCGCAGTCACATCCTGTACCTCTCACTCACGCCCTCTAGTACCCCAACACCCACGATTCTTTACCTTCTTTAGGACCTGCCATCCTTGTTCCTTCTATCTTTTCACTCCCCTACTTCCCTCCTTAATTATATTATAGTCACTTCCCTGCATGCACTTCTACTGTCTTGACCCTCCCTTTCCCCTTTATCCCTGCCTGGTGAAAATCCAGACCTCATAAAGTCCAATTCTACACCCACAGTCTGTTTGCCACTGAGCCACAGAAAGAAACTGGAGAAAAATACAAAACTGCTTGGCCTGATAAAGAGGGTCCAGGTCAGCCTGGTGGTTTATAATTCCCTCCTCCACTTTCTCTCCATCTCCACAAACCTCCTCATCCTCCACCACCGCACACACCCCCACTACACACCACCTTGAACTTTGACTCTTTTTTTTACTAAGAAAATAGAGGCAATCAGAAAAGTATATCCGCAAGCTCCCACTGCCTAGGGTAGCCAGATAATATACAAGATGCCCACTCAAATTTGAATTTCAGATAACAGTGAATAATTTTTTTATGTATATGCCTCATGTTATTAGACCAAAAAAGTATTCATTGTTTATTTGAAATTCAGATTTAACTGGGTGTCATGTATTTTTATTTACTAAACCTGGCAAGCCTACCACCATGGAATCTACCAACCTACAGCCACCTGGCCCCAATACCCTGTTCCCAACCAATGATCACTCTTGCTCCTGTGGCTATTCCTGTGCCCTCCTAAATATTCAAGTTTTCCTCACAACTGGATCATTCTCATCAGAATAAAATGATATTGGAAATATCTCTCTTTAAAATAAACTTACTTGATTTCCTACATTCCTTCTAACTATCCCCCACTCCACGCCCCCATTTCTCTGATCTCCTTTACAGCAAAACTCCTTTAAATGGATTGTCTATGTCTATTGTTTCTACTTTCTTTCCACCATTTTTCCTCAGAAAGGCTTTTGCTGCCACCAATCCATCCAAATTTCTCTTAACAAGGGCCAGTGATGTTCAGGCAATTAAATTCAATCAATTCTTAGTCCTTATCTTACTCTTGAAACACTTTCCTCTGGGGCACTCTCTCTGGGTTCTCCTCCTACCTCCCTGGCCACTCCTCGGGCTCCCTTACTGGACCTCCCCACACAGTCTTCTTCTCCTTTTTATCCATGGTCATGTTCTAGAAGCTAGATGCTCTCATGGCCTTAAATGCCATAAATGTTCTGATAATCCCCAAATTTATATCTCCAGCCCAGACCTTTCTGTTAAACTTTAAACTTAAACATGCAAGTGGACATGTTGAGTCATTAGTTGGAGCTTGGCATACAATAGGTAGTTCAAAATTAACACGTACATGAATGAACAGCAGATTCTGCCACTGCTCCAGTTCGTTCCTTTTATAATCTCTTCTCTTTAGGCAAATGTCAATTCCATTCTGTCAAGAACGATGAAGGGTCTGAGATTGCACCCTACATACAAGCTAACAAGTTAGCCTGCAACAGTTTCATGGGTGCTGGAAGAACACAATATTTCTGGATTAGAGACAAAGGGCTTCATTACTCACAATAACATCAAAGCCAGAGTACTAGCATTTTCTTGTGCTATTTCCCAAAGCCCCAATTCCATAGGGTAATGCAAAAGGGCCAGGTGACACCTGCCTATGTAATAGGTTGCATTGCAGGACAGGAGTCCTGAGTTAGGGAACCAGAATCTTTTATAATGTGCAGTAAGCAAGCCTGCCCTCTGGAGGGAGATGCTATTTTTATCTACTGTACCCTATACAACCCTCCTGTACAAGATTGTCTGGAACAAAGGCAGGCAGTACTTCAGCTCACCAAGATGTGCACAAACTCGAGGGTCCCATGGAGCATTGCCTTCCAACATATTCAGTCTTCCAATTGCTCCGTCTGAAACCTTCAGATTCATCCTTGACTGTTCTCAGTTTTAAACCCCATCAGCAAATTCTGCTACCTTACCACATCCATTCATTCCATTGTGCTTCAAGTCACCATCATATTGTCTTTCTTTGGAATTATTGCAGAGATCTCCCAACTGGCCTCCCTGCTTTCTCTCTTGCACCCATTCATTCTATTCTCCATACAGCTATCATTCAAGCCAGATCACATCTCTCCTCTGCTCCAAATCCTCCAGTGGCTCTCATCTCATTCAAGATAAAGTCCAAAGTCCTCACCTTCAAGGCCTTATGAATGCCTCACTCTTCTCCCTCTCTGATCTTATTTCTACAAATTTCCCCCTCACTCATTCTACTCCAGTCACACTGGCTTCCTGCTACTCCTGGAACCTACCATGCACACCCCACCCCTTTGCATGAGCTTCTCCCTCACCCTGGCACCCCCTTCCCCCAAATATCTACGTGGCTTATTCCCTTACTTCAGTCTCTGCTCAGATGTCACCTGACTTGATTATCCTCATCAGGGACAGAGGGGAATAGGAACGTAGTATGTATACGATTGAAGTTTAATTGGTATCAAACTAAAGGAGATTGTCATAGACCTAGTGGGTTGAATTTAATACTCATGATAGCCACAAAGAAAATATTGTAAAAATTTTCACCAATATTATGAGAAGAGATTCTCAAGGATTCCCTACAAAAATAGGCAAAGGACTTGAACAGACATTTCTCCAAGGAAGATATATAAATGGCCAATAAACACACAAAAAGATATTCAGTATCATTAGCCATTGGAGAAATGCAAATCAAAACCACAGTGAGATCCCACCTCATACCCAGGAGGATGGCTACTATGTAAAAAGCTGAAAACAACAAGTGCTGACAAGGATCAAGGGAAATGGGAACCTTAGGACAGAGCTGGTGGGAATGTAAAATGGTGCAGCTTCTGTGGAAAAGTTTGGCGGTTCCTCTGAAAGTTAACCATTGAACTCCCCTTATGACTCGGCAAGCCCATTTCTAGGTATATACCCAAAAGAATTGAAAGCAGGGGTTCATCAAATATTTATACACTGGTATTCATAGCAACATTATTCACAATAGCCAAACAGTGAAAGCAACCCAAATGGCCATCAATCAATCAATGAATGGATGTGGTATATATGTCCAAGAGAATAATATTCATCCCTAAAAGGAAATAAAGTTCTGATACATGCTTCTATGTGGATGATCCTTGAAGACATGTTGAGTGAAATAAGTCAGATACAAAGGGACAGAGGCTGTATGATTCCACTCACATGAAATACCTGGAACATACAAAGTCACAGAGATAGAGAACAGAAATAGAGCACAGGATATGGGGGGATGAGAAGGGGGAATTAATCCGTAAATGGCACAGGGTTTCTGTCTGGTATTGGATGGTGATGAGGGTAGCACCCCTTTGAGTGTGAGATGAATCTCAGTGAGTTGAATGCCTGGAAGTGGTTGAAATGGGAAAGTTCATGTTGTTTTTATGTTTCCACAATTCAAAAAATAGAAGAGAGAGAGACAAAAGAGCCAATAACAACCAAAGGGCAATACATGATCCTGGACTGGATCTAATAATAATGGAGGAGAAAATGCCCAAAAGAATATTATTGTGACATATAAAAAAAATTGAAGTATAGATCGGAAGCTTTATGTCAAAGTTAAATTTATTGAACTTGACAACTCCACCAAAGGTGGTCACATAAATGAATTTCCTTGTTCTTAGCAAATGTACATGGAAGCATTAAGTGTTCAAGGAGCATGATGTATACAACCTATTCTTAAGTGTTTAGAAAAGAGATAGAAAGGTAGGTAGCTAGTGGATAGATAGAATGACACATAAATGTGGCAAAACGGTAAAAGCTGGTCGATCTAAGTACCCGGGTGGAGGAAATGTTGGATTTTGTAGTATTTTTGCAATTCTACCATAGATTTGAAATTATTTCAAAATTTAAAAAAAAGACTTCTCGGCCGTTGGAAAGTTTTGTTTTGCTGTAATTTATATTGGCTGTGATTTCATTCTTTTCTTATTTCTTGGTGAATTTTAATACTTTTAAGCTTTGGAATGAGTTGGAGAGGTGGTGGATTAGCTTCGACATCAGAAAGAACCAGCTCCAATCCCAGCTTGGCCTCTTAAGGATGGTATGATCTCAAATCAAGTTAAGAAACTTCCCTCAGCCTCAGTTTCCTCATCTGTAAAATGGGCAGGGTGGAGGTGGGGAGGTAGGATTATAATAGTCCCTACTTATAGGTTCCTATGAGGATTAAATGAGCAAAAACCCCTGGTTTGTGCATGGTATGTAGTAAGTACTTAAACATTAGCCATAAGTACTGAATGAGGTGATATTTGTAATGTCCAGGATATGATACAAAATAAAGTACAAATAACAAATGAATTTGTCTCCTCTCTGCTTGCCAGCAGTCACTAAATTCTTTGTGTCTGGCTGAGAAAACTAAATGTTTTATTAATACCTTATCTGCCCAATAGAATATTCAGTTGATAAATACATTAACTGTGTGTCCTTAGGCAAGTCACTCAGCCTCTCTGAGCTTCAGTTTTCCCATCTGTTAAATGGGAATGATCTATAAAATGAGTACCCATGAGAATTAAAAGACAACACATGTAAAGTCTTAGGACACAGCAAGAATGCAACAAATAATAGCTATGCATATGCTTTATTCCAAGTCCATAGCTCCTTATCTAAAACCCTTGGAGCCAGAATTTTTTAGGAATCAGAATTTTTCAGATTTTAGAAATGGGCAAATGCAGTGTATTGTGTGACACCCCCAGAGGGTCTGGGCAGCAGACTATAGTCAAACATATTTCTGCAGTTTGACATGTGCACGATCCCAGAAGTGGTATTAACAGCGTGCATTAACAAACGACATCACACTGGTACAGGTCAGGTTTAGCAGATAATGATCTGAGGTCAGGTCAGATTTTAAGGCCAAACAAATAATGAAAAAACTTTCAGTGTCCAGAACTTTGCAGACCAGCAGAGATGGAATAGTGGCTTCATACTTCAGTTTTAAAAACCAAAATCCTTTGTTTTCCACTCTCCCCTAAAAAGAACCAATGTAAACAAATGTCTTTATTTCCCATAGTATGACATATTTCTATCTTTAAAAAGAGAATTAAATGATGAACAATATCCCAAAATAATAATATATGCGAAAGAAGAAGAAGGGGAAAAAAAAAAAGACAGGTCTGAACTAGAAACAAATTTCAGTAGCAGCAATTGATTTTTTGCTTTTAATTCCTCGTTCACAAAAAGCAAAAACTGCCACACTTAACGTGTCTTTCCAAATTTGGTTGAAACATCCCTCCTGATTTTGGAGAGGTCTTCTCTTGTGTTCCAGCCAAGAACACATTCCTATGGCTAAGCTAGAGACTTGAAAATGAAAATGAAAATGCAAACACAGGCCCTTCCAGGAATGGCCAGAACGTGCCTCCGGTGATTCCAGACACCTTCTAGGCTGTGTGATTAGCCCATTGGGTGGGCTGTGCTCCCTGGTGAGGCCACTGTGATGGTGTGAACCTGTATGGACCCCAGAAAAGTATGTTCTTAATACATTCCTGTGGGTGTGGACTCATTGACCCATTTTAAGGATCTTTTGGTGAGTACGATCTTTTTACCTGGACCAGGGATTGAACCTGGGACCTCATATGCAGGAAGCCAACACTCAACCACTGAGCCACATCAGCTCCCTTGAGTTGGTTTTTTCATTTATTTGCTTGTTGTTTGTTTTTAGGATGCACTGGGGACTGAACTTGGGACCTCCCATGTGGGAAGTGGGTGCTCAAGTGCTTGAGCCACATCTGCTCCCAGTAGGATCTTAAGTTAAGATGTGACCCATCTTATTCAGGGTGGGTCTTAATCCTCTTACAGGAGTACTTTGTAAGAGAATGAAATTCAGACACAGAGATAGAAAGCCATGGAAACAAGAAGCTGGAAGCAATGAAAGCAGGAAGAGAAGAGCAGATGCCACCATGTGTCTTGCCACGTGACAGAGGAGTCCAGGATCACCAGCAGCTGGTCTTCAGGGAGATGGTATGGTCATGATGATGCCTTGATTTGGACATTTTTCACAGCCTCAGAACTGTAAGCTTATAAGCTGATAAATTCCCATTAAAAAGCCAACCTATTTCTGGTATATTTCTTTTGGCAGCCTAACAAGCTAGAACAGCCACCTTCTGCTAGACCCAGAAACCATTTCGATTGCTAAACATGTGCAGATGCTACCCATTTCATTGAATTGTTCTGAGTTCCTTGTCAAAATAATTAATGTGCCCCCAAAATGTAAACAAACATGGTTTTCCTCCATTGGGAGTCGAGATTTTGTAGAGAGGGAAGGATACTGAGTTGGGGAAGGTGGCTTGGAAAGAGCCCTACTGCCATCCTGAGCAGGTAACAGGTGTCGTGGAAGACACAGCTCCTGCTTACAGCTCCACGCAGCTGAATTCTGCAATATAAATTATTAAAGAATGTGCAGAACATTACGCAGTTCATGTACTTAATGATTATAGTTCACAGTCTGGGTCAGATATAATTAGATGTTACATTAAAATAGCTTCACAGAGCCATTTATTCTGATTTAATTACTTAAAATGATAGCATAATGAGCAATGCTTTCAAGGAAAAAAAGTACTCTTTTAAATGGGCTCATTTTAAGTTAATATGAAGAAAATTAATCATTTAACTAAATGTAGGAGGACAAGTCCATGTCTTAAGCGACATTGTTTCGGTGTCACAAAGGTTGCCTCCCTTTGACAACATGTGGCAAGCGATAAGGAAATAGACAATTTTTTTCCATGGGAATATAGATTCTCATTTCCCCCGTTCACTCTAAATCTTAGTGTCTTCCACTGGTTCCCAGACACAGGCAACAGTGAGTTTCAAGGCCAGCGGTGAGCTGCAAACATCGAACAGAGGATGCCTACGTGAATAGCAGAGAGTAGGAATACTTGGCACCATTGGGTAGGTGGTGTTGGAGATTACCTGGAAGCAGTGGCGTGGCACGAAGGTTAAGTGTGCAGACTCTGGAATCTGGTGGGGCCAGGCTTCAAATTCCACAGCTGCCCTTATTCCTCTGAGTTGTTTAGATGGTCTGGGCCTCAGTTTCCTCATCTTGAAAGTGGGGGTAAACAAAAATCATCCTGGTCTCATACGGAGGTTTTGAAAATCAAATGTGGTCTGTCACATGCAAAGCACTAAGCCCACTGGCCAGCATTCAGGAGCTGTTAATACCCACGAGTTCTTGCTATTGCGCCTAGAGATCACCACTCTTCCGCTGGCTTCTGGCCCCTACAGCATGCACACGTCAGGGTCTTTAATCTCCCACTGCATTTTTCCAGTAGAAGTTAAAATAGTCCTGATATGAAAAGATGGGGCCTCCCCCAACCCAACTGCTGTCTTCTGTTTCTAATAACTATAAGTGATAAGAGAACCTCATATGAAGCTTTTTAGAAGAGACTTGGTTCACTCAAACAAAAATCCTACTTGGTTTAAAAACATATGGCAATGTTTATCTGCTATTTTTCTGTCCTGTGTCAGGCTTTGTAGTGAAAATATTCAATGCTGAGCTCAGGGGAAATGGGAAAAAATTTTAAAATCAGGAACCTTCCTATGAATACCTTCTTAAGACAGCTGTAATACTACTCAGGGGATGCTGTATTTATTTGGATCCTGGGACACTTAGCAAAGGTGATGACAGAAAACATTGGCTCATAGATATAAGGGGCTGTGGCAGCCAAAATAATGTGTCAAACTTGGCCTTGCATGAGAAAACACCATCCAAGAGAGAGCTGACACAATATCCAAATATGTAACATTCTGGACGAGTAAACCCAAGAAGCCACAGGGGTTCGAGAGCATGCACTGTCATGTGAATTCCTTGTGTTTCAAATAGGCTTTACCCCTTGGGGTGGGGAGCTGTATGCTGCACTGAGTCAAGAAAGAGAGTGGTGCAGGGGGGTGTCTTAGTTAGTACTTAGTTTAGACACAAGTAGTTTATTTGGGAGGTGGTCCCAAGTAGCACAGTGAAGAGGGGGTGAAGGAGGAGAGCCCAAGCAGGGTCTTTAATGAGCGGGTTACTGCTGTGGACTTTCTGGGAGGCTGGGGCAGAGGACACCTTGGAATGGGGCCACAAGGACAGAAAAGCTAGGGTATCCAACCCCCAGTCTCCATCCTTCACCGGCTGAGGGGTGCTCCTTAAGACATTCATTCCCCAGCATTCCAGGTCTTCCCTGCCTGTGGCCAAAGCATCTCCCAGAGCTGACAAGTGCACTTATGCAGGGACACACGGGTGCTCAAGGTAAGAAGCCATGGAAACTATCCATGGAAGCTCTAGGGGATGACTAGGGCAGGCCAAAGGGACACGGGCAGGTCCAACAGCACCTGCTGCAGCATCTGGGTGACTTCCACACATGTTCACGCAACCAGATAGAAAAAAAAAAGAACTGTTGCTAGGTCGTGAAGATTTCCCCCTCTGTATTCTTCTAAGAATTTTACAATTTTAGCTTTTACATTTAGGACTTTGAACAATTTTGAGTTTTCTTTTGCATGTGGCTATCCATTTATTGAAAAGACTCTTCTTTCCCTAGTGAATGGTCTTGGCATCCTCACTGAAAATCAGTTGACCATAGACACAAAACCAGTTTCTCAGACTCTCAATTGTGTTTGATTGATTGCTACATCTCTCCTTATGCCAGTAGCACACTGTCTTCATCACTGTTCCTTTGTAGCAGTTTTGAAGTTGGGAAGTGTGAGTTCTCCTATTTTGTTCTTATGTTTCAAGATTGTTTTGTCTACTTTGGAATTTCATGTGAATTTTAGAATCAGCTTGTCAATTTCTATAAAAGAGTCAGCTGGGATTCTGACAGGGATCAATTTGGGGATATTGCTATTTTAACAATATTGTTTTCCAATTCATGAATATGGGATGTGTTTCCATTTATTAAGATCTTATTTAATTTCGTTTAACAATGTTCTGTAGTTTTCTAAGTATAAGTTTTGTACTTCTTTTAAGTTTATTCCTAAATATTTTATTCTTTTTGACATTACTATAAGTGGAATTGTTCTCCTAAATTCATTTTTGAATTGTTCATGGCAAATGTATAGAAATACAACTGATGTTTTTTATATTGATCTTGTATCTGCAAACTTGATGAACTCAATAGTTCTAATAGGTTTCTTTTTGTTATTTGTTTGTTGTTTTTGTTTTTATTTTTGTCTATTAGGTTTCTTAGTGGACTCCTTAGGATTTTTTCTACAAGATCAAGTCATATGTGAATTGCAATAGTGTTACTTCCTCCTTTACAATCTAGCTGCCTTTTATTTCTTTTTCTTGCCTAATTGCCCTGACTAGAACCTCTAGCAGAAGATTAAATAAAAGTGACATGCGCAGAATATGCTTGTCTTTTTCATGATCTCAGGGGACAGTGTCCAGTCTTTCACCATTAAGCATGATGTTTACTGTGGGTTTTTTGTGGATGCCCTTTACCAGGTTGAAGAAGTTCCCTTCTATTCCTTGTTTGTTGTGTGCTTTTATAATGAAAGGGTGTTGGATTTTGCCAAATGCTTTGTGGTATTATTTTTACATGTATTATATTGACAAATGTTACAAACCCAATAAAGCATCATTACAATTTTTACTTTATATAATTTTATGTCTTTCTAGGAACCTAGGAGAAAGAAGAGCAAGTACATGTTTATAACTTTTGTTTTATTAGCTTTTTAATTTACCATCTCTGGTTCTCTTCATTTATTCCCATGTATCCGAGTGACCATTTAGAGTAATTTCCTTAGTCCAATACAGATTTGCTCCATTTGTTAGAGGATGCTCTGGGTTCTGGGCGTCGAGGTTTGTGGCTTATGTCGCATAAAAGAATTTAAGGACATGCCATAGGGTAGGCAAGGGAGTAAAGAGTTTATTAAGAAACAAGAAAACTAGAAATGAGATAAGTACACGGGTACAGGCATGCTACAGGGTGAGACACGCGTGGGGCCCAGGTTAGGCCTTTTAAGGCCTTCCTTCCTCCCCTTTCATAATAATGGGGAGAGGCCCCAGCTGTTTGCTGTTCTGATTGTTTGCCCCACCTGTTGGCTTTCAGGGGGTCAACAGTGAGGCTTTTTGTTTGGAATTATCTGGGCTTCCCTTTGACCCTGGAAAGAGCTCCAAACGGGACCTTGCAGCCAGGGTTTGTCTGGGGTCTTTCCGGCTTTGTTTTTCATAGCCTTCCCTTAGGGGATTTCCAGGTGGGGTCTCACCGCCATGTTCTCTGCCAGGTCCCAGCCGCCTCCCCTCTTTCCCTATACTAACCTACCTAACATTCACCTCCCTTGTGCAGCTATTGGCAAGCACTTTTCATTTCTGTATGTTATAGGCCCAACAACATATTATATACATATTATCTTCCACAATTTGTTTTTTAAATCAGTTAAGAGAAGAAAGGAGAAGAAACATGCATTTCCATTCCTTTTATAATTATATAATTACCTTTAAAGGTGCTCTTTGTTTTTTGTGTGTGGATGCAAATAATTGTTTGGGGGTCACTTGCTTTTTAGCCTGAGAATTTCCTTTAGTAGTTCTTGTAAGACAGGTCCAATAGCAACAAATCCTCTCCGTTTTTTATTATCTGGGGTTGTCTTTATTTCACCTTCATTATAGCTTTGCTGGATAAAGAATTCTTTGTTGACAGGTTTTTTTCTTTGAGTACTTCGAGTACCTATCACACGGCCTTGTCGCCTCCAGTTTTTCTGACAAGAAGTCAACTGTTAATCTTATTGAGACTCCCTTGTAGTGATAAGTGAATTTTTTCTTGCTGCTTATATTATTTATCCCTTGTCTTTGGCTTTCAGCATGTTTACTGTAATGTGTCTGCTTTATGGAATTCTTTGCATTTATCCTACTTGGAGTTCATTGAGCTTCTTAAATGTGTAGGTTAAAGTTGTAGTTTCAAATTTGGGAAGATTCAGTAAATCTTTCTTCTGCCAGTTCAAGTCTACTGTTGAGCCCCTCTAGTGAATTTTTCATTTCATTTATTATACTTCTCAATTCCAGAATTTTCATATGGTTTTTGTCATTTCTATCTTTTTGTTGGTATTCCCTATCTGGTGCAACATTGTCATCGTGCCCTCCTTTACTTCTTTTAGTCATGGTTTCCTTTGGTTCTTTTAATCTAGTTATATGGCTACTTTGAAGACTTTGTGAAATCCAACATCTGGTCACTCCATAGATGGTTCATATTGCCTGCTCTTTTTCTGTCGTATGGGTCATACTTTCTTGTTTCTTTGCATGTCTCATAATTTATTATTGGGAACTGGACATTCTACACAATATATTTTAGCCTAACCCTAACCCTAACCCTAACTCTGGGTACAGTCCCTCTGCTGCCCCACCCCCCATCCTCCGGGGCTTGCTATATTGTGATTTGCTTGTTTAATTGTTTAGTGACTGACTGGGTTAATTTAGTGCAATCTCTTTCCCCTGCAGTGTGAAATGTGTGATATGCTCCTCAAGAGCACAGCCTTGGATATACTCACAGTGAGCCTGGAATGACAGAGGTTTTAGCAGGGCTCTCTTTGACTTTCTCTTTCCCAGACCACACCCAGCTGTCAGGCTCCACTAATGGCTGGCTGATTGCTATATTGTTTTCAACAATGCCCTAAGGCATAAATTGTTTTACAGGCTCATCCAATCGAATGGCTTCCTTTGAGGAGACAGATCCTGAGGCCAAAGTCTATGCTTGTTCAGATCCCAGGAAGGCTCTTCCCAGCCTTGTCTTACCCTGTTTCTCTCTAGTAAAGGAGTCAGCCTACAGTTTAGTCTATATATGCAATTAATCTATCAATATCTTCCCAGCTGCCTTTCTCCACCATCTGCACTCTTCATTAGAGCACCATTAGGCCTGAAACTCTCCATGCTCTATTGCAAATGAAATCATTTCCTTTGGGGAAAGATTTGGAGCTCTCTGTTCTAGGGCCTGCTTCTCCTTCCAGAGCAGTCTCTGGGCCAAGGCTCTGGTGCTGGGGGCGGGGACAATGGTGGGCCTCTTTCTAGGTGACCCTCCCACTTTACTAGCCAAGTCCATGGTGGAAGTGAGGCAGGCTAGATTAGGAATCAACAGACGGATTTGGAACCTGGCAGAAAAGCTGCCACGATTAAACATGTGGCCACAACACCCCACAAAATGGGTGCTAGAAGACCCTTGCGAGAACTCCCATCTGGAATGAGATTTCTTCCAGAAGCCAGGAGAAGCCCTGGATATTCTCCAGGGGCCTTATCATTGGGTCCTACAGTGGGATTGATGGGTGGGATAACCAACCAAAACAGCAAACAACTGGGACTCCTCCCCCGACATTAGCAAAGGGGCAGATTAATTAATGGTTTAAAAAAAACAAGCACAAAGGCCAAATGGCCTCTGCTCTTGCCTTCTTCCCCCACTGCCTGGATCAGCATGCAAGTAAAACCTGGGCATTTGTAATCTGTAATGGGGCACTATAGTCTGTAAATCAGCCCTCTTTATCTCTTTTCAGCCCCTTTCCTCTCTACCTGGGACCCATAATCTGTTATTTCCCCCCATTTCTCTTCCCTCCCTTCCTTAATAAATTACTGGCCTTACTAAACTGGCTTGCACTTAAAATTCATTTTTTTGTAGCTTAGCCAAGGACCTAGAGAAAATCCAGCAACAGAAGGGGTTCAGCAGACCTGGTCTCCTTGGCTTGCCTCCCAGCATGGAGTCCCAACCACATGAGCTGGGGCAAGGGTGATTGGAGCCCCACTTTTCTCAGCAGCACTGCACCCAAGGTAGAGCTTCCATCCCAGAAGTGAAGGCTGCACTCACCCAGAACTTAGCTTCAGCAACAGGGGGGCAGGGGGGCAGCTGTTCTTGGCTGTTTCCATCTCACCTGGGAGGGGGGAAGTGAGGAATTGGGTCTCGGTTCAAATACCACAGACTGGCTGTTTTTACTGAATTTTAGTAGATTTTCTTAAATAAATGTTTTTTCATTTGCTATATGCCCATAGGGCCATTTTCATAGATTTTTAAATGGCTATTTTAAGTTTTGGCTAATCTCATAGGGAAATTGGTCCATAGAACTTCTCACACTGTTATGTCAGAGGTAAAACCCAGCTGAGTATTTAAATATTAATTTGACTCACAATCCCCCTGGAAAAGTGGCAAGAAAAAGGGATTACTATGAATCATCATTGCATATTCTGTTTCCACTGCTTTGCTAGCTGTGTGACTTCAGAAAAACCATTTCACCTCTTTGTGCCTTTGTTTTCTCATCTATAAAATAGGAATAGTGATTCCTACCTTGTAAAGCTATTTTAAGGAATTGAAATAACCAAAGTGCTTGACACACAGTAGGAAAATGGATTCTTTTTTTTTTTTTTTTTTTTTTTTTTGGATTCATTTTTATTACTAGGGAAAGCTCAGAGAGGAAATTGGCCCATAAAAGAAATGGACTTCGGGGTCAGGAACACCTAACAGTGGCTCCAACTCACAACTCTTTACTGATCACAAAATCAGCCTTCTCTTGGGAGGTTGGACAATCCCCCCATACCTCTCCTTCCCTTCCCTAAATACACATACACCATACAATGCATTCAAGGAGAAAGAGAAAAACTACAGCTGACTAATTTTTATTTTTTAATTTAGTTTACCAATTTAACATGCTCATAGGAAACCCTCCCACACTCCAAATAAACTGTTGCAAAACAAAGAATGGCAATAGAATTGCTTCCAGAGCTTACCAACAAATTGGGAAATTTGGAGAGAGGTTCCCCCAAACCAGTGCTAACATGACAGGACCTGTCGGGTGCGGTGTAGAAAAACCACTGCAGAATTTTGCTGAAAATTCTCATTGGTGGTCTCCCCTTCCCCTAAAGACTCTGACACTTGAGCTCTGTGTGGGACCTGGGAATCAAGAGGATTCAGAAACCCCAAGGAGTACTGATGTAGATGGTCCTAGTGTTGCCAGATTTTCTCTAGGTTCTTGACTTTGTTACCAAAAAAGAAGAATTTTAACTACACATCAGTTCAGTTAGGCCAGTAGTTTGTTAAGAAAGTGAGGGAAGAGAAATGGGAGAAAATAACAGATTATGGGTCCCAGGTAGATAGTGGAAAAGGGCTAGAAAGGGGTAAAAGGGGCTATTTTACAGACTACAAGTCCCCATTGCAGATAACAAATTCCCAGGTCTACTGCCATGCTAATCTGGGCAGGGAGAGAAAGGACAAAACAGGGCGATTTAGCCTTGGTGCTTGTTTTTTAAATCATTAATTATTCCACCACTTTGCTAATGTGGAGGGGTGGGGTGGGAGGAAGCCCAGCTGTTTGCTGTTTTGATTGGTTACCCCACCCATCAATCCCCCTGGAGGGTCCAATGATAAGTCCCTTTGAGAGTATCCCGGGCTTTCCCTTGATCCTGCATGACATCCCATTCTGAGTGGGGATGCATCACCTGAGTTAGACCTGTTTTTTGTCCAACTGGAGGTACTGGCAAAAGATTGGAAGCAGAGGAAGGGAGAAGCCAGGGTATTTCTCCCTCTCCAACTCTGATCTCAGTGGCGTCCACACTCCTGCTCCCACTGGGCAACACCCCCATGGCCCCCACTTCCAAGAGATCACCCTCACTGCTTGGATGCTGTAACCCTACCTCCTCCCTTGAGTCTCCTGCCTTCCTTGTCTTCTCAGCTCCTCCATCACTGTGTCACCAATTCCCCACATTCAATTCCTTCTGTTGTAAGTACTTTGAAAAGGTATCTGTCTTTCTCATTAGACCCTGATTGATACAGCAGGATTGGCAAATAGGAGTGAGGTTTTTGGTGGGAAAAGGAAGTTACCCTTTGTAGAAAACAGAGAATAGGAGGGAACAACCAGAGGTCTTCACCATGGAAATCCTCTAGTCAGCCCCCCTCCCAAACCCCCTTGCAATAAATGGGGATGGGGGGGTAATAGCAGAGAGGCTAGAAACAAAGGAGAGGAGCAAGTGGGTCAAAGGCAGAACCATTACATCGACAGCTACCCCAGACATCAGAGCTTCTCAATTTCAGCAATGTTGACATTTTGGGCCAGATAATTCTTTGTCAGGGGGGCTGTCCTGTGCATTGTAGGATGCTTAGCAGCATCCCTGGTTCTACCTGCTATATGCCGGTAGCACCCATCCCCATCCCCTCCTCTCCCCACCAAGTTGTAACAGCCAAGAATGTCTCCAGACATTGCCAAATGTTCCCTGGGAGACAAAATCACTTCCTTCCCTGCTGCCCCAGTTGAGAACCACTGTACTCAACTCAACTGCAGAGCTCATGGGTCCCACAGCAATTCTTCAGCCACATTAGCTTGGATGAAGACAGCTTAGATGAGGAATAAGTCATTACTGCTAGATGCCCTAAAAAGTGACAACTGAAAAAGTGACAGCCGTCACCCAGAAGAACAGAGCCCAACAAGTCTCCCTGCCATGCTCCTTGTCCTCTGCCTCTGGTCCCACAACAGCCCAGGTGAAATCAAGTAAAAGCAAAAAAGCAGCCTGGCATCAGAGCTGGACGGGTGAGAGGAGAAGCAGGAGGATCTTTCCCTTTGGCCTAAATTTCATGATGCTGCTGGGCTCATTGGTTCTTTGTATAGGAGCCTCAAGGCTTCAGGGTACTAGCTACTGGTTAAAGCTAAGGAGTCAGTTAGACCTTAGCTCTGCACTTGCTACCTATATAATGTTTGGCAAGTCACTTAATCCCTCTGAGCCTCCACTTCCATGTCTGTCAAATGGAAATAATAGCTCCTTTATTGATTAGTTGTTGGTTTTTTCCCTTTGGAATTAAAAGAATGCTTGCAAAATGCACAAAAAAAAAAAAAACCCAGCCACTCCCGTTTGCGTACATGTTGTCAGTGACAGGATGTGCACTACAGAGTGGAGTAATTGCAACAGCGATGGCAGGGCTAAAACACGAAGCCTAAAACATCGACAACCTGGTCCTTCATAGCAAAAGTGTGCTGGCGCCTGCACCAGAGGGGGGGTGTTGCTTGGAATAGCGGCTGTAGAGGAGCTGCCTTCCACGTGATGATGGGAGCAGCAAAGCTGGGTGGCTGACGTGGCCTCTGCAGCCAGGCAGCCTGGGCTTAAATCCTGGTTCTACAGTGGAGCGCTGCATGCGTTAGGTAACCTCCCGGTGCCTCAGTTTCCTCCTCTGTAAAATGCAGTCATATGGCAGCTGTCACAGGAAAGTAGCGTGCAGTCAGGTTGGGCAGGTATTCAGGAAGCCTAGAGAATCCTTTTATAGGGTCCTGGTGAAGGTTCAACAAGTTAATGCATATAAAAGGCATAGCAAGGTGCTTGGAAAATGGTAAACACTTGAGATCTGAACTATTCCCACGGAATTAGAGGTCTTCTAATCCTACAATTACTTCTGCTGTCGCTGCGAGGATTAAATGAGATATGAATGGGAGGGTCTGGCCCATCGTAAATCCTCATAAATACCCCTTCTGCTCCCTTCTCCTCTCCCCATTTTGCTGGGTCCCGGCCTATCTTGGACAACGGGGTCTTGAGCTCTGGCTAGACCTGGCAGTCCTGCTTGAAGGAGAGTGTAAACCAGCAGCCTCTCCCACTGGGAACGCGGCTACTCCCCCGGGGCCGCATGCTGCCTTGCTCCCTGAATGACACACTGCCTGGTTCAGAAACCATGTCTCCTTGACTCTCCCGATTGTATCTCAGTTCCCCAAACCACACACCTCTAAAAACTGCAGAAATCAGAGAAAGAGACGAGCTATTAATTCCCCCGACTTGGCCCACTTCCTGGGCTCTGGCTGAATACCGTGGGCACAGGAGGTTCTGGCAGAGCCCCACAGAAGATTAGTGTGCTAATGGCCCCATAAAACTGAAGCATTTATGGGGAGGGCTTTATTTCATTTACCTCAGTTCCTTCTTCTAAATGAGACTGGCTCCGTCGTCTAAAACCTTGAGAGGAGGGGGGCAGACAAATGGCAGTTTCAAGTTCCAGACGCTGATTGAGAAGCGTTAGAAAGGAGATTTGTGTCCTGTGTGGAGATGGCAGTGTGAGGGGCAGGCACTGTGGGACAGAGGGTCGGGGCCTCTGAAAGACTGTGCCCTTCACCAAGGCCCCCATCTCCTCCCCAGAGCCCGAAGGAGCTCCTAAGAGGGAAGGGACTAAGAAGCCTGGGCCTGGCACATCCTTTGACTGACAGGGGTTCGGGCACAGCCGGGGAACAAGATAGCCCCCACTGGCCTCGGCTTCTGAGTCCTAGAAGAGAAGAGTTGACAGCCTGACCAGGAAAGCTGGGCTAAGTCCTGGCAACACGAGGCCTTTGGAGGCAGTGCAGTTGTTGCCCCCACCTCACCGCTCCTGCTCTCCTGCCTCCCTTCCCCACCTCCCAGCTGCTTCCTCTCCCCCTCTCTGCCTCTTCTCCAGAGTGCAGCTTGGGGCTTGGATCCCTGGCTTTGCCGACAGGTAAACCTGGTCTCAGCTCCCAGCTCTGCCACCTCCTAGCTGCCCAGATTTGGGCAAGTTCCATCCTCCTCTCTGGACCATGTTTTTCTCATCTTTAAAAGGGGAATGGGATGGTAATAAGACTGATGCTGGTAGCCAATGTGGCTCAGAGGTTGAGTGCCGGCTTCCCAAATACGAGGTCCCATGGGTGATAGAGTTAAATGGGAGCATGGAGTGCTGGGCAACCAAGGAAAGCATTTAAGAAGCAGAGACTATTCTATTAGGACAGAAGGCAATGGCTTCAGGGTTGCCCTTGGTCTTGGCCTCGGACACACTGGGAGCTTAGCTGAAGGAGCTGGAGAAGTCCCAGTAACTCGTGCTCCAAGGGAATAGTCAGGTCCCTCCCTGCAGTGTGCCCCCTGCTTTTCCTCCCCTTTGTCTCTTCTGTGGAGATCCTGGCAACCACAGGCATGGATTGCGCACATGCCACATGCTAGGAGCTGGGGATTCCAGACCAAGTGAGAATCCATGCCTGCCAGTTTATTTCTTAATACACTCTTTACTCCCTTGCCTACCCTATGGCGTGTCCTTAAATTCTTTTATGCGATATAGCCAAGAACTGAGACGCCCAGAACCCAGAATGTTCTGCTACCAGGAGTGCCTGTGCCAGGGCTCCCTGCTGGACTGGCCATGCCAGCATCTCAAGCTCCTTCCCCACTTCCTTTCACAGGAGTTGTTCCCTAGTAAACATCTTGTACCCCAAGCTCCAGCTCAGAGTCTGCTGTTGGAGAACCCAATCTGCAACACTCCCCAAAGCCAAACCTGAGTCTCCCCACAGATTTCACCCACAGTGTGGGTGGGGAAGGGGGCTCCTCAGCAAGTGGAGTGGCACTAGAGAGAAAAAGAGGGAGCCCAAGTGAAGCTGCTTCCTAGTGCCTTGGCCTAAGTGGATCTGGGCCACACACACTGTCAGGCTGCCGGGTGAGAAAGGAGCGGACAAAGTTGGGGAGAGAGAGAGACAGCTGGGCCTCCTCCCCTGGGGCCACAGGGAAGGGAGAAGCAGGAGGGAGAGGACACCGCCAGCCTGCCCTGACCCTTTAACACAGTGGCCCCAATGCCTGGGAAATGGGTCCCAGTGCTGGCCTTGAGGGTGGAGTAAAATATATCAAAAGCCACCAGTCCCTCTGCCCTCCTCTCTTTGCCCAGGAACAGCTGTTCTTTCAGCCTGAACAGCTCTTGGGGGTTCTGCCAAGCCCCACTGACAGGTGTCCAGAGAACCAAGTCCCATCTGCAGGACAACACTCAGCCAAATCTCCTCAAGAAGCAACTCATGGCCAACAAGGGAAGCTTTCTCACCAGGATTTGCTCTTGTCAACAGTCATTGCCTTAGTAAGAGACTGACAGGCTCTGTGCTGGGAGTTGTGGGAGAGCCAGGCAGTGGCTGCCCTTAAGGAACTTGAAAATCCAGTTTGCAAACCTACGCAGACCCAAATAACTACAGAGCAAAGCAATATATGATAAATGGCATGTAAATGGTTTTTGAAAAAGAAGTGCCTGTGGGAAGCATCTCTTCAGCCAGAGTGGTCAAGAAGCCTTCTGGAAGGAGGAGGTATTTGAGCCAAGAGTTCAAGGATCAACTCTCTAAGCCAGCACTGTCCAGTAGAACCATAATGCAAAATATAGAGCAAGCCACATATGGAATTTTAAATGTTTTAGTTTCTGCATTAAAAAGAGTAAAAAGAAACAGGTGAAATTAATTTTAATAATATATTTTATTTGGACCCTACATACCCAAATTATTATTATTTCAACAACAATACAATACTAATTTGGTATTTTACAATCCTTTTTTCATACTAAATCTTTGAAATCTGGCATGTATTTTACACGTACAGCTCATCTCAGTTTGGAGCAGCCACACTTCAACTGCTCAGTAGCCACATGTGGTTGATGACGACCATGTCAGACAGTTGAGCTTGAAGTTCTTGCTACTCAGAGTATGTTCATGAACCAGCAGCATCCACAGCCTCTGGGAGTTTGTTAGAAATGCAGATCTCGGCCCCATCCCAGACCTCCTGAATCAGAGTCTGCATTTTAGCAAGATCCCCAGAGCGATCTCACAATAAAGTTTGAGAAGTGTTACTCCACTTTCCCCTCTCCCTCACTCCACACAGCAGATCAGGCACTCGGTCCTGTTGAGTTCAACGTTAAAACGTCTCTTGAATTGAGCCCATTGCTTCCCCCGCCCTTGCCACCACTCTGGTCGCTGCAACCCCTCTCTCCCCTGCATCACTGTGATAGCTCCCAACACTTATTCCCTCTCCCACTGTGGCCATCCCTGACCCCAGTCAATGCTCTACTCACAGCCAGAGGGACCTTCCTCCAATGAAAATGGGGGCAGATCACTCCCCAACCCACCCTCCCATGGCTCCAAATTCTGTTCACCACCCAGTACTTCATACCCTGCCCCTTCCCCAGCCCCCCCACACACTGCTAGACTTTCTGTTCCTCAACAAGCGAAGCTCTTTCCCCACCTCAGGTCTTTGGCATGCACTGTTCCTTTCGCTAGAATGCTGATCCATGCACTTCCCCCTTGGCTACCTCTGCTCATCTTTCGGGTCTCACTTTCTTAAGAGGCCTTTGCTGGATGAGGTCCCTGTTATTCTCTCATAACACTCTCTCTGGTCCTTCCTATCAGTGCTATTCAAAGTGCGATCAGCAGACCAGTGCTGGGCCATGGTCAGTGCTGGGCTACGGATGTTTGTCACCTGTCCACACTGATGTATGGAATTTGAGAGTGCTCACAAACTTTTCTTGCAGTTTGACATCACTGTGCCATCCAAGCAAGTGTTCGGTAAATGGTTTAAACCCCTCTTATCAAACAGGGTTTAGATCAGCTTAAATGTTGCCGAACTCACGTGGTGACTTTCCTGTGGTGTGGACCAAGCAGGGATGGTGTCCAGGAGGACTACGTACTGGTCTGTGGTGGGCAAGACATGAAAATAACTGGTCTTTCCCTGCAGACATCAGAGAAGCACAGAAACCATCATTAATAACCCATTTTCATTTGTGAAATGTTGTGTTTATTACCTGTCTCTCCGACAGACTGCCAGCTGCGTGATGGTGGGAACTGTTTGTTCTGCTCACCACTGATTCCCAGGACGTCTCCCCGCGCCTGACACAGAGAAGAGCCTGATAAATATTTGATAAATGAATGAATGGGTAGGGTTATGATAGGCAGGTGTGGGGAGTGCCTTCCAGGTAGACAGGGGGGCATGAAGCCAACATTTAGAGTTGGGAAACTGCTCTGACAAACCAAACAAAAGACTGCCTGCAAGATTTTTTGAAGCCTGATGACTTCACACTAAGGAATTCCTCAAATGTTAATATGGGGCACAATAGGACAGATGGAGAACTCTAGAGGAATGGATAGATTCTTTCAATCTTGGGCTGCATTCTGTTTTCACAATTGCTTCTGGCAGAACTCTAAAGAAAACGCAAACCAGATGTACAGAGAAATATTTTCTTCGTCAGGAAAAAAAGAAAAGTTGCTGTCCTGCCCTCACATTGCCGTCCCTCAAACACAAGCCAGATTCCCAACCTTTACCTTGAACGACTTGAAGAGACTCCAGAACCCTTCTGCAGCTTTGTTAGCTTGGGGTAACTGCAAGGCCAGGGCTGTGGTGGCCGCCGCCCTCTCCCTTGGGGCTCTTCAAGCTGGAGAAGCAGATGGAAATGTGATTTCTGCTTGTCCCCATGGTGGAGTAAGCACTGTGGCTGCATAATGAGCCCAGAGCTTAATTGAAATAAATAAGAAAGCTTGTGCAAGCAGTTTGGGCGGGCTGCAGGGAATTCATCTATCCTGTGGATTCTTCAGAAAAGCCTCTCTCCGGCTAGGGCCTCATGGAGCCTCCTGGGGCCTCAGAGTCCCTTCCCCATTTGCTGCTGCCCCCCAACCCCGAAGAGCCAGCTCCTGCCCAAAACAAGAAGGAGAGCAACATTGGTCTACAGCAGCCCTAATGAACACCGAAGTGCCCTCAGCTCTCCAAATACCCCCTGGCTGGTTAGGTGCCCCCGCCTGATCTGCCTCCCCTTCTCATTGACTCCCATCAAAATGCCTCCATCTCGTAGGCCATTCCTACAAGCATTATATAAGAGAGATGCCAATGGGGAGGATGTGCTCCTTCAGTGCTCCTCACACCTGTCCAGTAGCTTCAGCATCAGCACCCCTGGGAGCTTGTTGGGACTACAGATTCTCAGGCCCAACCCCAGACCTCCTGAATAGAAATTGAGGACAGTCCCGGGCAATCTGCTTTAACAAGTCCTCTGGGTGATTCCGATGCACTATCAAGTTTAAGAACCACTGCACTGTCTACTGCCCTTCCTTGCCTTCTCACATTCCCATACCCACCAGGCCCAGACAGGTGATCCAAGCAAGTAAACCCTAGAGAGTCTGCCCTGTGAGCAAGGGGCTGCAGTCAGCTCCAACCAACAGAAGCCAGGCTAAATTGGCACCCAGTTTTTCCAGATCTTCCCATTTTTTAAGAGTAGCTGGAAATGTGGACTTTGTTTTAGGTGAAATATCCCAATATTTAAACATTGGTTTAATTTTTTCTAAATGCAGTGCAGGCCAAACAATCTTCATTGTCACCAGTTCCATCTTTCCAGCTGCACAGGCCAAACGTTATTCTCCATTCAACTCTCCATTCAACTCTTTCTTACTCCCTACATCCAATCTATCAGGGCATCCTGTTGGCTTCACCTTCAAAATACAGCCAGCAACCAGCCACTTCTCCCCACACCTACTGGTCCACAGTCCTGGTCCAAGCCCCCATCATGTCTTCCCGGGTCCATTGCAAAGCTTTCTACCTGGTCTCCCTGCTTTCACCCTTGCCCTCTGCACTCTAGTGTCAGCAGAGCAGCCAGAACAATCCTTTAAAAAATAAGTCGAATCATTTCCCACCTCTCCTCAAACCCTGCCTGGATTCCTCATGTCACTTAGCATAAAAGCCAGAGTCCTGCAAGGTCCTACGTGACCTGGTCCCACAGTTATCTCACTGACCCTGTCCAGCCACACTGACCCTCCTTGCCATTCTCTGCCAGGCCAGGTACACACCCATCTTCAGGCCAAACATGGGCATTCCCACTGCCCGCGGCATTCCTCCTCTGATATTTTCCTGGCTCCCTCGCTTGCCTCTTTCGGGTAACTTTGTTCAAAGAAGCCCACCCTCACAGCCCTATTTAACAACCCCTCCCCTCCCAGCACTCTGAATCCCCCGCAGCTGGCTCTTTTTAGCACCTAATCATATACCATACTCTCTACATATATATTATTTATTTTCTGCCTCCATCTGCTCAAATTTAAGGTCCACAAGCACAGGAATTTCTGCCTGATTTATTGGTGGCGCTCATGCATCTAGAGCAGAGCCTGGCACCCAAAAGGTATTCAGTAAATACGTGTTGAATGAACGAATGCAGACCAGATACTGCCATCAAACAGCTCTGCATTTATAGTTTAATAGGAGAGTCTTGAAGATGTTGCTCCAAGCCCAAATCTTGTCTCTACTCATGGGAATTTCAGTTGTGTCACTGGCTGGTTGGAGGGAGATTTACAGGTCAAACATATTTCTGGGGTCCTTGAATAGAAAGCCACTCTTCCCAGCATGTACCCCAGTCCTGCCCATATCCAGAGCACCATTCATGCCTTCACAGAGCTTTTTCATCCTAGAAAGTGACTTTTCTGCAGCCTGCACAGTAACTGCCTGTCTTAGTTTGCCAGGACTGCTATGACAAATACCACAGGCTGATTGGCTTCAACAGGAATTTACTGTCTCACAGTCTTGGAGGCCAGATGTCCAAAATCAAGGTGTTGGCAATCCATGCCTTCTCCTGGAGTCTGCGGCCTTCTGGGGCTGGCTTGCTGCCATTTGGGGGGTTCCTTGGCTTGGAGAGGCATCACTGCCTCTGTCACTTGGCGACCTTTCTCTCCTTCTCTGGCTTCCACTGACTGACTGCATCCAAATTCTCTCTGCTTATAAGGGCTTCAGCCATATTGGATTAAGGCCCACTCCACCCTGATTCAATTTTGCCTCATCCAAATAGTATCTTCAAAGATCCCATTTACAAATGAGTTCACACCCACAGGACCAGGGGTTGGGCCCTGAACATGCCTTTTGTAGGGGACATGATTCAATCTACCACACTGCTCACTGAGCAAAAGTTTCCTAAAACATATTCTTTGGAATGCTGGTCCCATAAAATGCTCCAAGAAAAATAAGTTCTGGAAACACATATGCTCTCCCTCCTTCTTGAAGTTCACAATATGTATTAACATTTTAAAGGCTTTTAGAGGCCTGGTAGCAAAGGATTCTTTATCTCTTTATTAGCTCTGAGTTATTCAGATTCATTGGACCATACAACCCCTTCCCCAACAAAACACCTTTTAATACTCTAGGACTCAAAGGTTCTGGCCAAGCAACTTTATGTTCCTCTTCCTTTTGTGCGACAGGGAGTAGAAGTAGCTCTGAGGCAGTATTTTCTATCCATTTTGTCCAACTGGACACACTCCATGGACTTGGTGAGATACTGAGATTTCCTCATGCCCACACCTTCAAGCTAACTGTGTCTTGCTTTCTGCATTGCTCTCCCCAAACTGTACCACACTCTCTACCTTGCCTATGTCAATTAGGGCTCTTACCATTACAAGTGACAGGAAAACCAATTCAAGTAGGCTTGAGCAAACACAAAGGGGATTTATTGGTTCACAGAGCTGAAAAGTTTAAAGGTAGGTCTAGCTTCAAGCATGGCTTGATCAGTGATCAAACCATGACATTAGGACTCAAATTTGTCCAACCTCCAGTTCGCCCTTCCACTCCAAATTATCCTCTCATGGTGACAATATGGCTACCAGAACACCAACCTCATCTCCTCTCAAGATCATATCCAACTGGATAGAGCCAAAACCTTTTCTGGGAGTGCCTTCAAAACTCTTGTGCTCCACTCAGATCAGACCCATTTAGGACAGCTGACCATCTTGGAACCGATCTCTGTGGCCAGAGGGATGGATGGGTTGCGCTGACTGGCCTGGGCTCAGATTCTATATTCCATCCCTGGAGCTGAGCTTAGAGCACTACTCAGACCACAGGGACTGAGAATGGGTGATGATTAGATGCCCCCACTCCCCAACCCCCCAAAAAAAGATCAGGCATTATTGGTGGAAGCAGGAAGGAGGGATGCTGAGAGGGCAAATTTCAAATGCAGACTACCCCAGGCCCTGGCACACACATCCAAACACCACCTCCTCCAGGCAGCCATTCTAGATCCCTCAAGCCACAACTAAGCATCCCTCTCCAGGTCATCACATATATATGCAAATATCTGTAGAAGATGGCAGAAAGGTTTCAGGTGCATGAGAGGATGCTGTAGGCAGTAAGAAGTACATAAGATTTGGAATCAGATAGACTTGAGTTCACATCCTGGATGTACAGCATGGACAAATTACTTAGCCTTTGAGTTTCAGTTATATCATTGATAAGGGTTTGGGGTTTTTTTTTTTGTTGTTGTTGTTTTTAGGAGGTACCAGGGATTGAACCTAGGACCTCGTACATGGGAAGCAGGTGCTCACCCACTTGAACTACATCTGCTCTTCTTGGATTAAAAAATAATAATAATACTCACTCATGGTAGAAAATGTCAGCAATAAAGAAAAAAGAAAAGCATAAAGAGTAAACTCAAGTCAGTCATTGTTCCATCTCTTTGTGGCTGGATCTTTTCTATCCCCTGTCTCCAGACCCCCATTGTGCTCAAATCAGCCCCAAACATACAGTCATCTCTCTCCCAGACTTCTCCTGGGACAGCTTGAGGAAGCATCTCCCTGTCTTACCACTTCATCACCAAGAAAGTGTTTCTTGTAGTCTAACCTGCAGTCCTACCTGGTACAATTTAACTCAGTCCTGTGTTCTCAGGCTGTACTTCCCCTACAGAGATGGAAGGCCAGAAACAGAGTATTTTCAGCAGTTTCCAGGCAAGCTCTGGGGATTGAAAAAAAAAGTAAATACAAGTATTCAGCTTCATGCCATACAAAAGCCCTACTGACTTGAGATTAAAATGGGAGAAAGGACGTCCTGGCACCACACATGCATGTCTTTTTCCCATTAGGAGGCAACTAATCAAGTGGGAGGAAAGCAGCGAAAAATCATTCTCCTCAAGGCAGAGATAAAAACAGTGGAGATGTGGAGGAGAGACAAAAAGCGGAACGGCAACGCTGAGGAAAACAGGAACTGATTTTTTAAAATAGATTTTATTTTATTTATTTTATTTTATTTTTTTGAGGTACCGGGGATTGAATCCAGGACCTTGTACATGCAAAGCAGGTGCCCAACCACTGAGCTACACCTGCTCTGCAGGAACTAATTTTGTTTGCTGTGGGGCTCCATTTCAGGAGAGGGATTTAGGAACCTGTGCTCTAGGAGATGGTGATAAACCCTGGGCCTAGATATACATGCATTCATTTCTTCATTCATTTCCTGGCTCAACAAATATTTATTCAGCACATACAACATGCCAAGTGTGCTGGGCATGGGATGGACACAAAAGACCCTGTCCATGGCCCTTGCTGAATGCAACCTAGAAGGAAAGAGAGGTGATAAACCAGCAAATGTTGCAAATAAATACATAACTACCAACCATAATAAATGCTAAGAAGGAAAATACCCGAGGGCAATAAGAGAGAGTAACAGGTTGGCCAGAGCAGAGCTTAGTGTTTGATGGAGAGAAGAGCCAGGTGGGCTTAGAGGAGGGAGGGGCCAGAACTCATAGCAACACCCAGGTAGGTAGTGATGGAGTTTGGACTTTAGTCCAGGGGCAGTAGAAAGCGATTCAAATCTTTTAAGCAGGTAAAGAACAAGGGGAAAGGACTCCTTGTGCTTGGGCTGGAAGTTCCCAGCAACCTTGCTGGAAGCCAGTGATGAGGCAGCTCTCAGCTCATCCCTGTCAGTGGGGCAGCTTTGAGATAACTGGGTGGCTTTGCAGTCCTGGCTCAACTACTTCTGTCTCTATGAACCTGGGAAGGCACTGCCCTTTGCTGAGTCTCAGTTTCCTCACCTGTAAACTGAGTGTGATCCTAGCAGCTACCTCATAGGATTGTATGAGATGAAATGGAGAATGCGCATAAAGGGTTTAACTGGGCCCAATGTGTGCTGGGAGTAATCATCGTTGTTGGTATTGGGTTATAATCCCCACATCTAGCACAGAAATTCCTCTCAGGGGGGAAACTAGGTTGGTTTTTAAAATATCTCACTAAACTACTTGGGTTAGAAAGAGACAAGATGTGTTCTTATCAGAAATGAAGAGGTTTCGGGGATGTGCCGATGGGAAAATAGAGCAGGAGGGGTTTGGAGAGAGAAGGGAAAGGACAGCTGGTAACCTCGAAGAGCGTGCAGAGTGTAGGTTGGCAGAAATATCCAAGAGTGGCTTTTTGTTTAAGAGTTTTCTTTTAGAACAGGTATGTCTAATTTAGATTAATTGTGTTTTATGATGTGGATTTTCTCTGCCTCTTCAAATCTTTAATACAGTCTGCTACATTACAAAAATGCCTGTGTGACACCGTTGAATATGAAAATCATGGGCCAGGCCAAGTTCTCCATCAGGGCTGATGGGATTTGACACAGGGATGACATTCAAGGACTGCAAGAGTATACATAAATTGAACTAATTTATGTGAAACAGAAGCTCAGAACCAGAAACCAAGAAAAGATTTGGTGGGCTCTGAGGGCAAGGCTTTATCAGTCCCTTCCTTTTCCATTCTTTAAAATTTCTTTCGCTACATCTTTTTCTTATTATAAAAGAAATATAGCCTCCTAATTACCAAACAGAACAGAAATGTGTAAAGAAAAATTTAAGTAGCCTTTCCTCCATATCTTCATTGCCACCCATAAAGACACTAATAAATTCTAATATCTCTATCTATGTTAGGGTCCCCCTCCGCTTCTCCCCCTGTTTCATTTTACAAATATAGCATCATACTCTAGACACTCCTCTGTGACTTGATTTTTCATTTAACATCATGTCATGGCCATCTCTCTAGATCAATCTGTAGAATGTGGGGGTCGGATGTGGCTCAACTGGTTGGGCGTCCGTCTCCCATATGGAGGGACCCGGGTTCGATCCCCGGGACCTCCCGGTTAAAAAATAAATAAATAAATGTAGAATGTTTTGATCTTTTCAATTGCTGTAGAATATACCATAAAATGGATACCATTTTCTTTTTGATGAACATACAGGCCATTTCTATATGCTACAATAAACGTCCTCATATCCTTAGGTATGGTGCTTTAATTTCCATAGGGTAGCTTTTTATAAAGAAAGGACATACATGTTTTTAATTATAACAGATACCACAAGACCACTTTTCCAAGTTGGTAGCAATTCACACTCCTGCAGTATATAGAAAGACTATTCCCCTGCATCTGCATCAGCACTGGAAGTTATCAATATTTTAGATTTTTGCCAATCTGTTTCTCTTTGCCCTTTGAAGATGTCATTTGGAAAAAAATGGTTTTGTCCATTATTGATATACCAAAAAAATGGGAAACAAGACCAGCATCCAGGAAAGTTAGAAATGCCTGAAAAACCTGAATAAGACAAATTGCTTCTGAGATTCCTATATCCATCCACAACTCAGTCCAGAGGTCCCAGTGAAATTTCACACCAAGATTTAGACCTGACCGGGCCTCCTGACCCTGGAGGACATCAGTCACTTTGCCTGCCACACCCCCCTTTTAAACTTCCTGTCCCCTCCCCCACTGTAATACTGTAATAATTGGCCCTCATCCAGCCACAGCTGATCGAACAGATTTGTGCAGCTCACTGTCCAGGATTGAATCATGTTCCCCACAGAAGGCATGCGAGGTCCCAAGCCCTGGTCCTGTAAATGTGAATCCATTTGTAAAAAGGACTTTTGAAGATGTTATTAGTTAAGATGCCCAAACTGAATGAGGGTGGGCCTTAATCCAATATAGCTGAAATCCTTAGGAGTCAAGGAAATTGGACATGGAAGGAGAAGCCACAGGGAACAGCCAGAAGCTGGAAGTCAACGGCAGCCAGAAGAGAAAGGAGAAGGTGCCACCATGTGCGTTGCTGTATGACAGAAAAGCCAAGGACCAAAGATTGCTGGCAGCCTGCCCCAAACTGCCACAGGGAGAAAGCATCAGTTTTGGACTTCTAGCCTCAAAACCATGAGTCAGTAAATCCCTGTTATTTAACAAAATTCAGCCCATTATATGGTATTTGTTTTAGCAGCTAGGAAGCTAAAAGGGGTCTTGGTACCAGAAAATGGAAGGCTGCTATGACAAATACCTAAAATGTAGAAACAGCTTTGGAATTGGGAAATTGGTAGAGGCTGAAAGAACTGTGAGGTGCTTGATAGAAAAAGCCTAGATTGCTTTGAAGAGACTGTTGGTAGAAATATGGACGTTAAAAGTACTACTGGAGAGGCCATAGAAGGACATGATGAATGTGTTATTGGAAATGGGAGGAAAGATGGTCCCTGTTGAAATTGCATTCTGATGTTGAATGGAAGGCAGAACTTGAAAGCAATGAATGTGGATGTTTAGCTGAGGAGATTTCCAAGCTAAGTGTGGAAGGTGCTGCCTGGTTTCTCCCTGCAGCTTATAGTAAAATGAGAGAGTTGGGGAGTGGGTGCAGTTCAGTGGCTGAGTGCCTGCTTCCCATGTACAAGGTCCTGGGTTCAATCCCTTGTATCATCTTAAAATTTAAAAAAAAGAGAGAAAGAGAGAGGAAAAGGATAAGCTGAGAATTAAACTCTTAAGCACAAAGGAACCAGAAATTAATGATTTTGGAAATTCTCAGCCTATCCAGATAGCATAGATAGAAGCAGCTCTATCAGAGCTCTCCCTGAGCTTCTGGGCAGTGAATCTCAAGGACAGGGCTCCATGTGAGGGTTTAGCTAAAGAAAATGTGGCTGAATATGGAACCAGTCAGCCATTTCAGTAGAAGTCAGGATGGGAAATGCAGTTATCCGGGAAGGATGTGTGGAAAGTTCTATTGTCTAATGGTTTGAAGCCCCGGGAAATGTATGCAAAGCCAACAGTTCTGTACAAACAGAAGAAATACCTGAACGGAACAGAGAAGGGTCCAAATAAAGGAAGAATGAGTTTAAGGGCAGTGCTATGGACCAAAAAGATCTCCTGGGACCGAGAGAGCAGACCCACCCATGTGTGTGAAAGGATGGCTCTGCCTCTAGGTTTGGTGAAGGGAGGCCATCTGCTCCAGTGCTTGGAGGGGGCGTGCTTTGAGCCCCATTGTTCAGGGAAAGTGCCACCACCTCACTGCTCGGAGAGCCTGGCCACCATCCTGATGCTTGGAGAGGGTGGAGCCTTCACCCCTGTGTTGGGGAGAATGTGGCTGCTGAACAAGCCTTGGAAGGGTGGTGGGGCTGCAGCTTCATCAAGCCTGGGGGACAAAACATTGATCCATAGATGATCCCCAGACTTTGAAATCTAATGGAGTATGCCCCGCAGGGTTTTAGAATTGTTTGGGACCCGTGACCCCTGTTTTCCTTCCAATTTCTCCCCTTGGGAATGGAAATGTTTATCCTATGCCTGCCCCTCCTTTGTTTCTTGGAAGAAGATAACTTGTTCTCCAGGTTTCACAGGTCTACAGCCAGAGTGGAATTGTGTCCCAGGACACACCAGCCTATAACTGATTTTGATGAGACTCTGTACTTAGCATCGTTACTGAAATGATTTAAGGCTTTTGGGATATTGTGATGCAATGAATGTATTTGCATATGTTTAAAAAGTGTCTTTTCGGAGTCCAGAGGTAGAGTGTTAGGGATTGAATCCTGTCCTCCACAGAAGGCATGTTCAGATCCCAACCCCTGGTCCTGTGGGTGTGGACCCATTTGTACATAGGACTTTTTAGGATGTTATTAGTTAAGGTACATCTAAACTGAATGAGGGTGGTGGACCTTAATGCTGAAGGCATAGGGAAAGGAAATTGGACACAGAAAAAGAACCCACAGGGAGCAGCCGGAAACTGAAAGTCAACAGATCCCAGGAGAGAAAGAGAAGACGCCCACCATAAGCATTGCTGTGTGACAGAAAAGCCAAGGACCATCAAAAATCGCTAACAGCCAGCCCCAGAATGCCAGTCTTCAGGAGAAAGCATAAATTTGGGACTTCTAGCCTCAAAATGTGAGCCAATAAACCCCCAATGTTTAAGCCAACCCATTGTATGGTATTTGTTTTAGCAGCTGGGAAACTAAAATACTCACCCAAGAGGTGGAGCCACTGGATGCCAGGAGCCAATCAGATTCTCTCCATAGAGCAACTGATGGAAGTGGGAGCTGAGTCCTGTTAATGATGGATGCCTAGCATCCTACCTAAGGTCCCCAGGTGTCTGCTGCTCTTCTTGCACCTGGTTTGCCAGCTTTTCCTTGGGTTCTGGAGGACTAGTAGCTTATGAGAAACATTCATTTCTTGTTACCATACATGTTCTAGTATAAGGCTGGTATGTTGATGGAGGTGTGGGCCCAACAAATCTATATGCCCAGGAACCTGGAAGCCTCCTGGGAGACCCCTCATGCTCAAGGAAGGAGGAACTGGGAAGAATAAGCTTGACTGGGCAAGGCTTTTGGGATATTGTGATGGAATGAATGTATTTGCATATGGAAAGAACATGTCTTTTTGGGGTCTAGAAGGTGGACCCCAAAGGATAGGGTCCTGTAAAAGATGGAGGTAGGATGCTTCTGAGTGCAGTGTGGTGGAATAGAAGTCATGGAAATCCCTCAAACCTGTGCTGATATCCCCACCCGTGTTCACACATGGGGAAACTGAGAGGTTAAGTCAAGTGCAGCAGCCATGGAAATGTGCTGCTCAGATCCTTTGCCATGGGGAGCCTAGAGGACTGTAAGCCCTAGCTGACTATTTTTTTTTTTTTTAATAATTTTCTTTTTGAGGTACCAGGGGTGGATTGAACTGGGACCTCATTTGTGGGAAGATACCACTCAACCACTGAGATATATCAGCTCCCCTGAGTTGTTTTTTTCGTTTGTTTGCTTGTTTTTTGTTGTTGGTGTTGTTTTTAGGAGGCACCGGAGACCCAACCGGGACCTCCCATGTGGGAAGTCGGCACTCAACCGTTTTAGCCACATCCGCTCCCCCACCAGCTGCCTCTTGATCCACCATCACGACACTGAGGCCACACTTCCTCCCGGGCTGCAGGGTGGGGCTACTACTGCAGGCTCATTCTTTTTTTTTTTTTTTTTTTTTTTTTTTAATGCCTTTTTCCTTCACTTTTTTTTTAATTGGATAAAACAGATTTTTTTTTTTTTTTGTCTTTTCATTTTTTTATTTTTTAAAAGATACTTCAATTACATAAATATTACAGAGAATATATAGGGGATTCCCATATGCCCCGCTCCCCACACCTCCCACATTTTCCCACCTTAGCAACCATCTTTCATTAGTGTGGTACTTCATTGCAATTGATAATGCAGGCGTGTTCTTGAGGGAGGCGGAACTCCTGTAACAGCATCTTTGGCTCAAGGATGCCCCATTGGCCTGACTGAAACATTCTTGGAGCTGCATGGCCTCTGAGACTCTTCTACCCAGCCTCCCTCCTTCCCCCTCTCCTTGTACAGGGGCCGGACCTGCAACATGCTCTAATACCTTTCCTTGCCTATTCCAGCTTTCTCCTCTTTCTCCTTCACAGGCATTTCCCCCAATAAATCCCTAGCATGTTGTCTAATTCCATTTGTTGTATCCTTCACAGAGGACCTGAACTGACATACACAACCAGTCAGGACTCAAGCCCAAATCTACCTGAATCCCAAGCCACTTCTCTAAACCACCATCTTCCACTAGTATCCCATTTATGGCACCTGCACACATTTGAAAAAACCAGGAACCCCTGTCTTAGAACATATCAAGAGATGCCCAAGTAACTTCAAATAGCCTATACATAGTTAGTAGCAAGGAGACAGAGACACACTGGGTAATGAGCCAGCTTTCATAGAAACCTCTGAACAGCCTTCTACCACCTCCTGGTCCTCACTCCGCCCAGGGGGAAGCCCCACATTTGGGCAGCCTAAATCTTAGCTACTCAAAGTAAGATCTGGTGACCGACAGCATCAGCATCACCTGGGAGCTTGTTAGAAATGTAGGCTGTATTAGTTTCCTGTTGCTGCTATAACAAATTACCACAAACTTAGTGGATTACAACAACACAAATTTATTATCTTGCAGTTCTATAGTTCAGAAGTCCAAAATGGGTCTCCTTAGACTAGAATCAAGTGTCAGCAAGGCTGCATTCCTTCCTGGAGGCTCTAGGAAAGCATCCATTTCCTTGCCCTTTCCAGCTTCTAGAAGCCATCTGTATTACATGGCCAATGACCCCGTTCCTCCAACTTTGAAGTCAGCAACCACAGGTTTAGCTCTTCTCATGTCATATCACACTTCTGCCTCCTTTTTCCACATATATGAATCCCTTTGATTCCATTGGGCCCACCTGGATAATCCAGAATACTCTCCCTATTTTAAGGTCAGCCAGCTAGTGATGTTCGTTCCACTTGTCCACGTAATGTAACACATCCTCAGGTTCCAGGGATGAAAGTGTGGACATCTTTGGGGGCTGTTATTCTTCCCACTACACAGACCCTAAGGTCCCACCCTAGACTGAACCAAAATCTGCTATTTAACAAGCTCTACAGGTGGCTCGGGTATACATTCAAGTTTGAGAAGCGCTGGCCGAGAGGCCCTGCCAGGGCAGACATCACTCGGGCTGCATTCCATTTGGGACTGCCAGACTAGGAGATTCCATTAGGCCACAAGGGCCGCCCTGGAAGCCTGATATTCTCAGCCGGGTGGCCTTAACTGCAAACATTTCCCCTCTCTCCACATGAGCCCCAGCCATCCATGGAGAAGGGGGCCTTTTGTCTAGAAACTCCAGAAATTGAGACAGCCTAGTGGCAGCCCTTTGAAGTGGTTCGAAGATTCTAAAATGTGCCCCAAGGGTGAGAAAATAGGACTCACATGCAGGTGTGAAACTTGCACACATCAGAGCAGAAGAATGGAGTTTGCTTATCCCCCACTGCAGGTCCCAGGATGAATGGCCCTGGGAAAAGCTCAGCAAAGCTTGAGGAGAACTGTGATTCCCTATAGCTAATTGGAATCACCAGCTCCCAGACCCTGCAGGGAGGGCCTTGCAGGTTTGACAGATGAGGTAGCAGGCTCAGATACTTGCCCAAGGTCACAGCAAGTTTAGAGGCCAGATGCTGAGGCCAGCAGAGCTGTGCCACATGCCCCCTTGTTTCTGATTGACAGTTGTCTGGAGGCTGTGCCTCCCTGAGGACCACAGGGGAAGCACAGGAAGGAGCCAGCAGCCGACTAAGACCGCCAGCCCTCTGGCTCTTTCTGTTCTGATGGAAAAATGATCCTGACAACTGCCTGGATGCTCAGCCTGATCTGGCCAGTGCCTCGGGCCCTGGGCAGCCAGCCAAATCTGGAATTTTCCAAGCAGCAAGTGCAGCCGCAGAAGCTCTCCAGGCATCACTGCCTGGGCCCCAGCAACTCCAGGCTCCCAGTAGGAAATTGAGGTACATGTCCTCCCCGGGAATGCTGACAGGGCTTTCCTCCCTGGAGCCGACACCCGGCAGGTGTCAGTAACTAGCTGCCAGCTCAGAGCACACCATTGGGGTCCCTAACAGGTGCCATAACCAGAAACTTCTTGGGGCGTCCACTTCCTGCCCCTGTCCCAAAGTCCCCCAAGGAGCTGACATTTGGAAGCTTCCCCCACATCCCAGCAATGCACAGCTTCCCTTTACTCCTGAAAAACATCTGGCCGGCTTGGCACCTAAGCTGGGTAAAAATAGCATGCCATCTTGTGAGCGGGCGCCACGCCATCTCGGCAGATGGAGACCAGCCGGCAGCCTGGAGACCGCGGACGGTACCCTCCGCATTTGCAAAGGGCAGGATTCGCAGCTGGAGGGGTCACCGGCTGAGTGCCAGCACCTGGGTGAGAGGAGGTAGAATAAGAGGGCCAGAAAGAGGTGCAGGATCCCTGTGCCCTTCACAGGTCACATGGGGCCGAGGAAGAGAGAAAACTCATGTTGACGCTGGAAGGAAGCAGGATGTGATGGTGAAGCCCTGGCTTTGAAGCCAGACCAACCCAAGCCTGAATCCTGCCTCTACCCTTTTACCCAGACATTAATCAAAAGAACACTACAAATAAAAGCAAAATGCCAACTGCAATGAGTACCTCAAAGGGAAGTTTCGTGATGCAATTAGAGCCTATAATAGCCGGAGTGGGGGCTGAGCTAGGATGACTGATGGGGAAGATGTCCCTGAGAATGGGATAATGAAGATGTGAAGGAAGAATTAAATAGGGAAAAATGAGAGAAGGTACATAAAGCTCTTAGCACAGTGCCTGGCACCTAATAAATATTGCTAAGTGGAATTGATTATTGGTTACTACTTATGGAAAATAAAATTGTAACAATGACAATTTCTTCCATTGAGGAGTTAGAGGGGAGGACTCTAACCTATCCCCAGGATGCTGAAGAATCCTACCACAAGAGAGTCTGATTTCATGTCTCCACTCGGAAGAGAGCCAGAAGCCAATGGATTTTAAAAATAAAAACTCATAAAAATTTCTCAAGCCTCTGGTAAGACCCATTTAGAGGTCCCGAGACACTGCTGAGTTCAAGCAACAAAACCCCCAGGACTTCCTTTCCTATGAGCTTCAGCCAGCTTGGCTGGGGCCCAAACCAGGTTCATATCTTATCTTTTCCCCCTTTCTATAGGCTGCCTGAGCTAAAACCACCTGCTCAGCCTCGGTTTACCTGGTCCTGCATAGTGAAGGCTCCCTTCCTGTCTCCACTGACTGCAGACCCTTGGCTACAGGGCATTGAATTTTACCCTTGGGGCACAGCTTGCTTGTAGGGTGAGCAGGAAGCTAATTTTTCCCTCTGAGTATAGTCTGCAAAAATGGTGCCTTTTTGACAGCTGTAAAGACTCTAAGGAGACGATATTGGGGAAAGAAACATCAGTTGTCAAACTGTGAGGTACGCTGAGCATGTAAGTCAAAGAGGGGCCCTTCCTCATGGCGGGAGCCGCCATCAACCAACGTGCAAACCACGTTGTAAGCCACGTGCTCTCCTGAGATCAGGCACATCATGTACACATGGCCACCAAAGAGGAATGGGGCAGAGGGAAACAGCAAAAGGGGTTGTGGTGTTGGACAGCTCTTGCGCCCTGCGTCGCATCCCCTCCTCCCACCTTTAGTTGCACTTGCCGGCGTCTGCCTGGGCTGCACCACGCATCTCTCTCCATCCCTGGGCTTCTCGGCTGCCATTGTGAGGGAGTCCTCAGCCATTCTGCTGCATAACTAGCCAGGGGCAGTCCTTGACCACTGGGCGGCAGGAGCCAGTGTGTAACTCCTTCCCATTCTCCCCAGTAGTAAGACAGCTCTGGGGGCTGTTCGAAACGGCTCCTCAGAGAGTCTTCAGGAGCCCTGAGCACTAGTGGCCCTCAGCGGGAATTACCTCAGTAATGAATCCTTGCATTGCTTTCCCTTTTTCCCTGTCCCTCTCTCTGTGGGGTCAATTCCCAAAGTAAACTGCATGTATGGAAAGCCTTTATTCTCCAACTCTGCATTCTGGGGGGTAACCCAAGCCAATGCTGTTGTCATCCTGCCTTTTCCCCAGCAGCCTTCAGGGACATGGGCCTTACAGTGGCATGTGTGCAGTTCTGTGGTCAAGAAGTCAGAGACTTGGGAAGCGGCTGTGGCTCAATCAGTAGGGCTCCCATTTGCCATATGGGAGGCCCCGGGTTCGGTTCCCGGGGCCTCCTGGTGAAGGCAAGCCCGCCCGCGTGGCACAGTTAGCTGACCCAGTGAGCACAAGCAGCAAGGGGGGGATTAATGAATGAATAAATAAAATCTTTAAAAAAAAAAAAAGAAGTCAGAGACTTGCTATCCTCTCCTCTCCCAGCAGGAGCCTGGACAGCTGGACAAACATCTCTGTCAAGCCGGAAAGACCCGTAGCCCAGTGCCTTCCAAACATGTTAATAGTATAACTCTTCCGTAAACAAAATCACATCTGTACAGTGGGCATTTGTTATTTGGGGCTGTGCTGCACCCACTCCTTCTTCCTGGAGAACCTGGTCTGCCTCTTGGAAATTTACCTTGTGCCTGGTTGTAAGTTCTTAGTTGAAGTGAGTGACCATTGTCAGTCTGGAAGCCCAAAGGGCCATGTCTTCCCTTCCTGTCTGTGGTGGTTAATTTCATGCACCAAACATGGCTTGATGATAATGTCCAAGTTATTTGGTCAAATACTGGGCTAGCTGTGATTGTGGAGGTATTTTGTAGATGAGATTAGTATCTATAATAGGTTGATATTAAGTAAAGGAGGTTTCCCACGGTAATGTGGGTGGGCCTCAACCCATCAGCTGGTGGTCTTAGCAGCAAAAACTAAGGGTTCCAGAGATCCAAAGGAATTCTGCCTCCAGACTACACCCTCCATTCCTTGCTGAGTTTCCAACCTAAAGAATTCAGACTTGAGAATTCAACATCACCCTCACGAGAATTTCCAACCTCTGGCCTGCCCTCCAAATTCAGACTTGTCAGCCCCCACAATCATGAGAGCCAATTCCTTATAGTTAATATAAATAAATACATAGGTCCTGTTGGTTCTGTTTCTCTAGGGACAGGGTTAACAGCTCAGCCACCTGAATGCCTTCTTCATGGGGCCATCGTCGTGATGGTTCCCAGGTCAGCCTCTGAATTTCCTTGGCATGGTCCCCCATCCCACATTCTACCCCGTACTCCCAAGCCTAGTTCTCCAACTTCTTACTGAATCTTTGAATAGCTGCCCCCAGCTCTGATATCCTTTTAATACATTTCCTCCTTTTTAGCTAGGAGGTCTGTTTCTGTAGCTTGCACCCGATAACACTTACTGATACTCATGGAATCCCAATAACAGAGAAAAGTGGAGACACTTTGTTGAAATGAGGAAGGGTGGTCAGGAGCTCCTTTCTCTTGTCATACCCCCTAACAGTAGCTTCTTATCTCCAACGTGCCACTCGGGCCCCAAAGATCTTAGCTTGAAAACCTTTGAGCTTGTCTAATCCCCTTTGAACAAATGACTAAACAAGGCAAAAGAAATTCACTGGTTTGCCAAGATCCCAGGTCTGCTTAGCGATGGCCTGAAACTCAGGCCTCCTGCCTCCCAGGGCAATGGGCTCCTACCACACATGTTAGCTGACTCACTGGAATTTGAGAGACAGGAAGACAACAGAATTAAGCCAAAGGGCCATGTTGATATCAAGTGGATGACATGGTGTCTTCCACACTTCTCCAAGACCGCAATAAACAGCAGGAGTAGGGCAGTCTTGGAGGGCTACCTCATGGCATCAGGCTCATTTCCCATGTCTGCTCTTCCTGTCCACTGTTGATGGCTGGTCCATGTGGGAAAATGCCCTCTTGCATGGCTTATGGCTGACCAACTCTGCCTCGGTAGGCACACCTCTGCTGTGACAACTTGAAGTCATAAAAACAGAAATGCTTTACAAACCACTCCACCAGCCTTTCCCAATAGGATGGCTCCCTGATTCCTCGTCCTATAATATGCTCTGCAAAATATGAGTCCTGTGATCAAATACTTCATTTCCTAGATCCTAAGATGCACTTTCTTCATTTTTCACACAGTCATATTAAACGAGAGGTTGTGGAGTGAAATGGTTATGAGCTTGTACTCTGAAGGCTGACTACCTTGGTTTGATTACTGGCTCTGCCACATACTAGCTGTGTGACTTTGGGCAAGTCATTTAACCGTTCTGGGCCTCAGTTTTCTCATCTGTAAATTGATAATGAATTAATAGATCCAATTGTGTTAGTTTGGGTCCTGCAAGAAGCAGAAACCAAGATGAGATTAGATGTGCAAGAGATTTATTAGGAAAAACACCTGTGGGGGAATATGGTGAGAAGCTAGAGGAGGCTGGAAATGGGAAAGCCTGATGCAGACCAAATCCCTGTGAAAAAAAGAAGGAAGGAAGAAAGGTTGGGTAGAAAAAGGCTTAGGCTGCATGCAGTTCTAAGAAAGTTTTGGCAAAGTTTAGGGGAGTTCTTGAGCAAAAGTCACCCCATAAGAGGAGTCCTGCATCTGCCAGGAAGGGGCCTGCCTCGGTATCCCTGCTGTGCTCAGCCATTGGCTGGGAGTAGCCCGTGGGAGAGGGGGCCTCTGCCCAACGGGGTGGCACATTCGGAGCCCAGCGGCCAGAGCCCTGGTCAATTAAGCTTTCCCAGTAGGAGCACTGAGAGTGCATTTTCAGAGCCTCCAGGGCCCCATGAACCTCAAAAGGTAGGATTAAGGAGCCAGTTTGCATAAAAACTTCAGATTAATGCCTGGGACATAGTACATAGTCTGTATGTGTTGCTTTAAAACAAATAAGCAAGGTTATGAAATCAGAATGCTTCTGAAAACCAGTTTCTACACTGGATGTGATGGCTTTCCTTTTTGTTTAAAATGCTGACAAGCTGTTGTTCCGTTATTAAATTGCTGATACATCGTACAATCAATCAGGGCGTCCTGGAATTGAGGAAACAAGTTCGGAAAACTTGGCAAAGCATATGCCCTCGTGGAGATTTGTGTTATCATCCTAAAGCTTCTGAGAAGTCCTGCAACAGAGGGACTTATTTGACGTTGGTTAACTCCCTATTTCCCATGCTTCTCTGGCCACAGACCTCTTGTTTACATAACACTTTTCTCCTTAGTTAGGGGAGTTGAATTCCGTGGCTTGTGCCCAAATGCCAACCAATACACGTGGAGCCTCGATCTATAAAATGGATAAACGTGGAACTGCTCTTGTTAAAGGTTGGAGTGGGGACAGGACTAGAGTTCCATGGAACACATTTTCGCAAATACCACGCCTGGCTAGTGTTGGTTGCTGTTGTTTGAGGATTCTCAGGAGGTGGGTTCAGAGAAAATGAATGGAAGGATGGAAGAGGAAGAAGGAACATTTCCTGATAGGCCCAGGCCACCCTACCCCACCCCGTCTTGAAACTTTTTCCACAAATAAAGCAGAACTGCTACTCACGTGGGCAGGAGATGTACAAAGGCCATCCTGCCCTCCCCAGAGGAGGCCTTGCAGACACACCTGAAAGGGCACTCCTCTAAGCCAGCCCTTGGGGAGGTGAGCTCAGCCACCCTCACGCACTGAGCAGAGCCTCCTGTCAACCAGTCTCCAGAGAGGCATAAACGCACCGTGGAATATGAGAAGACCAGAGGCTCAGCACTGGGAATAGTTTTCCTGCCTTCCTGTATCTAACACTTGGCTGAATGTCTGCCCTACACCACATGCCATGCTCCTGAGCAGGGCTTCAGAGGTGCAAAGTGACGGCACAGCTCACTGTTGGCTCAGACACCTGTGAAGCGCCATCTCACTCTTCGGCAGTCACCTTTGTGCTCTGCCGAGAGCTGTGGCACCCTGAGGCACCCCTCTTTGGCCGTACTGGATGTCTCCTGCTTTCTACAGACCTTCTCAGTGGTGGTGTGGGCACCACAGGAGACTGCCTGGCCATTTGGCCCCTGGCACACCTGCAAGTGCAAGTCATTTAATAGCCCCAAGAGCATCCCTCAATAAATGGGGCCAGATGTGGCCTATTCTGTCTTGAACGGGCCACGTTGAGGTCGCTCCATAAGCCGCTCCAGGGTCCCAGCGGGCTGGAGGCTGGTTGCCCTCAGCAGCGACCCACTCATTTATGCAGCCTGGCTTGGCTGGCCGCCCCCACCCCGGCGTGGCCCCCTCCCCAGTCCCTACACCCTTCACCAAGAATCGCTTCCCAAAACAAATGATCTGCCCAGAAGCCCTTGTTTCAATTTCTGATTTTTAGGGGAACCCAAGCTAGCACATTTTTGTTCTTGTTTTTTTTTTTTTTTTTTTTTTAATAAGAATGCTTTGTATTTGTAGCAATTAAAATGGCACATACTTCTATTAACTCTGTTTTTGTTTTTAATTTTTTTTTTAAGATTTATTTATTTATTTCTCCCCCTCTCCTCCTCACTGTTTTGCACTCACTGTCTGCTCTTCTGTGTCTGCTTGTCTTCTCTTTAGGCGACACCGGGAACTGATCCTGGGACCTTCCGGAGTGGAGAGAGGCGCTCAATCTCTTGCACCACCTCAGCTCCCTGGTCTGCTATGTCTCCTATTATCTCTTTTCTGTGTCTCTTTTTGTTGCATCATCTTGCTGCGCCAGCCTTCCATGTGGGCCAGCCCTCCTGCATGAGCCAGCACTCCACATGGGCCAGTTTGCTTTCCACCAGGAGGACCTGGGAATAGAACCCCGGACCTCCTACATGGTAGGCGGGAGCCCAATCACTTGAGCCATATCTGCTTCCCTATTAACTCATTTGAATGTCAGCGCAATCTGGAATGATATATAACCCTGACATCAACCTCATTCTAGAAAAGAGAAAAAACCGGAGTTCATAGAGGTCTGCTTGCTTGCCAAATGTCACGCAGCTAGGAAACAGCAGGGACCAGGACCCCTGCATCTCAGCCAGAGCTGCCATGTATAGCCCAGGTAAGTTCAGGACTGGGAAGCCCCACCACAACCTCAAAAGTGAACCTTAGGTTTTGGAGGACGTTTCTGAGTGAGCTAGATGAAGAACGGGAGGCAGAGAGGGTGAGGGCAGGATTCCTGATGGAAGGAACAGCATATGCGGAAGCCCAGAGTTATGGGTCATGCAGCAGGATTTCTTCTGGAAACTGTAGGAAGTGCAGTTTGACAGAAACATAGAGCCAGGGAGATATGTGGAGTATTGGTAAAGAGATGGAGTGAAAACCACCACAGGGCCTTGTGGACTAAGAGGTTTGATAGTTGATTTAGAAATATTAGGAAGTCAGGCAGTGACAGGCTGGGGAGGGGGCATAAGGCACAGAGGAGAAAACTTCAGATCTGTGGATTTTGGCCAAAGACAACTGGTCCAGATTCAGAGCCTTGGCACCTGGCCACCAGGACAGGGATGCTTGTTTCCCCAAGGGCTAAGGGCTCCATCCTGGAGCAGAGCCGCCCCTTCCACTGTTCTTTATTGTCTAAAGACTCGGTCTTTTTCTCTTGGTAAGAGGCACTTCTTGACTCTCTAATGAGTAACTAATTAAGGCCAGTGAAAGGCTAGAAAGGAAAGCAGTGCACTTAGATCAACTCCAAGTCAGCACGAGGCTAGCTTGGCCCCTCCTAGCTGCTCCCTTCAAGCTGTGGGCATTTCTGTGGACGAAGGCTGAGGAGTAGCTCTCCCCTGAGCAGCCTTGTCTACACCAGGTGTGCAGAACAGTCTTTAACAAGTAATCACACACACACACACACACACACAGACATTCCAGCAGAAATCAGTCCCTCAACAGGCATTCTCTCTCCTACCTTGCTAGCGTGACCTCTGGAGAGAAATTTGGCAGTGTGTGTCAAGAACCTGAACAATGCTTATTCCTTTTGTTGCTGCAATTTCCCTTCAAGGAAAGAGTCAGATACTTGTGCAAGGATGCTCATTTCAGCCTCATTTATATTAGGAGAAATTTTAAAGCAACCTCAGCATCCCACCACTGGGACTACAGTAAAGCATGGCATGTTCTTTCAAGGGAAAGTAATGCAACTGTAAAGCAAATAAGAAGTATGGGGTAACTGGATTGCAAAAATAACTGCAATTACTCTCTTCCCTTGATTGTTACCTTCACAATGTGATTTTGCCGTAATGCCCATCAAATGGTGGAGTCCATTTCGCATGCTCAGAGTCTGTTTTGCATGTGACTCAATTTAGCCAATAGAACAGAGACAGTGACAGCGTTTCTTGTATTAGTCAGCCAAAAGGGTGCTGATGCAAAATACCAGAAATCTGTTGGCTTTTCATAAAGGGAATTTATTTGGGGTAGAAGCTTACAGTTACCAGGCCATAAAGCGTAAGTTACTTCTCTCACCAAAGTCTGTTGCCATGTGTTGGAGCAAGATGGCTACCGACATCTGCAAAGGTTCAGGCTTCCTCTTCCTCTTAAGGCTCTGTGGTCCCAGCTTCTTCCAATATCAGATGTAGGCTGGGATAAGTCTTTTCTCTCTCCTGGGGCTCATTCCTCTCTGAGCTCAGCTGCTCCGCTCGCTCCACAAGACCAGCTGTAAATTATCAGGAAACGGCTTGTCTCTCCTCCCGGGGCCTCGGCCATGTGTAATGGAGACTTCTCTTCTTATTCATGTATCTGCTTCTCTATGTGTTTACTTCCCTGGGCTCCAATAAAAAAAAAAAAAAAAAAAACTCACTTCCTCCTCTGTCATGTCGTTTTCTCTGTGAGTCCCTGCCCACCAAGGTGTCCTGCTGACATGGCCCAATCAAAACCTTAATCATTATTTGATCAAGTACAAGTGAAACCTCTGAATTCAGTCCAATCTAATATGCCCAAAGAGGCAAACCAGTTTACAAACATAATCCAATATCTGTTTTTGGAATTCATAAACAATATCAAACTGCTACATGCCTGTTCTGAGCTTAGACCTCAAGGTCTTGAGCACTCCTGCTCTCATTCCTTTTCTCTCTCAGAATCCTGCCGCCACCACGTGTATGAGCCCAAGCTAGCCTGCTGGAGGCTGAGAGATCACGTGGAAGAGAGCTCAGTTGTCTCAGCTGAGCCCATCCAGATCAGCCCAGCCCAGAGCCAGCCGACCCTCAAACACATAAGAAAATCCCATCAAGACCAGCAGAGCCCCCCACCAGAGCTTTCTCTCTCTCTCTCTCTCTCTCTCTCTCTCTCTCTCTCTCTCTCTCTCTCTCTCACACACACACACACACACACACACACACACACACACGTGTGTGAGCGCTGTCAAGACCTGAAGAATCAGCCAGCTGACCTGAGGACTTGTAAGCAACAATAAATATTTATTTTTCAAACCAGCAGTTCTCAAAGTAAGATTTGGGCATCCCTGGGGGCCCCTGAGACCCTTTTAGAGGGTCTGCAAGGTCAAAACTATTTCATACTAACACTAAGAAGCTATTGGTTTTTTGCACCCTCATCCTCTCATTACTGTACAGTGGAGTTTTCCAGAGGTTATGTGACATGTGGTAATATCAGTGCTTTGATATACAGTAGACGGTATGCTTATGTACTCTTTTTTCTCCCCTACCCGCTCATTGTTTGCGCTCACTGTATTTATATATTTTTTATTTTAAAATTCTCAGTTTTAACTTCTAATACAGTAAATATCAATAGGTATAAGTGACATAAACAAAAGCTCATTGAGGTTCCTTATGTCTTTAAAAGGGTAAAGGGTTCCTGAGGCCAAAAAAATGTGAGAACCACTGTTTTAAACCATTGGATTTGGGCGCAATTTGTTAGGTTGCAATAGAATAGTTGATACAATGTGGATGCATGTTCTTGACATGGAAAGAGGTTTACACTCTAGTGGGTTGTAAAGCAATTTTAAAACAATATGTGAATTTCACTTTGGTTCAAAAATTGTTGTACAAATATATGCATAATGGTCATAATGCTTATCTCTGGATAACAGGATTATAGGTGTTTGGGGGGGGTGTTCCTTCTTTTCATACTGATCTATATTTTCCAATTTTTTATAAGAAAGTTCTTGCTTACATAAGAAAATAGCTTTAAAATAAAGAAAAGTTGACTCATCTGTATAGTCTTTAGAAAGAGAAGAGAGAAACCGCCTTTCTCTATTTCCTCACACACTGCTGTGGGGAAGCTTTGGTGCAAGGGTATGGAAGTGTTGAAGTGGCCACTCTCTGTAATCCCTCTCACCCTTATCCAGAGAAATTCAGAGAAGGGTCTCTGGTTTTCCACCCCTCAGCTTCTGCGGGACAGTTGGGTCAGATTCCTCTCGCTGCTCTCTTTTCAAGTAAGAAATGAGGGACTATAATTGCCAGTGTAAGGATCCCAGTCAGAGAAGCCTCCAAACAAGAAGTGGGCAAGAAGCATTTCATATTCCTATGTGTTCAGATCCTCTGGAAGTTGACTGCATTCCAGCAGCAGTTGCCTAGGGAACGGCAGGGACATAAAGGAGACGTGAGGATACACTATATAACTTTAGCAACCATTTGCATTTGGCAGCTATGGCCAGGGGCAGGACCCTGCCCTCCTCCCTGTGGAAAAATCACGGGAACCCCAGAAAGAATGGGAGTCAACTGAAGCCACAGCCAGGAAGGTCGTGGACGAGAGAGGAAGGGGTTCTTAATTCTTCTCCTGCTGCTCCCCAAAGCCAGCTGGGGCCAGGATCAATATGAGTGAGTCCCAGAAGGGGTCCCCAGGGTGATGTGACCACAGGCCAGGAAACTCCAGAACTGGCTCCTTTCCATATATAACCTCTAGGCCCCCAAAATTTTGCCTCTGCTTCTGCCACCCTGGAAAGCAGGATGGGCTGTGGGGCTTGGCTCCACCTCGCTGAGGCAGTTAATTGGCATTCTCTCTACCTGACAGGTGAAGTGTCTGAGCTGCAAGAAGTCAGCTCTCTTTCCAAAGCATGGCCTCTCCCATCTGTCTCCTCTTGTTAGGGTTCAGCCAGTCCCCCAGAGCCCCAAGAGGAGAGGCAAATGAGCCAAGTCAGCCCCCTATGCTCTGGAAATCTGAGCTGCTGCCCTGCAGGGCTCTGACTTCCCTAGGTGAGTTCCAAGAGCCCTGGGTTTTCCACTCTCTGGGTGGGATGGAGGCACAGCGAGAACACAGACTCAAAAAAAGAAACAGCAGGGACCCGGTCCGTGCCTGGCTTTTCTCACAACCCCCTTTGGAAAGTTCTGGTCAGATCGGATTATATAAAAAATGATTGGCTCCTTCAACCACCACCATCCCCTCCTCCCTTTGCTTCCAGGAACCCTCCTCCCTTTCCGGATTGACCACATCTGTAGGCACTATTGAAACAGAGCCAACACAAACAAAAACAAACACAAACCCAGCAGCCAGGAGGGCGGAGATGTGCCACCCATCTGGGCAGGCCACGTGCAGTGATGGGGACGGCCAAGGCTTACCTCCTGCTGGTAAAAGGCACTGTGCAGAGTAATTAAGAAGTCTGGGATTGGACAGGCTTTGGTGAGTGAAAAGTACCATGTAACCACACAGAGGTAATTGGAGAGAAAGAGAGAAGAACTTTCCCAAGCGAACATTTACATGTGTGCAAATTGCATGACCCTCTTGAGCAGGAGGGCAGTTGGCTGGCAATGCTCCACAATGTGGCTGCCATCGTTTGTCTTCCAAATTGCTTCCCAACCAGAATGGCTTCTGGATAGTTCAGCTTCTATATATGCATAGAAACTCCACTTAAAATCACCCAGGATTTTTTTTTTTTTTTTTTTAATGAGAATGTGCAGAGCTGACAATAACAGAAGAGAAATGGACACTATCACAGATTGCTGGTGAGGGTGACAATTGGCTGACATTTCTGGAGACCAATCTGGGCTCCAAGACTGCTCGCAAGCCCATGAATGTGACCCAGGCACTGTGGTTGGCCAAGAAGTCTAGGATTTGTAGCCTAAGTCATGCTGCTTTGCACTGAAATTCTGTTTTGCTGCTGCTGCTGGTGGAGCTGAAAATTCACCATCCCCCAGAGCCCTGAATGTCTGCTGGCACCAGCTCTTGATGGCCCGGGTGAAATGAATGGAATACCCTCTATGCTACACTCATTTGGAGGGGTAATACATGGCAAGGTTGTTTGAGATCCCAAAGCATTAGAGTTTCGAGAACTCTTCAAGTGACAGCAGTGGCTCTTTTCTTCCAAAGCAAACATGCCAGTGTGAGGTAGGGCAGGTGCTTGTATTAAGTATACAGTACCTAGAACTCTTCCCTTTGAGGTTTATGCTCTGTTGGACATCTGGTTTACCATATGTACTGAGTTGAATAGTGACTTCCCCTCTTCCCCCAAATTCATGTCCACCCAGAACCTGTCACTGTGACTTTATTTGGAAATGGGGTTTTTGCAGATGTAATTAGTTAAGAGGAGGTCATATTGGATTAGGGCGGGCCCCTATTAAGAAGGCCATGTGGGGAAGCGGATGTGGCTCAAGTGGTTGGGTCCCGTTTACCATATGGGAGGCCCTGGCTTTGTTTCTCGGGGCCCCTTGGTGAAGGTAAGCCGATAAACTGGCGCACCAAGATGGCACAACAAAGGGAGACAAGCAGACACAGAAAAACGCACAGCAAATGGACACAGTGTGCACAAGCAGCAAGGGGGCAATAAAAAATAGATAAATCTTAGAAGAAAAAAAAAGAAGGCCATGCCAAAGCAGAGGCAGAGACTGGAGTGATGCAGCTAAAGCCAAGAAGCAGCAAGGATTGCCGGCAACCTCCAGAGCCAGGAGAGAGGAAAGGAAGGATCCTCCCTCAGCACTCTCAGAAGGAACCAACCCCATCAACAGCTGGGATTCCAGACTTCTGGTCTCCAGAACCGTGAGACAATACTTTTCTGTTGTCGTAAGCCACCAAGATTGCGGTCATTTGTTTGGGCCACCCGAAGAAATTAATATACTCTGGTTGACTCCATCCCCCATGATGAGGCTCACCCTGGAGCTTTCCCCCAAACTGGACAACCATCAGGGCTATCTAAATTCATTCATATAGGTATAAGTCCAAACCCAGTAATGGACAAGATGATTTTGTCAGGAGACTTCTCAGAGGTTGCAAATAGACAACCCAACAATAGGTTCTCATCTAATTCTGTTCATCTGGTCATTCAAACTCTGCTTCCTTCTCAACCAAAGCACCATTACGTGAATCTAGAAAATGTCTGCATGTACATGGACAAATATATTAGCGATGAATCCCTCCGAAGGGTGGCATTAAATTGACTTTCTGTTCTTTGCTTCTTTCCTTGCACTGTGTAGGGCTTTTTGCTTTTCCGAGTGATTTTGAATCTGTTATTTTATGGGTATAGCAGATTTTTCACAAAAATGGCCAAAATTATTCTCCTCCCTGTATCCACATCCCATTGCAATATAACTGTGCCATTTCTCCCATCAAGAGGTGGAGTCTCTGTCCCCACCCCTTGAACTTGGGCTGGCCTCCTGATTTGCACTGAGCAACAAATGTAGCAGCAGCCAATGTGCACCTTGCACACTTCCACTTTCTCTCTTGGACTGCAGAAACCTCTTGGGCATGCCTATTGGAGGATGTCAAACTACGTGAAACAGAGACAAATATCCCAGCTGGGCCACTCTGAGCCGGCTGGTCCCCAGCCGACTTGGCAGCCAGCCACAGACATCTGAGTGAGCCCAGCCCAAACTAGAAGAGCCACCCTGCTGAACCCAGCCCAAACTGCTGGCTCACAGAACCGCGAACTAAATAAATGGTGGTGTTACCAGCTACTAAGTTTGGGGGATTCTCTTTAGGCAGTAAAGAGCTGATACCATGAGTTCCCAAACTTGGTGGGGAAGGTGTCATTTTAACCAGTTCAGGAGTTAGGAAATGCTGGCACAGGAAGACTGTGTGCTTTAGTCAAGCTCCCACAGGCAGGTAATAGCAGATTCAGAACTTGGGCTCAGGTACCCCGCTAGCCTGTGTTCTCACTGGCATTTCCTCCTACATGGCAGATACGTGAGCAGCTGCTGGACGGCAGTCCCTGTACAAATCCCTCCCGAGTGGGCCTGTGCCTATCTTGGTGATCTGGAAGGGCATCCTAGTTCACCTGCTGCCCACCCTCTGCCTGCCCTGCCACAAACCCTCGGGAGGTAGCAAACCCAGCCATCAGCTCCCTAATGACAGCCCCAGCCAGCACTGCCAGCTCTTTCCATTCGCAGGGCTCATGCTGCTCCCATGCCAGCCGGCATCCCTCCCGTCTGCAGGCAGCAAGAGCAGCAGCCCCAAGGACATGAAAACACTTCTTTTCAACCACACTGAATGGGATCAGTGGGTGGGCCTGTCCACTTGTCGGAATCAGTTGGAGATCAAAGCAAACACAAGAGGAAATGGACCCAAAAGGAAGGAGGAGGGAAAACCCTCCTTGCAACACACTCCAAACACGTCCAAGGGTCCTAGGGAGCGGATGTGGAAGAAATCCTGCCCAAAATGCCACCCCTCCCCAAGGAGCCTAGAGAAAGGATGACAAGGAAATAGGAAGATTGGGTGTTGGGCAGTGGGAAGAGGAAGCAATAGAAAATACAAAGGGAGGGAGGAGGGCCACTGGAGGAAGCGGCTCGGCCCTCTGGCAGCTCCCAGGGAGGACCCCTCTCTATCTACAGGGCCTTTGGGAACTGTCAGGCGGGCAGGAGGCCCAGGCAGGAGGCAGCCGCTCACACGTCCTGGCTCTGTGTGCTGGCGCTGGGAGCTGCAGCTGGAGGGAAAACAGGCTGTCCTGGCTGCGCCAGGGTGAGGGCTGGAGCTTTTTTCTTTTTTCTAAAGCGGTGGGGAAAATAGAGCCCAGCCCATGAACGTGGCCAGGCCCAATGTCCTCCCGTAAGGCAAATTCTTTCCTGTGTTTAGGAGACATTCCTGGCTGGAATTCTCATGCTACGGGCCAGGCCCTCCAAGCTCTCTGCCCAGCTCAGGGTCCCTCGGGGGAATAAAACGTTTGGCTCAAGCAAAACATTTTGATGTCAAATACTGTCTGAGGGGGACAAATAAGAAGCGCTAAATGGTTGCTCAGTTTGCTCTGAGTCTGTAGTAGTCACAGATATGGTAACAACAACAAAAACAATAACAATAATGGCCACCACTTGGGGAGCACTTCCTAGGTACCAGGCATCTCCCTGCCTCCACACAGCCCTCTGGAGTAGAGCATCAAGGGTGCAGGCGGTGTCCCCAGCCCACCCCGTCCCACTGCCCTTGCATACAGAGCCACCCGGCCTGGCATCCACTGCCAGCACCTAGGTCTCTGCCTGACGGCTGCGCCCACTCACCCAGCAGGCTGAGATGCCGGGGGACTAACGAAGTAGCTCTCCACCAATGAGTGGTGGGAGCTGGTGGACAGACACCCCAGCTCCTTTGCTCCTTCAGTAGGTAAGGCTGTGCAAGTTCCCAGTAGCCACGGTGGTAGCCACTTGATATGCGCCCTGGCTTGGCTGCCTCGCTCCTGTCTCACTTCCCATGCCCCCACCAGTGTTGCCTGGGGTCACCTCCCAATTAAGTTACTTGTGCTGGAGTCCTTGCCTCAGGTATGCTTCTGGGGGCATCCAGCCTGAGAGGTCCACCTCCATTTTATGGGTGAGAAAATCACTGCTGAGAGAGGTTAGGGGACTCGCCGTGTTACTTTCGAACCCCAAGTGCTCTTTCTGGCTCTTCCTTACTACAATCACTAGGATTTTTGCTGAAGGCTTGGGGTGCAAAGGAAGCCTCAGTTCAGGCCAGAAAAAGCCCGAGTGGTATACCCCCTTCGAGAGCAGCTTCCCGCACGCAGTACTGGGGGTCCCTACAGAGACTGGGTCTAGGCCCACTGGTTACCAGGACAAGCTCTGGCATCCTGAGACCTCGCTTTTCCTCCTGGAGATGCCACTCGGGGGCTCTGCAGCCTTCGGCAGGTATCTCCTGACTGCCCTGAGCCTGAGCGTCCTCCTCTTTAAAGTGAAGCCACCGTGACAGGTGAAGTTTAAAGGAGTGAATGGACACCCAGCAAGTGCCCAGTAGCATGAGCTCCTGGGAGGGGAGAGCAGTGTGGCGAGGACTGAGGGCCCATCACGGAGTTGTCCGTGGACCCACGTCCGTTCCTCATGCTGCTGCGTGGCTGGAGCGTGTAGCTTTCCACTCTTGGGCTTTTCTTCCCGCCTCTGGTGAGTGCGGACACATTGGGCGGATTAAGAGAGATCAGGAGTGTGAAGCACTTGGCAGGGACCCTGACACCCGGGACAGTAGTTTTCCTTCCTTTCTTTTCTTACGATGCTCAGGATTTGTGTTTAAGTGGGTTGATCTAAGCCCTCAGGGGCATTTAAGTAGAGTTAGAATTTTTTAAAATTCTGATTCCAGTGCACAGTCCATGCAGCCACCAGGTGACCAATTAACCTTCTGAATCTTGCCAGGGAGCCAGCCCAGTGGGGGCTCCAGAGATGAACAGGTTTTGCAAAAAGCCTCCCAAGCCACGAGGCCAGTCATCGCTAGCGGCGCTGCCATGGGCCACTGGCCAGAACCCCGATGGCACTTCTTCTTGGAGGGAAGATACAGATCAAAGAGTCCTCAGTTTTTAAAGGAAAGATGTTGCCCTCCTGAGCAGCGGTTCTCAACTCTGGAGGATCATGGCTCCCGAGAAAGCCTCAGCCCTTTCCTAGAGGGCCACTGGGCTAGAGACCTCCCGTCTGCCCCTCCACCTGCTCTGTCCTGGGAGGCTGCCCTGTAGCAAGCAGATCCATGGGCTCCCTTGCCCTCCTGCTCCCGTTAGTGCTGGCAGCGGACTGGAGGGCAAGCCAGGGTCCCTTGCTGGGTCACTGCACGTAGGCAGCATCCTCTATCCCAGGTCACAGCCCCGAGCAGGCAGCCTTCTCCATTCAGCTGCGCTACCTGGTTTCAGGTAACCACCCACTTTCTCGTTAGGCCCAGGAGTGGTAACAGCAACCTGTTGTCAGCCCTGGGGTACTGCCTAATCCTTTGTGGTTTCCCTAAACCCTACAAGACCTTTGTAAACAGTCTCTTTATCAAACTCTTCTCAATTACCTTGTTTGAGTACATCATTGGTTTCCTGATGAAACCTGGACACGGCCTCCAAAACTGGAGAAGGCAGTTGCTGGCAGTAGTTTTAATAATTTCAAGTCCAGGCTCTGCTATTCTCTTGGCCTATCTCTTGTGCATACAAGATGGCTGCTTCAGCTCCAGGCATCTCATCCATGCTCAACTTAGGAATAAGTTGGCAGTAGGAAAAAGGGATGACACCAATCACTTCTGCACAGGAAAGAGATTTCCCGGAGGCACCACCCAGCAGACTCCACTTGCAGGCAAGACTTTTTGTAGCCCAACTACCCTAGCAGCAAGGGAAGCTAGGAAAACATACGCTCTGGCTTTCTATCCTATATACTGTGATGTGGTGAGGGAAAAAGAGGCTGGGAACCATTTGAGGGTAACATTCAGCAGGATCTTTCAAGTGCACCAAGGAATAAACTCTGGTACAACTTGAGATGAGTACAAGATACGAGGCACAAGTTAGCGTGGAGTCAGGCCACCCACCCCATTTCTTGTCTTTACTGGAGCAAGGCAGTAAATGACCCTCTTCACCAGCAACCCTGTCTCTTCAAGTATGCTGCCAAAAATACGAGTATTTTGAAAGTCTAATAGGCCCACAAAAAATTGCCTTAGAGTAATTCATGTTTTCCTGGCCATGCCCATAGTTCTGTGGCACCAGGAGAATGGCTGAATCCTCTAAATTCCCAATTTGAGAGAATGAGGAGAATCCAAATCAGTAGATGACATCTTCCTACCCTCCATACTCCCTGCCTCCACCCCAAGAATGCTCTTGTGTCTTTTCAACCTCCAAAACGTATGTTGCATTGTAAGAAAGACAATTCCTCGAAAATATCTTCCCTTAGCTCTGCCTTCTCCTGTAAGAATGTCTAAGCACACAACTGCTCGGCTGTCCCATCACTGTAAAATGACACCAGGCCAGTTGTTATTTTCTTCTTTTTGTTCATCTGTCTCTTCTCATTTTCTTTGACAATGAACATGTGTGGTGAGTAATCAATTTTTGCATTTCTTTTTTTTTTTTAAATGACACCAGGCAACCATTAGAAGGGAAATGAAAATACCGCTCTAGCAAATTATACCTTTGCTTCCTTTTGTCCCTCTAAGGGAGACTGAAAAAACATACCCCCCAAATGGGCATAAACAGCTGCCAATCATTCATTGAATCAGACTCAAGAAGCCTCTCAAATGAATAGTTCAATTTGGTGGACAGCAGCCTGCCCACTCTGAGCTTCCTGCATAGCCTGGGGAGAGAAAGGTTAATTTCACACTGTGTTTGGGTTTATCAAACATATCAAACTTTCCTCAAACAGTTTTGGATCTGGACAAGCAATGGGTGACCCCACAAAACACTTTCCCACTTAATTTCGCAGCCTATGTGTATCTTGATGGAAATATAATCCATATGTTTGCTTCATTTATACATTCTCATCCACCCGGCTCTGAGAACTAGCTGATGGATTTCCAAAGGCCCGTGGAGACCTTTTGAAGAATTCTTTCCTCAGGAAGGAGGAAGCTGGTGGCAGAAGGTGCTTGCCTGCCAAACTTTTTAAAGTCAAAATATAGAAGCCATGGCTATTTTCTACATCCAGTATTTATAAAGCACCTACTATTTACAGCTTAAGCATTGGGGACGGGGACAGGGAAGCTACAGAAATGTTTCATATATGGATTCTCTCTTTAAGGAGTTACCACTTATACAGGGCTTGGCAAATTTCTCTGCCAGGGGCCAGTTTACGGACCAGAAGGTCTCCGTGACAATCATTCAACTCTGCCTTTGTAGTGTGAAAGCAGTCATAAACGAATGGGTGTGGTTGTATTCCAACAGAAACTTACTTACAGAAACAGGGCTGGGGTAGATTGGCCCTGGCATGGTGGTTTGCCGGCCCCTGGTCTAGGGGGAACCATATGTGATTGCAGGTATTTGACCATTACTGATCTCCACAGACAGTAATTTCATGTGGTTCTCTACCTAATGGATGAGGAGATTAAAACAAACAGAAGGGGGTGGATGTGGCTCAAATGGTTGGGCATCCGTTTCCCATGTGGAGGGATCTGGGTTCGCTCCCCGGGACCTCCTGGTAAAATAAAGAAAAATATAGAAGGTGTGTGGGTGCACCATCAGACCCCGCGAGCGGGTGAGCCCCAGGCCCTGCCAAACCATGCAGCAAGATGATGATGTAACAGGAGAGAGACACAGGGGAGAGCCAAGACGAGAGGCACTGAAAAACCAGGGACTGAAGTGGCACAGATGGGAGAATGCCTCTCTCCCAAATTGGAGGTTCCCAGGATCGAGTCCCGGTGAAGAGAGAAGGAGAAGGATGAGAGGAGAGGGCAGGAAACAGAGAATTGCCCAGCGAATGGACATAAAAATAGCAAAAACGGGGGTGGGTTTTTTTTTTTAATGGATAAAAAAGTAAATAAATAAATAAATCTTAAAAAAAATAAACAGAAACAACTCTAATATGAGGAAGAAAGTACAAAAGCCCATAATCATGATAGTGATGACTTCTCTGATGGTGGAGAATTGGAAAGAACTAACATTTCTAGCCAGGTGACCTCAAACTCATTATGCCACCAAGCATCTTAATTGCACCAAGTCAGTGTTCATTTCCCAAATGAAATGAGCTCCCCTTGGTTTCTAATACAATTACAGTGGGGCTTTGCATGACAGTTAATTTTGTGTGTCAACTTGGCTAGGTTATGATGTCCAGTTGTTTGGTCAAATATCAGCCTAACTGTTACTGGGGAGATATTTCCCAGATGGGATTAGCATCTTACAATCAGTTGACCCTAAGTAAAGGAGATTATCCTCCATAACATGGGTGGCCTCATCCAGTCAGTTGGAAATCTTAATGCCAGAACTGAGGGTTCCAGAAGTCAGAAGGATTTCTGCCTCAAGACTTCAATTGCACCTTTGTTGGGAACTTCCAGAATTCAGACTTGCCAGCCCTCACAATTGCTTATAATAAATCTCTTTATATATGAGCATCCTATTGATTCTGTTTTTCTGGAGAACCCAGACCCCGATACACCTTTTTTCCCCACTCAGTTCATTTGAATTCTATGTACTATAACATTGCATACATGCTTAGATCTGCCAGAGATTCTGAAACTGAATTATTTCACAAATAATCAAATCAAATGAAGCCCACCTGCTCGAGAAAGCAGCCGAGCACAGGTTTTTATAAAGCACAGGTTTTAATAGGCATTCATGAGAAGGGAAAGGGGGATGACATGTTTGAAGAAGTTTGAGAAGCAAGGAGAAAAGATGTTGACCAGGCTGGTTTCCCACAGGTCTTATCAGGGCCTGGAACATGCTAAAGGGGTTTAAAGTCTCTAGAAAGGGATGTAGCGTGAAGCATTTCTCAAATTGATTTGCTCAGGGAGATCTTTGTTTTTGAAAAGCATTCCTCTAAATTGTGGTTCTATGAATTATGATGTGGGAAACCCTGGACTTTTTGTTCCTAAAAAGGTCAGTCTCCTTCATTACAGATGCCATTTCTAGTGTCCAGGTGACTCTCCAGGGACAGTGAGGGCAGGTGGATGTGAAAGACCACGGGCCAGAAGACAACTCAGCTATCAGCCTGCAACTGTCCTGAGCCTGGGGAAGGGAGGCTTGAGCCAGCGCTGGTGTCTAAAGCTGCAGTGGATGGAGAACTGCCACTTTCCATTTCCTGCTTTAAGGGACGTAATTTGACACTCAGACTTGACCCTTTCTGAAAGAATTTGCATAATGACATTATGACATCTTGTGGTCACCCAGAGGAGCCCACACTAGTCCTCTTCGGGTTTTGGTCCTTAAAGGCCATCAGCCAAAGGAGTGCCAAGATGACATCTTCCCTCCCCTGGCTCCTGATTTGGCCGACAGGGTACGGCCTCTCGCTATCCAAAGTATCGTCCTTGGACCAGCAGGACCAGAAGCATCGGTTCCAATGCAAATCCTCAGGCTGCTCCAGAATCTGAACCAACATTTCATCAAGATCCCAGGTGATTGCTACACAGTCAAGTCTGAAGAGCCCTGCTGTAGTCTTCTCTTGGCTAGATGCCAAGGTTTGCTGCTTTGCTGCTTTTTCTCAGAATTGGTGGGGAAAGGAGGTAAGCACCAGGGGCAAGCAGATAGAATGTTAATCTAGAACAGAGGTTCTTCACCTTTTTTGTTCTATGGACCCCCTTGCCAGTCAGGTGAAAACCACGGGCCCCTTACTAAGTCCACACTATGCTGTGTATTATTTAATAAATATATCACACTCACACCAACATGCCCCCACTAGAATGTTGTTGTTTTTTTTATTTAAATTCAAGCTCATGGACCCCTGATTAAAAACCCCTGATCTAGAAGTCCTTCTATGTGGTTCTAACTACTTCATTGTCTCCAGGGCTTTCCAAGGGTCCTTCGATGAGGTTTACGGTTGTTTTTTGTTTGTTTGTTTGTTTTGGTGGTTTCTGCTAGTATTTATTGGGCACTTTAGGACCAGACTCCACATTAAACATTCTATATGTACCTTCTCACTTAAGTCCCACAAACTTTGAGGTGGAAACTGTAATTAGCCCTGCTTTATAAATGAGGATACTAAGGCTTTGGGCGAGGGGCGAGGGGGGGGAGTGAACTGCCAGCTGATCATGTCAGATGAGCTTATCTGCTCAGTCCCCAAAACTCACTAGAGCTCAAGTGAAGTAATAAAAAGAGCTGTAAACAAACAAGAGGATAGCAACTAGAAGAAGGAACAACAGCAAATGGGAAATGCCAATACACTGTTTTGAAAGATGGAGACTGGATAGACAAATGGAAACCAGTTTGGATCTAAGCTTTCTCCTCTCTGCTAAGTGCCTGCAGGGAGGGAAGCCAATTAGAAGCAAAGAGATTCTGCACTGCAGAAATCTAGGACGATTCAGGAATTGGAGGTACCAGGCATCTCTGGAGGCAGGAGTGTGAGGTGGTACCGAAATAAGAGGGTGGATTTAAAGTCCTTACAAGCTGAACACCACCACCCCACCCCCAAATCTCTTCCCCAAACCCACCTTGTCATGCAAGTGCCCACATCTGCAGCTGCAGGTGGGAAGTTGACTCTTGGGAGAGGCTACTCCAGAGATGCTGGCTTGGGGGACACCAGTCCCTGCTGAAGTTAGGGATGAGGAGCCATAATGAAAGCGGGCGATTACGTGACTATCCACTGAAAGGTGAGGCTCAGACCCTCACCCTCATCATCCTGCTGCACCCCCAACACACCACCACACAAAGAGGGAAGCTAACTGAAATAAGAGCAAAGACCAACAGAATTTGGTATTTGGGGGCCCTTAGAAGAAAATGCCTGTCCCACAGATTTTCTAAACAGATAGCCACACACCCCTAGAAATTTGAAGAGTACTTCTAACTTGATGGACAGAAACCAAAAGAGATGAAAGGGAAACTTAGAGGATGCAAGGAGCAGAAAACGTTTTTTAAAATATCCTCAGAAAGAGAAGAGAAACTATTGTATCCTTTAAACAAGAAAACGATACCCTCAAAAATGAATAGAAAATAAGAGCTTCTGGAAATTGAAAACAGGATAGCAGAAGGATTAGGTAACTAAAGTCGGACAGCAAATGAGGCTGATTTCTCATCCTAGTTTCTTTGTTTCTTCCCCACCCCTCCCTGTTTAATGAATGCTCCTTCCGGTCCTCCTTTCAACATTTTCATCAGTCACCCACTTAAATATCCCTCAGGAGGACTGTATTGTTAAATTAAGGACTAATTTTCTTGTACCAGGAGTGAAGGAAAAAATATATGAATCTTTTCCCAGAGAACAGAATTCTCCAGGCACAATAGTAAATAGGCTTTACTATCCCCTCCATCTTCCCAAGAAGGGGAGGGCAGGACCCCTTCAGGCAAAGAACGAGTAAAGGAGCCTGGTTTCTCATTACTTCAGGTAGGGGATGGAACAAACTGACAGTGGGTAAGTTGTATCTACAATCTCAGGTTCTCCAAAAAGCTGGGTCTTCTTTCCTCCACAATAGTGATCAACATTGTCCTGGGAAGGCCCAGTGCCCACAGCCCAGGTCCAAGTAGGGAACTCCATCCAGACCTGTGCATAACCTCTGCCTACCTCCGCCTGCTTCCTCCCTCATTAGGACCCACAGTTTTTCCCATCTCTGTCTGGAACCTCCTGCAGCCAGCTAGCTTATCTAATGAACCAACAAGTGTTTCCCATACTGTCTGATCCTAACACTCACCTGTACCAAGTGTTAAATCAACAGTTTCCCTGCACCCTCCCTGGAGATTCTGATTCAGCTTGTGTTGCCCAGAAAATTCTAGTGGAGGTTCATTTGGAAAACATTAGACTAACCCCTGCTCAGTGGGATGGCCTTTTTTCTGGGTCCAGGGCTCTTTAATGGTGGCCTTTTGAAGGACCACGAGGCTGCCTCTGGAGACCTGCCCTGAGTGACGCTGATGTTTGATCCCTCCAGAGCCTTCAGGTGTGGGGCAGCTCATGTATAAGACAGCTTCCCCAGGTGGAGCCAACCTCAGAGAAGACCAAGGGAAGACATTCTTGAGATACTTTCGGCTCAGCCAAAGAAGTTTCCTGTGATCAGGGCTGTTGTCAAACAAAGGATAGGGGCCCTTAAGAGTGACTTCCCTGTCCACAGAGGAATTCAAGCCGGAGCTCAATGGGTGAACTATGTAAAGGGAGATTGTAACTTCTGCCTGTCACAAAGGTGCTTGATAAATGCCTCCAGGAAGAATGGGAGGTTTGTGTGGAGCTGTGCTATTCAAAGTGTAGACCACAGAGCAGTAGCGTCCACATCACGCGGTAGCTCTTACAAACATCTCTTGTTAGACTCCATCCCCGGAAATGCCGACTGCCTTGGTCTAGGGTCAGGCCCTAGCATTAATACTTCCTAAAATCTCACCAGTTTACTTAAATCTAAAGCCAAGGTTTAGAGCCAAAGGGTCAGATAAGACCCCAGAATTCCATCCAACTCAGAGATAACAAGGCTGTCTGACTGGAGTGATTGGGGAATGAACTTGAAAGAGGAGGGAAGAAACATCCATTGAAAGCTACAATCTTCAACATATATAATGGCATAAAATTGATAGAAGTTTATCTCTTGTTCAAAAACAAAAATAACTACAGTCTCTTCTTTCTACTTTCTTTTCTGCTCTGCTCAGCAGGAATTGGTCATCCAGCTGCCCCCAAAAGCAATAACTCGAGAAGTGTGTGACCTACTAAAGGCGTTGATGATGCAAGACCTGCAGACGTGTCTCTCCTTGGATTCCTGCGCCATGTTCCTATCATGCTCCTACCCCACAGAGATGGGGCTGCAAAGTATCAAAAGATGAAGAAGACAAGTTCCCACCCACCCCTAGACACATGCTGGCAGAGAAAGTCCAAGTCAAAAGATGGCAGAAGCTGAAATAATAAATTTTTATTGTGTGTTTACATTTACACACTGGCCACTGTATTTTCTTTGTATGTGTCACATCATCTCATTTCTGGAGCCATCCAATGATGTATTATTATCCCCCATTTCATTCCTGAGGAAACTGAGGCTCAGAGAAGGGCAGTAACTTGCCCAACATGGCACAGCTAGTAAGTGGTAGAGCTGAGAGTAAAACCAGATGGTTAATTTAAGCACCTGAACCCTTAACCACTGTGCTGTACTTCCTGCCTAAACTATTCATCAGCATGGGGAGGGCGGATTCTATAGAGGTTAAAATGTTTAGGAAAGGCTCCCTGGGAGACAATGCCTGTGAGCCTGGCCTCAAAGGGTTAAAGAAAAAAGTGTGAAGAAGCAGAGGTAAGACTGGAAGCTGAGGAGCAGGTGTCCAAACTGTGCCTCCTGGGAGTTAGAGTTCAGGCATTTGTAGAAAGGGTGGGCTGGTGGACCCCCAGGCAAGGAGGAGGAGGAAGGGGTTTTGTTCTGAAGCCCTGGAGAAAATTAAATTGTTGCAAGCAGAGGAAGAGTTGGGGTGTGTTCCCTCTGGACTGGAGGACGGGCTCTGAGCCCCATCAGAGTGGGGAAGGGACGGGAGGAGGAGCAGAGGAAATCCATGTAGGACCCTGGGAGACATGGGGCTTGAGCACACTGCATAATTCTACTCGCAGCTACCCCATGCCAGGCCCAGGCCCAGGCCCTCTTCATATGTTTATTTGGTTTATTCTTATCTCCACTGGACTCTTCTTACTTAAAGGGGACCCAGGGCTTAAAGGAAGCCAGGCTCAGAGAGGTCAGCCACTTAGCCGAGAAAGGCTGAGCCAAGATAGAAACCCACATCTGCCTGACCCCAGCAGCCATCTCCCAGGGTTGAGGAAATGAGACTTCCTGTTAAACATGGCAGATAAAGCATGTGTTTATTCTCTGCTCCTTCCTGAGAATCACTAATGTGAGAGTAAAGGAGAGTAAAAAAAAAAAAAAAAAGTCCTAAGCTTGCAAGGAAAAAGAGGGCAGGAGGAAAGAAGAAAATGTCCAAGAAAAAAAAATTGGAAACGCTAAAGCAGGTGGACGAGTGCTAATTTATCAGAGAAATGTGAAGCCAGGCCTAAGGGGAAATAATGTGAAGCAAGGTGATCTGTGTCCTCAGAACCCCAGAAAACATCAAGAAGTAGACGCATCAGGTAGTCCTGAAAACAAGGGAGTGGGGGGCCTGGAAGCTCGAGAATTAGATTAAAAATCTTTAGAGAAAGAATTTAGATGTCCAGACTTCCTTTCCAACCCCAGGCAGTAAGATGACTCAACCTCCTGCAATTCAGTAGAAGAAAAGAGGTTTAACCTCTAGACCAGGGGTTCTTAATAAGGTGTTCGTGAGCTTGAATTGAAATTCATAAAAACATTATACTTGTGGGGATGTGTTGATGCAGGTGTGATATATTTATTAAATAATACACAGTATAGTATGGACTTAGTAAGGGGTCCATGGTTTTCACCTGACTGGCAAAGGGGTCTGTGGAATAAAAACAGGCTAAGAACCTCTGCTCTAGACAGCTTTGAGCAAAAAGGCTCTGGATTTTGGGCTACAGGTCCAACTAAGGGCAAGGCTCAGCCATCAAATTCAAAATAGGGAGATTAAGTGAAACTCAACATGCTGAATGATGAAAACGCCAAGCAGGTTGATGTCTAGAGTGAACAGTGGTCCCGGTTTGCCTGGGATTCAGGAGCCTCTCAGGATGCTGAACTTTCAATGCAAAAATGGAGAAAATCCTGAGCAAACCAGGATGACTTGGTCACTCTACTTAAATCCTTTCGACACCAGAAGATTCCTCTCTGGGGAAAATGGCCCAGGGAGAAAGACCTACAGGATGAGGAATAGGGAGAGGAAGGAAATGCCCTCCTGAAAGGGCAAGGTCTCCATTTATAAATGAAACCTCTGGTCCCCAGGTCCCACCCACATGCAGACCTTCCCCTTGGCCAGCCACAGGCCAAGCTTGGAAAGCCGGGCACCGGCTCTCCAGCAGTGCCAGCTGTATGTGCAACACCTCCAGGGATGCCTGGAAATACTTGAGGAGGCACACGCTGGGAGTTGTAACTGCATGAGCACATAGGCTGCCAAGGGACTGAGGGTTTACATGGGAGAGGATCAATCTGCCAAGAACGGAGGGACCCATACATTAGGTTAGACTAACCCAAGCAAACACCACTCAGACTCCGAGAGCTGCTCAAATTCATCCCATCCAGGCCCTGCTCTCAGGAAGCCCCAGAGAGCCAGGGAAGAAGACAGGCTTGTTCCCAAAAGGCGGTGGCTAAAATGAGCCCCAGGACTCCCCCCTCCCCCAGAACTGCAATTAATATCTAAGCCCCAAAATAAAAGAGAAACACACATTTCTCCCACCCCCACCAGACCCCTAGCAAGTTCACAGGGTCCCAGACTCTCCCAGCACTTGGCGTGAGTTTCCAGAATGTTCTCACGAGAAATTGTCAATAATTGGACACCACAGACCATGCTTTGTGCAACTCCAGTTAGATTTGTTTAAGAAACACAATTAGGAAGGAAAGGCACGCTTTTTTTTTCTTGGTAAGACCTGGGGGAATTGTTGGTATTCAAGCCCGTTCTCTGGAGGCCTCTTCCTCCTCAGATGGAACGTAAATACACTGCATTCCAGCCGGCCACAAACAGCCCAGGAGCCTGTTACAGTCCCTGCCCAGGAATTCACAGCCCCAACAGCCAACACAGCCCTGTCTGCTTTACACATAGTCCCCAGGAAATTGAAAACGTCACCATCTCCTAGTCCAGTGGTGGAATTTTTTTTTTTTTTTTTTTTTTTTTTTTGCACCAAAATGGTTTTTCTTTCTTCAAGGGGTTTCACTTTTGAAACCTCAAAATATAAAGCAGATTTATAGATGGGCTTCTCTGGTTCATGTACGACGGGGAACCCTGTCCTCTCTCCTCGTGTCCACCTAAGGCATCTCTAGACACTTGGGGTTCTCCAGAGCACAGTTTGAAAACCACTGATCTGGACCAATGTCTGGGCCAATACATGTCAAAGTATGATTTTCAAAAAGTCAAGACCACGACTTGCACACATATAGAAAATGCACATGAGTCTAATGTATTAACAGTGGGGGGAAGGAGGAAACCAGCCAGCTGGTAAAGCCAGTTCAAAGGATTATGGGAGAGGCTGAAGTAAATGCAGTGACAGAAAGCGGAATAAGGTTTCACAGTGAAACACAGAAATGATGAATGTCCTGTACAGCAATAAAATTATATTCTTTGGGGGTATCTTTTATACTGGACAGAAATCATTTTCATGTCTCCTGGACCAAAATTCTTTTCAAGTGGTCAGTCTTCCCCAAATTAGCATCAGACTTTCCTGGAGTCTGGGCCCAAATCAGTAGTAAATAGTAACTCAAACAAACTTTCTCTGTGAAGGGGCAGACAGTAAATATTTTCGGTTTTGTGGGCAGTATGATCTCTCTCTGGAATTACTCACCTCTGTAACGCTGCAACATGAAAACAGACACAGACAATACGTAAATGAATGGGTGTGGCTGTGTTCCAATAGAACTTTATTTACAAAACAGGCAGCAGCTGGATTTGGCCTGCACCCTAGAGAGTTAGAAAACACTTAGGCGTGCCTGTTAGAATTCTAGTGTGGCATTCAAAGGACATGCAGTCATCTTTTTGCCTTATTTTCAACGTTTGGATGTTTTTCCCTAGCATACAAATGTAGAAACCAGAGAGGGAAAGCAACTTAGCCAATGTAACACAGCCAGTAGCCACAAATCTCCCATCTCATCTCCTGGTTCTTTGAAGGCAGAAACACTGCCCACCTGGCCCACGTGGGGCAGATTGGTCTATAGTGGAAGCAGCAGTTTCCAGCCAGTAGCTCCTCTTTTTTTGTCCACAGGACCAGCCCAGAAGGAATTTCCTTCTCTGCCTCTCCAAGGGGAGCTGTTGATTGAATAAAGAACCATTGCTCTCTTTGCCCAATGCAGATGCTTTGAGACAGAAAAGCACAAACCCTCAGCAGATCAATGCGCTTCCCCCTTGACGTGATCCATGGTTTAAATGCAAGCCGAATAGGAGACATCTCCACCAGAACAATTAGTGCAGAGAGTAGTTCATTGCTGGGTTTCTGGCTAATTGCTGAGGGAGAAAGTAAGGAAACGATTTGACATCAGAGCCTTGGAAGTATTTTTTCATTTAACAGGGAATAAAAGCACTTTGTTCCCTTTTCCTTTCAAAATCAGCACTTCCCCGCAAACCTACCACAAATGTCTTACTGCATAACAGCTAGGCAAAAAGATTTTTAATGGAATGCTGTCACGTGAGCACTCAGCACTCAGTTCTTTAAGCAAGCAACTCATTGTCTCTGAGAGGAAAGGGAAATCAGCAGAGAAAGGGATGTGAGGCTGCTTTGAAAAGGTGCTGAAATAAGAGTGTGAGACGGGAGAATCTCCTGCTCCTCAGCAGGCTCCTTCACGCTCATATAGGCGATGCCTAAACTACCTCACTCTCATCCGGCTCACCCGCACCCACACCTGCAGGCCCTTTGCACAATTACTCTTGCAGCAATCCGTGAACATTGGCAAAGTCTCGGTTGTGTGTCTACGTCACGGAGTCTCAACATGGGCCAGACATCCTTCAGTCTAAGCCCTGGGAAATTAGGAACTCATTTAGATGGCCTCGTGAGACAGCTACGCTACTCATCGCCCCGGTTTTATAAAGGCAAGTGGCGAAAACAGCACTTAACCCTGAGAGCATGTGTTCAGCCTTTCACACACCTGCCTTCAAGAGCTAACCCCTGGCTTTGTGTTCCAAACTAAGAGGTCCTGGGCAGAAAAGCAGAACTGAAACTCAACCGTTTCATAGGCACAGAAAAGAATAGCTAGGTCAAACTTCTCAAGAACGGGCTCTGTTTACATTTTTTATATATTCGCCCTTAGAAAAATCTGAGTTTTACAAGGGTACTAAGAAGGGCAGGAGATGAAGTGAAGTTTCTAGTCCAAGCCTCTGACTCCTGACAAGGAGGGACATTCAGTCCTCACATATTTATTAAGAAGTTAATAGAGGGAAGCGGCTATGGCTCGATTGGTTGGGCTCCTGTTTACCATATGGGAGGTCCCAGGTTCGATTCCCGGGGCCTCCTGGTGAAGGCAAGCCGGCTGCGCCACGCAATGAGATGACACAACGAAGGCAGACAAGCAGACACAGAAAAACGCAAAGCAAATGGACACAGCGAGCACAAGCAGCAAGGTGGGGGGGGATACATAAAATTTAAAAAAAAAAAAAAAAAAGTTAATAGATACCAGCAGCTATGTAGGTACTAGACTGCACTTCTGGAATATCCTCACAAATCACAGTTTCCCATGATGAAGTTGTGAAACACATTAGACTTAGGCTTTCCTTGCTCATTTTAACAGTCCAGGACAGTGACCTAAGCTGGGCCAACCACAACCCTCCCAGTGACTTTTGCCAGATGCTTTAGGAAATAAGCACTCTCTTTTGGCTGATGGGGTGCTCTGGCAATTTTGGGTCATGTACCCGTCTCTGAGATTCTGTCACTGGAAGACATGCCAGGAGGGAGAGGGACAGTTTCAAAGAGGAAAATAATGTTGGACAAACAGAAATAACAGAAGAGCCCTTGGGTCATTCCTATTGGATCATATAATATAAGAGTATCCCATTGCTGCCTTCAAAATGAGACATTCAGCCTGGCAGAGGCAATGAGGTCTTTCTCCCAAATGCCAAAAAAAATGCCTAGTGGCAAAGATGCTGCTGACGCCTACACCACCTCCAGCCCTCCTTTCCCTGGCTCACAGAGCTCCTGTGTTCAGGTCTCCGTCTTCCTCCCTAAAAATATGTGCTCCCAGGAGGCAGATCTGGGGTCCCAGCACAGGAGTGGATCATGCTTTATCTAAGCCAATCATGATGGTTCCATGCCCTTGCCAGGGATTAGTTCAAACATGGACATGTGATTCAATGGAAGCTGAAGAGCTGTGACAGGGAAAGTCTGCTGGAGGGCATTGGATGGACATAAAGAGACACACAGAAAGGGCCAGCCTCTCTTCTTTGACTGGCTGTCATCATGTCTCCATAAGCTTCCTGGAGCTGTGGCAGCTATTTTGTGACCATGAGGGAGAAAAAAAAAAAGTCAACATGCTCAGGGCAGTAAAGTGGAGAGATGAGAAGAACCTGGGTCTTGCTGATAGTAAGCTGCTAAATCAACCAACTCTGGAAACTACGGTGCCTCCAGACGCTTGTGAAATAATGAATTCATTGTTAATTAAGGCAATTGAAGTCAGGCTTTTATTTCTTGTAGCCCCAGACACCCTAAGCCAGCACTGTCACATAGAAATATAATGCAAACCATAAATGAAAGCCATGTAGGTAATTTTTACTTTTCTAGTTGACACAATTAAAAAGTAAATAGAAACAGGTGAAATTCATTTTATTATATATCTTTAACACAAATTTATCCAAAATGTTATCATTTCAACATATACTCAAATACAAAAAGCTATAAATGAGATATTTTATATTCTTTTCCCCCTACCAATTCTTTGAAACCTGATGCACATTTTATACTTACTGCACATCTCAATTTGGATGGGTCACATTTCAAATGCTCACTCATTGCATGTGGTGAGTGGCGACCAGCCCTAACCGATGCACCATGCCATCGTTCTCCTTTTATTCCTCTCCTTCACCCTTCCATGGTGCATGCTGGGATTGACCCTGACCTAGAATCTTTGTCACTCAAAGCCTTGGCAAGGAATCTCTGCTCATTTTGGGGGTTCCTTCTGCACATTTTTTTCATTTCTCCAGCTCACTTGTTCAGCTCAAAGTAGGAGAGCTGATGCCGGATGCCCGTAGCCCCCTCTTAACCCTGAAGGAGCACCTTGTCAGGTAGGCAAGGAGCCAAGGCCAAGATGCCCCAGGGAGACATCCAGGAGAGGGGACAATTAGTAGGAGAAGCCACAGGGGCTCATGCTACTCTTTGGGGCTGGTCAGAGATAGAAGGCAGCAGTAAGGGGAGGGCGGAAGGCTGGCCTGCTTGGGCTCAAATCCCAGCTCTGCCCGTAACTAGCTGCATGACTCTGAGCAAATGGCTGAAGCTCCCTGTGTCACCATTTCCTCATCTGTGAAAGGGGCACATTAATAGTAGCTACCTTACAGGATTCTTAAGAGGACTCGAGGCATGAGTACATCCAAGGTACTTAGCACTGTGCATGGCACACACAGTTTGCTATATTTTGTTATTTTTAAAAAGAAAGGGAAGGAAGAAAAATAAAAGGCAAACATACTGATAATACTGGGAGGGAATAAGAAGAGAATAGGGGGAATTGCAGGGAGAGAAAGAAAGGAAAGAAAGAGAAAGGAGGGAGGGAAAGGAGGGAAGGAGGGAGGGTTGGGGGGAGGGCCAGCCTACTCCAGCCATGGTTCACTTTCCCAGGTGCTGCATACAATTCACACTCAAACAGGATTTCCAATATTTACTCAGTCAAAGAACATAAAGAAGATCCAGGCCAGAGCCTGAGACAGCTCTGTATTAAAATCTTCCAGTTCTCCAACATCCTGGGTTTTGCCCTGCAGAGCTTCTGGGCTGCTCCGCTAAAAGAAAGCCCTCATCCCTGCCCTTCTTCCTGCCCTACCTCCATCCCCCCTCCCCCTGGCCTCTCACATCTAGAGTTTTGGGGCCAGAGATAAAGAGAAGGGAGGGAGTGGAGAGGGCAAGGAGGGAAAGGAGGGGAGGGCTTTGAGCTGGCCCCCGCGGCCAGCAGCCCCTGCATTCCAGGACCCCAGACAGACGGTGAGCATTCAGCCACTTCTGACCCCTCCAAACACTCCTGCCTGAGTTCAGGATTTATAGGGCTCTTTTCATTCAAGGTGCTAAATGGAGAGTTTTCCATCATGAGCCATTCCTCAGACACAGCAAATGCCAGAGAGGGACAAAAGGGCACAGAAGGGGGAGGGTGAGAAAGGGGAGGCTGGAAGGGAGGTCAGAGAGGAGGAGGGAAGGGAGGAGGGGAGGAGGATAGAGAGAAGGGGGAAGGAAGGGATGAGAGGAAGGAGAAGGAAAGGGGTGGAAATGGAGGAGGAAGGAGGGGAAGAATGAGTGGGTAAGGGAGAGGAGGAGGAGAGAGGGGAGGAAGAAAGAGAGAAGGCTGGAGAGGAGAGGGGAAATAGAGGAGGGAAAGAGAGGGAGGGAAGGAGAAGGAGAGAGATGGAAGGGGAGATGGAGGCAGACTGAGCAAAGGGAAGAGGGAAGGAGGATGAGGAAGAAAGAGGGAAGGAGGAGGACAAAGATGGAGTGGTGTGTACAAAAGGGGAGAGGGAATAGAAGGTGAGGGAAGGGGAAGAATAATTACTCCTGAATCCAGCTGGAGCCCAGAAGTCCCCAAGTCTTGTTCCTGGTTCCTCCCAAGTTTGCCCCACCCACCTCTCAGAAGGGAAGCCCACTCATTTCCCACAGGAATGCTGTCTGCAGAGAACACTTTTTAGGGGATGCTCCATTCCGGAGCAGCCTAAAGCTGGGGCTTCCAGTCCTCCACTCTCCAGTCCCTGTGTGATCTGGGCAAACCCTGGCCCTCTCTGAGCTGCCACTTCCTCATCGTTTAAGTGAGAGAGAGGCTAGATGACCTCCTGGCTCTCCCTGGCTGTGCTTCTTGTCAACATGGAATATCCAGAATCAGTATTTTGCTAGTAAGCTGTGCTCTTGCAGTCCCCATTTAGCAAATGAAGAAAGGAGGCTTGGAATTTACAAAACTTGCCCAAGGCCCCTCAGTCAGGAGCTGGCAGAACTGAGATTTGAACCCGGACTGTGCAGCCGTTAAGCTCACCTCCCTTCCTTAACCAGCGTGCCAGAAAGCCTCTCGAACCCGGAAGTGTGCCGCAGGGTTGTCTGTCTCCTTCTCCTGCAGGTACAGAACCTCAAGCTCTTAGCTGGGCACACGGCTGCCCAGAATCAAGGTTCCAGTTGCAGCTGCCCTGGCCATTACTCATGGCCATCAACTACGTTTCAGCGAGATGTGTGGGGAAGCCGTATGTACAACCTCAGGGGCGTGACTTTAAGGAAGGAGCATGTTTCCCCGCCCCCCACCCCCCTTTCCCCTTCCCACTGCTGCAGTATGAGTGTGTGATAAACCATCTTGGCAGGTCAGCACTAGAGAGGCGAGGGAGGCACCTAGGCTGCAAATTTAAGGAGGCACGGGCAGACCAAGAACCAGTGCCTTGGTAAACTTTGTACCTTAGGTGCCTCCCTTGCCTCACCCTAATCGTGACCCTGAGTCTCAGACCATGTGGATAAAGCCAAGGTCCACCTCCTAGGAATGTGGGGCCCCCTTTAGCATCGCAGAGCAGAGCTGCCATGCTGATTCACCCACTTACAGCTCAAATAGCGGGGTAGAAGGTGGCGGGCAGCGATCGGACTCCACGCGTCATTGTTCCCTGCCTTGGGCTGCTCTCTCAGCAGTGGTGCAGGGACTTGCTCTCCCCAAATGCACCCTTGCCCTTCAGGCCATTCTCCACGCTGCAGCTGGAGTAATCTTTCCCAACAAGATGTTTCTCCATTGTTCTCAGAATAACACACGAGAATAACATCCAGAAGCGCCCCTTCCTTTGGCCCGGGAAGTCCTGCCCTGCCTGGTCTCTTCCTCCATGGTCCTCGCTCATGCCCCTCTCGCTTCAGCCTTCCGTGAAACCCCCCACCGTGGCACATGGTGCCTCCTCCCTGGCTTCCCCCCTGCCCCCCACGCCTTATGCCTCCTTAGCCGTTCTTCATTCTTCAGCTCTTAGCTGAAGTGTCACTTCCTGGGGGTCCCTCCCCTGAGCCCTGCAGGACAGCACCCCATTTTATACTTGCTCACAGCCTTTCCTCCCCACCGCTTCCCTCCCACAGCCCTTCTCACAGCTGTAGCTTTCCCTTGGTTTGTGCAATTAAATCGTTGTCATCTCCCTTTGAAAGGGTGAGCTTTGTGGACGCTGCTATGGGTTCAATTGTGTCTCCCAAAAGGACGTGTTCAAGTCTTAATCCCTGTCCTGTGAACAAGACCTTATTTGGGGGTAGGGAGATGCAATTAGTTAGGAAGAGGTCAGAATGGATCAGGGTGGGTCCGATTCCAACATGACTGGTGTCCTCCTAAGGAGAGGAAACTGGGACCCAGGGACAGACAGACACCAGGGAGAAGGCCATGTGGAGATGGTGGCAGACAGTGAGGTGAGGCAGCTACAAGCCAAGGAATGCCAAGGACGGCGGGCGATCCCCAGCAGCCAGGAGAGGCAAGGAAGGACCCTCCTCCAGGGGTTCCAGAGGGAGCGTGGCCCTGCCAGCACCTTGACTTCAGACTGTAAGACAAGATATTCCTGTTGTTTTAATGTTCCAGATTCGTGGTACCTTGTTACATCTGCGCTAGGAAATGAATTCAAACGCTAAGGTCATTTCTGCCTCACTCGCCTCTCAATCCCCAGGACCTAGCACCACGCCTGGCATCTGAAGTTGCCCAATAAATATTTGGTGAATGAGAAAATGAAATGGGCATTGGGTCTTTGGCAGGAACTTGGGCACAAATGGTGAGTCTAACACTGCAAAGGGCAATGTCATGGTCAAGCTACCGAAAACGGGGTCGTCATCGAAATGACGACCTCTGACTCTGGTTTAGCTCTTGCTACACAGCCTCCAAGGAAGTCAAAGGAATGCTTTCTGTGACCATATAATTGAGCATCCAGACTGGAACATTTTGGGGAGTAAAAGGGGGTGCTATTAATAACTATTCTGGGACAATAGGCATAACCTGGGACTGTCCCAATAAAACCAGGACATATAGTTGTCCTACTTCTATGCCGTGCATCCTTGTATGTAGCTCAGAGGTAACCAAAATCAGGGCCATCCACAAGCCCATGAGATGCTAAACGTTAATTTTTCTTTTAAGTACTCTGTTTCAGTGTGTGGTTAGGTATGAAGAATTGTTCTAAAGAACGCATGAAAAATTAATTAAAAGAGTTTCTTCTAATATTTAATCTTACCAGCCATGTATTCTGAGTGATGTATTCCCAGTCAGCGTGTCGGGTCCTGAATAATTAAAAGAGAAGGGGAGCGTGATTCAGCCCCTTGACGAGGCTTTCCGGGGTTTTAACTTCAGCACAGAACCTGGGGATGGTATCACTCAAGGAAAAGTTTGGCCCTGAACGGCAGGTTTCAGTCCAGTGTTGACTCATAACACCATGTCATCCCTAAGGGCAGATGCAGGACAACAGAGGGGTAGCTTCAGAGGAAAAGGGGAGAAGGATTCGGCCCCCTGAGACATACTGTCTTTGCCTCTTCCTCATGAGGAGCAGAAGACAATGGTAAATTATAGAAACCTTCCCAGGGCTTCTCTGCAAGCTGAGAGCTTCCATATTTCCTCACCTCGGAGACATTGCTTCTTATTTTGGAGCATTTTGGAAATCAAGACGTGACTTAAAAATCGATGGGAGGATTTAAGGTGGCTTTTGGGAGAGGTGTTAAAGGACAATGGTTAAGAACAGACTCTGGAGGTACACTGAGGCCAAACTCTGGCTCTGCCATCTGACTGTGTGGACTTGGGCAAATCCCTCTGTGTGCCTCAGTTTCCTCATCTGCAAATTAGGTTATTAATCACAGTACCTAATCAATAATAAATGGAAGAGAGCTTTAGTATAGAGCCTGGCAGTTAGCAAGCTCTTAATATATGTTAGCTATTATTCCCCCACACACACATGCTATTATTAAATTGTTGGTGTGTCTAAAAATTAACTGTCATCTTCGGTATGTCCACAGAACTGTTATCCTTCCCAGAAAGGGTTCAAAGGCAACTACACTGAGCTCGTGCAATGGTGACCACCAGGGTATTAATTACCACCTATTTGGGGAGTATTGGGAAGGGGGAGATTTATATTTGATAGGAAGACTTTATTGAATGTCATTTCTACTCAGCTAAGTGTAGGATAATTGAAGATTCTTGATGAACAAAGCCTTCCATGGTGGCTTGGAACTCTGTACCCCAGAAAAACAGGTTCTAAATTTAATCTACTTCCATGGGTGTGAACACTCGTAAATAGGACCTTTTGATGAGGTGACTTCAGATAAAGCGTGACCCAGGATGGGTCTTAATCCTATTACTGAAGACCTTACAAGGAAGGTCACACAGAGAGAAAAAAAACCATAGAGGGAGCAGCCAGAAGCTGAAAGTCAATGGAACCCAGAAGAGAAGGGAGAGACCAGCAGATCTGCTATGTGCCCTCCATGTGACAGAGGAGCCAAGACCAAGGATCACAGGCAGCCAGCCCCAGAAGACCAGTCTTCGGGAAGAAAGCATTGCCTTGATAAGGCCTTGATTTGGACTTCTCCTTGCCTCAAAAAATGTGAGCCAATAAATTCCCATTGTTTAAGCCAACCCATTGCGTGGTATTTGCTTTAGCAACAGGAAATGAAAACACCCTCCCAACTTCTAACTCTCCTCCATCTCATAATTTGATATACTAAGCCCAGGACATAGTCTTTCTTTGCTTTTAGCAGAAGGAACTCATCGTTAGGGCAGTGGAAAGGAAAGCTAAAAAAGGAAGTACAATTTTCATCTTGGCTCTTGTACACAAAATAAGGTAGGCGGCCACTACTTATCCTGGCCAATGAGGACTACTATAGATCTAGTGGTTCCAAAAGAGGAAAAGCATAATCTTTTGACCCAGATAGACTTGAGTCTGTGGCTCAGCTTCTTCATCAGTTCCCCACTCTGTCATATATGGTTGTTGGAATGATTTATTGAAATACTGCATGTAAGTTGCTTCAGGCACAATCAGCCTCATAAGAGACTCTCCATCATCGTTAGCTACCTTTGTTTAGCCCAGAAGTCACTTGGGCCTGTATTGGGCATGGCTGGTAGGGACAAATAACAGAATCCACTCAGGCTTGCTTAAGCAGAAAAGCATTTATTAGAGGAGATAGCTCACAGAATCCCTAGGAGGGCTATGGAAGGCCACCCTGGAGTTCTGCACCAGGAAAGATGTCCAACCGCATGGTGGGGAGTCCTGAACCACTGCCATGGCTATCAACCCTTCAACACACAGTGCCAGTGCCGGGGGATCCCCCTCTGCAGCCCCTGCAAGGCAGAATGCCTCAGCCACCATGCTTGCCATATGATCAGGTTCCCTTCACACAGCCACTTCTTCATGTGCTCGCCTCTGAATACGAGGCTCCATAGATGCATCTAAGTTGCAGAACCGAGGTCATGTTCCAGAATGCAAGGACTCTAGCACTGTGAATCTTCTCACTTCTACCTTGATATGACAGAACTCAAAATGTGGGAAATTATCCAAAATGTAGGGAGATAGTTCCTGGGTGGTGGGGAGCCTCAAATTGCCAACATCTGCCCTGTGCTATGCTGTCTCTTGGGATTTGGGTACACTTGGCTTAGACCTCTGTATCCCAATCTATGTGATTCCGGCCCCTCATCCCCTCACCCTGATTTTGGTTCACTGCACACCTTACTTCTCCACTCCCATGTCTACTGTGCCAGCTCAGCTGGCCCATACACAGACTTGCCGCTGGCTCTTGCCTCATAAGCAATCCTGTTACATGCAGAGATTTCATGGAAATCTTCTAAAAGACTTGAGGAGTCACCTGGCGAGATTGCCCTGCACACACCCAGCCTTCCATCATCCCTCCCCGTGGCCCTATTGCCTTTCAAGCCCAGGCTCCCAATCCACACAGCTCCTGCCTCAAGCAACCTCCTGGAAAGTAACAGCCCAGTCTTCCCCATTATCTTATGAGGAACAGTCCACCAGGCTGGCTGCCTTTCCCTGGCCCATCCCCAAGAGTTCTGACTGATTCCACTTGTAAGTTGCTGTCATTGTTTTTGTTGATGTTGTCATCTTCTCCCTAAGACACTGAATCAGTTTTGTTTGTTTGTTTGTTTGTTTGTTTGTTTGTTGATGTCAGGGATTGAGCCCAGGACCTCATATGTGGGAAGCTGGCGCCCAACCACTGAGCAACATAGGCTCCCCTGAGTTGGTTTATTCATTTTTTTGCTTGTTGTTTGTTTTTTGTTTTGGGGGAGGCACCAGGGATGGAACCTGGGACCTCCCATGTGAGAAGCAGGCACTCAACCACTCGAGCCACATCTACTCCCCCAAATCCGTTTTTGAGAGCCTTCAAGGTCTTCAGTTTCCCATTTGGTCTAGGACTAGCTACTGGTCAAGCAGACTCCGAGACAAGGCTCTGGGTGCATGTAGTTTTATTTAGGAGGTGATATCAGGAAGCACCAGCACTTTCTCTTCCTGCTCCTTCCTTTACCCATCACAAATGGCATCTTTGAGCTCAAAGATGCCATTTGTGATGGGTAAAGGAAGGAGCAGGAAGAGAAAGTGGTTGCCCTCTGATGGTGTTATCATTCCATGCCTGTACGCTCTTCAGTTTCCCCCAAAGCAGACTCCGAGACAAGGCTCTGGGTGCATGTAGTTTTATTTAGGAGGTGATATCAGGAAGCACCAGCAGGGGAATGAGGAAGTGAGGCAGGGATGGGGAGTAGGCCAATAAAGGGTGCTTCAAACTTCAGTTTCCTGTGGCTGCAGTAACAAAGTACTAGAGACGGGATGACTTCAAACAACAGAAACGTATTCTCTCAGCCCTGGAGGCCAGAGGTCTGAGCTCAAAGTGTCAGCTCGCCTGGGCTTCTTTGGAAGCCTGCAGGGAACAACCCTCCCATGCCTCTCTCCTGGCTCCTGGGGATGACAGGCAATCCTTGGCATGCCTTGGCATGTGGCACAATCCATCTCCACCTCTGTCATCCCATGGCCGTCCCCTCTCTTGGTGTCTATGTGTCTGAATTTCCTCTTGTGGTAAGGACACCAGTCATATTGGGTCAAGATCCACCCCAATCCAGTTTGGCCTCATTTTAATTTCATTAATTCCATCTGAAATTCCAAATAATGTCACATTCCCAGGACTAGGGTCAGGACTTGAACATGACTTCTCTCTTTTTTGGGGGGCGGGGGGCACACAATTCAACCTGTAACATTCAGTGGGTTACCACCGTGGACAACTGGGGCTCAATCCCTCCGGATACCCTCTGAGAGACCGGGCAGAACATAGCTCAGAATTGTCCCGCCGAGGAGTGAGGAGGCTGGGTCCTTACCCACCGACGCGGATCCCTCCCTGGTGGAGGGCTGCTCCCAGGGCCGTCCATTCTCGGGCCCTGGAAGCCTGCTACATGCCCAGCCAGGCTTCCTTCTGCATTCAGAGAAAGCCTTCAGGCAGACAGACACCTGGGCTTGAGGTCAGAAACCACGCTGTGCACAGCAAGCTGCAGGGGAACTCGACAGCGGCTGGTAGCATCTGCTAGAATTAGGCACCTTGTACTTGCTGTATCCTTTAATCCTGACAGCGGCCTAGAAGGCAGGTGGTGTTCTCTCCATTTCACAGATGAGAGCGTTGAGGCTCTGAGAGGGGACGTGACTGGCACAAAGACATCCACTAGGAAGCTATAGAGCTGAAAGCTGCATGCACTTCTGTTCTGCTGAAGTCCCTCCACTTGTTTTCCCCTAAAAGGTCGTGTCTGCTGTAGCCTCCACTGGCTGTTCTGGATCTCGGATACACATGTAGACCCTCAAGTCAGGCTATGAAGTTCAAATCCCACCTCCACCGCTGACTACTTTGAGCCTTCTGTGTGTTCCTGGCCTTCTTTGAGGCTCAATTTCCTCATCTTGAAAGTGGGAATCAGAACAGAACCTGCACCACAGGCTTACTGTGAGGACTAATTAAGATGAGATATGAAAAAAACAAAAGCAAAGAAAAACTTAGCAAGTGCCCAGGAAACGTTATTTGCTACAGTCATCGTCATAGTAGCATTTACTGTTCCTGAACATTAAACATCAACCCTGAGCCTTTATACAGAGCTCCTATGTCCAGGCCACAGTCCAGAAGCGTTTTATGTCATCTTCTCCACGCAGGGGCTGCGCACGAGTGATTCCAAGCAAGGGCGTGCTGGCTGCTGGGGGGCGGGGGGTGGGGGGCTGCCGGGCCTTCCCCGACCTCCGCCCTCCGCCCTCCTCACCCTCCACCCACCCCCCCAGCAGCCTGCTAACGCCCACGTGACAGGAGACTCTGCAAGCTGCGATAAAAAAGCAGTGGCTCTTGTCTCCTGCCTGCCGCAGGGGCTTTCTCAGCCCCTCCTCCCCGGGCCGCTGGGGGCTCCCGGGGCGATGGGCAGATTAAGGGCCACGCTTCTGACAAGCCCGCGCGCCTCCCGCAAAGCCGGCGGCTGCCAGCACGGAGGAATGCGCGAACTCCCCGGCACGGCCGACCTTCAAGACAGCCCACAAAGGCGCTGTTATGAAAACCCGCCGGAGCTCGGGGGTAGTAGGATCGGGGATAGCAACTGGGATTCCACATTTCAAGAAAGAGAGCTCCGTGACAGAATGCATGCACGTGAACACACTCATCATTCATTCATTTCACCTCCTCCTATTGAAAACATACCGCAGGGGTGGGGGCCACTCGTTTCTGCCAGGGGCTCAGCCTGGCTGAGAACCAAGGAGTCAAAAGCAGACGCTGAAGGCCAGGTAACTATTGTGCAGGCTGCGGCCCCAGCCCAGGCACAGCCAATAGGAGCTCCTGGGGAATGTCTTCCCCAAACCTGCCTTTGCTGCTGCATTTTGCATGGCCCTTTCATTCTCCGATAGGGCTGTTTCTAAACAGCTAAAAACTATACATACAGCTAAGACTTCTACTTGGCTTCTGGGCACTTCCCAACAACTCCTAATGTGTCCTGCACAGGACACATTAGGTGAGCACGTGGAACTTGCCAGGCCCTGTGCTCTGGCCAGGAGAAAGCCCGGCTCACCTTCTCTCAAGATGCTGACAGTGGGGAGGCGAAAGTCAACAGAAGGGGATAAGCAGATGTATGCCCGGGATACTGTGGGAGAACAGGAGAGGAGAACCTAACTCAGTCCAGCCAAGTCAGAAGCTTCCCAGGAAGCTTCTAGAAGATCTAGATAAGCAGAAATGTGAAGGACAAATAGGAGTTCGCTAGGAGAACCACACCTGCAAACATCCTGCAGCTGGAGTCATCCCTGGACATTCTAACTCAGGGCTCCTTAACCAGGGGTCCGTGAGCTTGAATTGAAATAAAAAAACAAAACAAAACATTATTCTTGTGGGGATGTGCTGGTGCAGGTGTGATATATTTATTAAATAATACACAGTATAGTGTGGACTTAGTGAAGGGTCCATGGTTTTCACCTGCCTGGCAAAGGGGTCGGTGGAACAAAAAAGGTTAAGAACCCCTGTTCTAGAATATTCTGTATCATGAGTATGCTAGGGGACTACAGGGGAGGTGGAATTAAAGAAAGAAATGGGGTTAACTACAGATTTCAGTATCTAAGAGGCATCACCTAAACTATAAAGGTATCAATAACCAAAAAATGTAGTGAGTTCATATTACTTGACAGAAAATAATTTTGAATATTTTTCATCCTATCATTTATTCATCTAAAGAAAATATTTATTGAACATCAACTAAGTAACTGTGTTACTAAGGACATGTGTTAGTTACTGGGGATTCAAAGTTAATTCTGACACAGTCTGGTCCTTAAGGAGTTCACAGTCCAATCAAAATAGAAATCATAGCTCAGGATTACTGCTCCCTTGCAAGTCCCAGGCATTCCATGTGCTCTATCCCACTTGTCCAGTCTGTCTCCTAAGTGGGGGGTAGATGGAAACTTCAGGCTGCATTTGTCCTCCACGGTCACCCAGTCCCCTGTGTCAAATGGGAGGGACTTCACACTACTGGGCATCTGAGATGGCAACGGGGAAGGCAAGGGGGAGGGGAGAAGGGGGAAGCATCAGAAATGCATGCATGAGTCAGAGGGAGAAAGGGAGGAGGGAGGGAAACAATGAGAGGCAGATGGAAGGAAGGGAAAGAGAGAGAGGAGGGGAGCTGAAAGAGAGGAGAGGGGTGGGCAGGAAGAGAGGAGAAAGAGAGAAAGAGACAGAGGAGGGCAGAGAGAGAGGTAAAAGAGAGAGGGAGGGTGGGAGAGAGATGGAGAGCAAAGAAGAGTAAAGGGGAGAGTGAGAAAATTTAAGGGGGCAGACAGGCAGACAGAAGAGAGGATGGAGAGAAAGGGACAGAGACAGAGACAGAAAGACAGAGAGGCACACACAGAGAGTCAAAAACAGAGACAAACAAGAGAAAGAGACAGAGAGATACTTAGAGATACAGAGGAAGAGACAGCGAAACAGAGTTAGACACAGAGAGAGAGACGGGAGGAGTCAGATGGGAGAGACACAGGGAGAAAGAGACTATGGAGAATAAAGGTCAGAGAGGGGAAAATGGAGAAGAACAGGTAAATGCTGAGAGAAAGGGGACACAGGGACAGGTGGGGGAGATGCCAAGAGAGAAAAAATGGAAGCCAGGCACAGGGCCATTCACACAGTCAAAGAAACAGAGAGAGCGTGAATGCCAGGAAGACCAAGGTGGTTGAGAAAGTAGACCCAGGGGGTGATTGCCCCCTAAGAAAACCAGGGCTGAAGAGCCCTGAGAGCCGAGCCCTGTGGGTGGAGAGAGAACTGCAGGCAGCGCCACTGCTGGCTACGGGCACCCTCTCCCCAGGTTCCCATCTAATTCCTCCCACCCAGCCCGCACCCGCCAGCCTGGTCCCTCACTGCAGAAACTGACTAGTGTGCCTGAGGAGTTAAGGTCACGGAAAGCACCATCCAGGCTGCTTCTTGCTACTGGTAACCCCTACCGCCCAGCCAAGGAAGCTGCCTGGGGATGCCTGGGGTCCCCAGCTCAACAGCCACTGTGTGCTGACTGCAGGCTCACCCTGGTCTCATGGCCATAACGGTCAAAGTTATTAAATGCTCCCTGGATGCCAGGCACTGCATCCTCACAATGAGGCAGGGACTCATAGCCATCTGTTTTACAGATGTGGAAACTGAGGGCTGGAGAGGTTAAGGGACTTGGCTGAGGTCACCCATTCAACACACTTGACTGGTAAGTTCAAGTGCTGCTAGGCATTTCTTCATTTATTATCTCATCACAAAAACTCGTGATGTGAGTGTTAGGACCTCATTTTATTACGCTTAGAAAATGAGGCTCCAAGAGGTTGGGAAGGCTGCTCGGGTTACAAAACTGGCAGCAAGGAGAACTGGGACAGGAACCTTGGAATGCCCCCCTGCAAAGCTCCAAACCCCTTCCCTACACACCCTAACTCCAGGACACACACATTTTCTACTGGGCCCTCAGCATCTAGGACCCAAAAGAAGAACGAGTGGGATCTTCTGATGGAGACACTGTGCTGTGCCTGGCAGCGCACCCTCTTACACAGCACCCCTGCAGCCAATGATTTGTCCTCGCCCCATTCCTCTGTCCCAAGGGTCCTTAACTTGGGGACCATAGAATGCTGGAAATCCATGGATAGAATTCAGGGGACTGTGAACTTGGGTGGGGAAAAAATTACATCATCATTTTCACTAACCTCTAACCAAAATTCAGCATGTGCTTCCGTTGCAACAAAGGTAGACAACAAACCAGGAGAGGGCTAGCATTGCCTGCAACTTTGTCACGAATAGAAATCACAGATACTTTGGTATCACAGGACAGTTGTCGCAACATCTTGAAATATTACCCCTGCTCAACACTACTTCAAACTTCCAGTGGTTTTTAGACCCATAGCTAGATCTTACTTCATGCATTAACAAAGAAGAACGTATACCCAAATCATGAACTTTTCTTTTAAATAACTTGATAACTGTATTTCAAAACAATTGCTTTCCTTTCTCCTAGTATACAAATAAAAATATTTTTCTGAGGAGGTTCCAGAGGCTTCACCAGTTGCCAAATGGTCCCAATACACAAAAGGTTCGGGCTTTCTGGTCTATTCTTTCTCACACAGGCTGCCAACAGGAGTGCAAGGATGCAGAGATGGGCTCATCACGCTCTCCACTGGCTCCCTGGGGCCAAGGCCATGGAGCCAAGCCTCCCGGGTCATGACCCTTTGGTCACCGCTAAACCTCCCCCAGCCGTCTGAGCAGTGCAAGTCAGAACTAGTCAGCATACTCTCCTCCTGTCCTCCTGCAGAGCCAAGCCCCAACACATGCCAGCGTTTGAAGAAATGAACCCTCACCCTTCAAAGGGTTTCCAGGCAGCCACCCAGAAGCGCTCAAAGCAGGCTTCCTTACCAGCTGAACTAGTTTCAAAGGCAGGAAAATGGGAGGCACTGGTTCTCCACTTTGGCTGCACATAGGAATTGCTTGGGGAGCTTTAAAAAATACTGATGCTTGTGTTTCCTCCCAGAATCACCCCAGGTGAGTCTCCGCAGGGCTCCCCAGGGCTCCCCAGAGCTGAGAATGTCTGGTATACTGGGAAAAGCAAAGCCCCGGGCTGGTGCTCAGGACACGAGAGATTTAGCTCTCAGTCCCGGGCAAGTGGAAATCCCATTGGCATACATTCGATTCGGGTGTGGAGAAGGGAGCTGTTTATTAAGCACCCACCACATGCCAGGTACTCTCCAAAACTCATCTCTTTTACTCTTCTCATCAGTTTTGTGAGGGTGATGATGGTACACCACGCCTCCAGCATCACCCAACTATAAGTGCTGGCATTTGGATTGGAACCTCAGGTGTCAGACACAGAATTTCTGTCCTTTCTGCTCCACCATTCTGCTAAATCAGTGCTTCCCAAACTTTTGTCAAATCTTGTTAAAGTGTTAAAGGGCTTGTTAAAACGCAGATTTGGATTTGTTCTGGTGGGTTCTGAGAGTTTGCATTTCCAATAGATTCCCAAAGGATGCTGAAGCTGCTGTCCCAGGAGCCCACTTTGAGTAGCAAAGCACTGATGGGTATGTTCCGAGGCGTTGCAAGGTGTTGGTAGTGGGGTGGTATGTGGGAATCCTGTATTTTACACATGGTTGTTCTGTAAACCCACAACTTCTCTAATAGAGAAAAAAAAAATGCTGATGGGCCTTTGTGGTCAGCATCTGTTCTGATTGGCCAGTGCCAGGGCTGGGCCGGCTAGATAACTATTTTGACCATCACTGCTGCCGGTCCATTGCCCCTATTCTGACGACAGCACCTACGGTTGGCTCTAGGATCACCACCACGCCCCCTGTTCAGCCACATGGCTTGGGTGAGGGTGACATCACTCCAGCTCCAGGGGGGGCCCTGACCAGCCTCAGCTATCGTCATATCCCACCCCTCAGGCCGTGGTGTGGTTCAGGGATGGGCATAAGCTCAAGCCGAGCAAATGCAATACCCAGAGTTTGAGAGTAGAAATTCCTCTCTCTTCCATGAGAGCTCCCAGAGGGGAGGTTCTTTCTTCCTCGGGTTGATGTAGCTTGAGGATTTGAAGTATGTGGCTGCTGCAGCTATTTCCTTCCATGTGGGGAGAGATACAGCTGTAGCCTATAGAACCCAGTGGTGTGGGGCCTGGGGGTGAAGGCTGGCAGAGCAGAGAGACAACAGGTCCTTGGAGACATCATTTGAATGGCTGGATTAAGACTTGCCTGAAGCCCACATCTGGGGTATAGATTCACATAGATCACCATTCCCTCTATTGCTTAAAGCCAAGTGGAGTTAGGTTCAATGCCTTTTTTATTATTGTTAGAATAGTTGAAGGTTTTCAGAAAATCATGCAGGTTAGGTCTTATAACATAAGTAGTCCTAACACAAGCTCTGGCACTGGAGAGGTCAGAGTTTGAATCTCAGCTCAGCCACTTCCCAGCTGGGTGGCCATGGACAGCCAACAACCTCTCGAGCCTCAGTTTCTTCAGTTACCAAGTGCAGCTACTAACGCCTTTCTCAGGATCCTTGTGAGGCTCAGGTGAAGCCATGTAGGTCAAGAGCCTAGCGTCTGTGCAATAAATGGTAGCTATTGTTATCAAAACTCATTTTCAGTCCCATTCTGGCAGGCCCTCCTTCTAACAGCTGTGTATGTCAGCAGTTGCTTCTAGCTCTTGGCAAACAAAAGAAAGCAAATTAACCTAAAAGACCAGGAGTTGGGAGAGGAGGCCGCCTCAAGGTTTATGAGTAGCATTGAAACAGAAGATAAAAAAGGTTGAACTCTTCTCTATAACCAGAAGAAATGAGAAAGCTTGTCCTGATCGAGAAAGCGAGGCTTGCCCGGGCCATAAATGACTTGGTCATAATGCACTCAGACCTTGGCTCCATCTAGCAAGGCGTATGGAAGCCATGTTCTGCTTCTCTGGATATTTGATGGTCTGATTGGCTCAGCTTTCCTAATTGTGTTGTATTGACAAATATATTTGCTTGGAACAAGCAAACGTATTGCAGGCAGGGAACAGACCAACTCCAAGAATTTATTTTGCTTTCTGGCACTGCTGCACTGAGCTTAGCATTCATTATGCACCCATGTAAAACACTCTCCGGGAACGCTGGCCTGAGTTATCTTTTTAATTATATTTATTTTTTCAGCTGCATTTCGGATCATGAACAGACTTGCTGGTGCTAACCAGGCCTGGTTGGATGAAACCTCCTGCCTCCCTCAGAATCACACTGTGTGAATTAAATGTTCAAAGACACCAGGGGAAACTACGACGCTGCCATGGGCCATTTTTGCTAATAGATGAGAGAAGGGGTTAAGTCAGTCAAATCCTTGCTCTGAGCCCAGAAAAGTCCACAGAATCCAAACCAACTCCTGGTCGCCAGATTGAAATTGAAAGCAGGTTTAAGCCATGAGATGAGAAGATGAATGGAAGGCGATTCGGAACAGATCGTTCTGGAATCACCACATCCACTTCACTGTGGCCTCCACCTAGAGGGACCCCTGACAGCCATTTTTGAATAATGTGGCCCTTCTCCCTGATTGGATTAAAAGTAAGCACCTGACCCCAGAAGGGCCAATCAGAGTCCCAGCTAGAGTAAGTCGGCAGGAGAGTAAGAGGCAGGCAGGCAGACTCCACGTGGCAGGGTCCCTACAAGAGAATGTGGGGGGTGGAGGTAGCCATCTTGGCTATCATGTGGACAGAGTAGAAGCAAAAGCCCAGAAAAGGGCAGAGCAGTCACCGGGCGATGCAAATGAGAGACCAGGAGAGAGATCACTCTGTGGGTTCTCAGCTTCCTGCGGTCCTGGCTCCACTTGCAGAGGCATCCTGCATCCTGAGAAGAAATTCCCCTTTGTTCATGCAAGCTCAGCTCAAGTTGTTCTCTTATTTACAACCATACAAGGGAAAACTATGCAGCCATCTAAACAATGTTGTGGGAGAATATTTATTAACATGAAGAATGTACACAAGAATATTGTTGAGTGCAAAAAGCATGTTTCTTTCTTCCCCTCGGCAGATATTTCTTGTACACCTACTTTGTGCCAGGTGCTGAAACAGACGCTACATGTAAGGTTATGGTCCCTTCAAGACCACCCAGGAACGTGCATGTCAGCAAATAACTTTAACAGTCACTTACATATCATTTTACATATATTAATTACTTTTTGTCATAACAACTCCATAAGATAGGTACTATGTGTTCCCCATTTACAGATGAGAAATGTGAGACACAGAGAGGTTAAGTCACTTGCCCAGAGTCACACAGCTAGTAAGCAGTAGAGATGGGATTCAAACCCAAGCAGTCTGGCTCCAAAATCTGTAGTCTTAAGTACCAAGTTAAGCTGCTTGTCAAATAAATCCCAAGTATCTTTGCCACCTGGTAGAGGTGGAGAAGTTCAGTCTCACACACACACAAACCCAGACCGGACCCTGTGAGTACCGCTGGTTCTTGCCATTCTCTGCCCCTACCTGCACTAGCTAATCACATTGTGTGAGATCTGCATGTGCCTCCTGGATCCTGCATCTGGGCAGACTGCCCTGTCCTTCCAGTCTGGGTGTGAAGGCTCCCTTCTCCCTCCCACAGCTGAGAAGGGCCCTACAGCAATGCTGCCTTCTCCCCATAGGAACAGGGCCTTTAAAATCTCACCGCCACCCTTTGCCTCATCGGGTGCCCACTCAGCAGGGTGGCTCCATTAAGAGGGTTCTCAGCCAGCCTCAAACCATGCTCTGAACAAACACTGCTCCAGCTGCCTGGGTGCTGGGTGCTGAGTGCTGGCTACTTCCTTAGGATAAGTTTCTGTTCTAAAATCCTGTCGTCCTTCTGACTATCTGACCTTGATTGAGGCCAGCCAAGTCCATAAGGTGTGGTACTTTTTTCCCTTGAGTACCAAGGTAAAAGCCAAAGTACCCGATTCTTTTCTCCCAGGAAACTCTCAGTTGAGAAAAGATGAAAGGGGTGTGCATGAGCCAACTCACCCTCCAGGAGTAACCTAGCCCCAATTGCAAGTAGACACGTTGGAATGGAAGTGACCCCCTCCTCATGCCACCTTCCAGTAGAATGCCTAAGCCACCCAGCCAACATCCAAGTAGACATTCCAAGGAGCATGCACAGACACCACTGCTAATCAACCAGGAGTCTGGTTCAGTTTGTTAAAATTAAACTACTTCCATTCTGGATGGTAAAATTTGCTGCCTGAGTCCCCATGTGCCACCCCAGCTGTCCTGGCCCCACCCTCAGGATCCCAGGCCTTCCTGTGATCCAGCAGCTAGAGGGTTAATGCCTGGCCCAGCAGCGGACCTACCCCAGCACTAGACTCACTCTTCTCTGATTGGCCAGTGCTAATCTCTAGAAGGATCTACATGGAAAGGTAGTAGTGCTTTTCTCTGAGTATAGGATGGTTGTCAGTTTTCCTTAACTTTTTGCTTTTTTTTGAAGCTTATTTATGTTTTACAACTTTTCTACAATAAACATGATTTATTTATGTAGTGAAAATTACATTTTTAAATATTCAAGGTAAAAAGATAATGGTAGGTTTTTTATTTCCTGAAAAGAAGTGGGGTGCCCTTTGCTTGCTCCTGCCTCCTCTGCCGCCCACCCCTGACCCCGGCAAGCAGGATGGGGTTGTTGTCAAGAGCCTCCTGAACCTGGCTTTGAATACCTTCAGAAACCAGGCCCGTGCCCTGGGGTCTCGGCAACGCAGCATTGTGCTTCCCTGGCCCTGAGCCCACCTACTGCCCCTGGCCGGGCATGACTAACCTTCTAATTCTGGAGGAATGGGTACTCATTGAGTGATCTGGCTTCCTCCAGAGAACAGCCCATTCGTTTCCTGAAGTGACTGACTGGTCCACTGGGAGATGGGCCAGGACAGACCTTTGAAGTGCTTGTCAGCAAGAGGAGGAGAAGGAAGGGAAAGCACAATAGAGCTGCCGGGGGCTAAGAAGGGGATAAAAGAGTTTGTGTCCCTGTAAGACCAAAGATTAGATCAAAGCTAGCAGATACCTGATCCACCCAGCCCCTACTACTAATCTGCCACCCAAAACAGAAAATGGCCTATGGATCACAGCACTTTCTTCTCACTGAGACAAGCCCCACGTTGGAGTCCTTCTCAGTGCCTCTGCTCCAGGCAACCTCTACCGTCAATTGGAAGTGTAACTAAAACTGAAGCTCGTTTGTCATCCCTGGAGTACTGGGGTTGGTGATGCTAACTCTTCAGACAAGTCAACTTAGATCTGCTGCGTGCATTAGCTGTGAGTTTTCCCTGGAAAACTCAGGAATCTGCACCAAATGGTGCTATAAGGTCTATAGTTAATTCCCCCTGACTCACTCTTTCTAACATCAGGGAAATTCCCAGCTGGGTGTGGCTCTGCTCCTGACAGATGGAACCTGAGAGGTCATCTCCTCCAATGGTTTTCAACCTCTTTTGAGTCATAGAACGCTTTCTTCCAATCAAAGCTTAGCTAGAATGCCAAATTACAAGGCAAGTCAAAGCAGAACTACTGTTCCTGAAGAGGAGGTGACAGTCTCATGCCACAGCCACCCAGTGCCAACCACAGCTCCAGATGTGGGCCCTAAGCGATTTCCATGGAACTCCTCCAAACTCCAGTGTTTTACAGATGGAGAAAATGAAGCCCAGAGAGGGGAAATGACTGACCAAAACTCACCCAGTCAGCAAGTGGCAGGGACAAGACACCCAGAAGTCTCCTTGCTCTTGACCCAAAGTCAACCTTGTATGATACAGTCTCCCTGAGGTGTTCCTGCCACTCCCTGCTTCAGGTCCTGGCTCTTCACCTGTGACTCGCATTTCTGCAACTACAGCCCAAACCTCCACCTCAGCTTCTGACTCATCATACTGCCTCTTGGATACTGTTTTAGTTTGCTAGGCTTCCAGGAAATGCAATATGCTAGAAATGCATGGGCCTTTACAGTGGGGATTTGTTAGCTTACAAGCTTAGAGTTATGAGGCCATAAAAATGTCCAAATCAAGGCATCATCGGGTGATGCTTTCTCCCTGAGGACCAGCTACCGGCGATCCTGGACTCCTCTGTCACGTGGCAAGGCACATTGGTGGTGTCTGCTGGTCTCTTCCTTCTCTTCAGGGTTTTATTGCTTTCAGCTTATGGCATCCATGGCTTTCTTTCTGCTTCTGTGTCTTTCTGTCTCCATATTCATCCCGTTTATAAAGGACTGCAGTATGAGGAATAAGACCCACCCTGGACCACGCCTTAACTGAAGTAATCTAATCAAAGGCCCCACCTACAATAAGTTTACATCCACAGGAATGAATTAGCTTTAAGAACATGATTTTCTGGGGTCCACACAGCATTAAACAATCACAGATACCTCCACTGAGACATTCCACAAGGATCTCAAACTCAACATCCAACTTGAACTCATACCCTTCCTCTTTCCTAATAACTCCCTAGCCAGTGTTCTACTTCCCAGTGGCCCTACAAACACCCCAGTTGCTCAAACCTTTGACCTGGGGCATCCTTGATCCCCCCTCTCCCCAGTGATCAGCCACTGTGGCCATCTACATCTGGCTCCATCCATTTCTTTCCATCCTTCTTTCAGGCCACTATCAGTTCTTCCCTACCTTTTGACAATAGCCCCTTAACTGGCCTCCCTGATTTTAGTCTTCCTTGGCCTGTATACCATAATATTTCTAAAACACAAATTTGAAACCTGTTACTCTCTGTTTTGTTTATTTATTTATTTATTTATTTATTTATTTATTGAGGTACCAGGGGCCAGGGACTGAATCCATGACCTCATATGTGGGAAGCCAGTACCACATTGGCTTCCCTGAGTTGGCTTTTTCATTTGTTTTGCTTGTTGTTTGTTTTTGTTTTTTCAGGAGGCAGCGGGAACCAAATCCAGACCTCCCGTGTGGGAGGCGGGTGCTCAACTGCTTGAGCCACGTCTGTTCCCATGGTTTATATTCTTCAATGACTTCCCACTGGTCTTCAAATACAGTCCCACTTCCTTAGCTTAGCTTACTGGGCCCTTCATCATCTGTCCCTTGTATATCTCTCCATCCACATCTTTTGGAATTTCCTGGTTCAGACTCCTATAAAATAAGATGGAATTACTTTGTCCAAAGTGTGTGCATTGGGGGGATGGGGAGCAAGGTCTATCTTTCTCTCTCTAGGCTTTTGCACAAGCTGTTCCCTCTTCCTGGAATGTTTTCCCTCCCCTTTCACCTAGGTAACTGCTCCCCATGCTCTGGGGCTCCCCTTTGCAGTCACTCTTCCTACTGCCCTTTCTACCCACCCTGAGGTTCCCCAGCACCTCCCCTGCCCTTCATTACCATTACCTTCATTCATTACTGTCCTGTTACCCACACTGGACTCGGAAATTCCTGAGGTGAGGAATTGTCTCTTGGCAATGCTGTCACAACAGGTGGAACGTAGGAGGTGCTTGATAAATAGTTGATGAATGAACCAGTGAATTACTCCCATGAGCACTTTTGTTTTGTTTGACCTCATGTCATAATCATTGAGCCAGAAAGGTGACCCCTTCATCTACTCACAGAGCTCTGACATTTTCTGTAGAACAGAAAATGCATAAAAATAGAAAGAAAAGAAAAACAATAAAAGGGGAAAGAAAAACTCAGAGCAAGTCCCGTTGTAAGGGAGTGGCACTCTGTGCCCAGCTCTGAATGAGACTATATATAGAGACTCCTCTCCATCCAAAAAGATGCAAGTATTTTATCAACCTATTGTTTGTGTTTCGACTTTGTTGATAGTGTCTTTCCATGTACAGAGATTATCTAATTCCCAAGATTCATCTCAGTGTTTTTCTCAAACACCCATCTCTTTTCTAAGTTGATATTGCAGGTTTATTTATGGGTCCATCCCAATTAACTAGAATGTTCCTAGAGGACAGGAACAACTTATCATTGCAGTATCCTCATATACTATGTCTGGCATGTAGTAGGCTCTCAATAAATACTGGATGGATGGGTGGGTGGATGGATAGATGGATGGGTGGGTGGGTGGATGGATAGATGGATGGGTGGTGGGTGGGTGGGCAGGTTAATGGATGGATGAGAATTAAGGAGAGAGGGAGGGAGAGAGGGAAAGGGGGAAGAAAGGAAGGGAAAGAAGGAGAAGGAAAGAAGAGGTGGAGGCAAGGAAGGCAAAAGGGAAGGAAGGGAGCTAGGAAGGGAGGGCAAAAAGAGATGAGGGAATGGACGGGAAAAGAAGGGAAGAGGAAGGAAGGGGAGGAGAGGAGAGGGGAGGGGAGGAGAGGGAAGGGGAGGAAGGGAGGAAGGGAGGAAAGGAGGAAGGGAGGAAAGGAGGAAAGGAAGAAGTACTCAGTACCTGCTCTGGTCTGGCTGCTTCTGTTGACTGTGTTCCTTGGCATAAGCCTGGCTTCACCTGCAGCTGGTGGCTGCTGGCTCCGGGCCTGGGTGACACACCTGCCTGGCAGGGCTGGGCTGTGCTTGGCAGCTCAGATGCCCATCCCTCCTGGCTGCAGGGTAAATCAGATTCCAGCTCATCACACCCTACCTTGGTGCCCAGCTAATTGTCATCCTAGCTTCTCAGCCCCAGCCTGCTCCTTCAGTCCTTGATCTCAGCCTCCTTCGGCACCCCCAAAAGGCTGGCATGTGGTAGGCCCTCAATAAAGCTGCAAGTGATGTTAAGGTGTTAGGGAGTGGCTGCCCAGCCTGGGGGAAAGGCGGCCTCTGTCCCCTTCATCTAAAATAACACCACCACCCCCTTTCTCCTGCCTTGTTTCTCTTCCCAGCACTCATCACCTCCTTAGAGAGGCAGTAGGAGGTAATTAAAGGTAATTAAAGCACCGATGCTACAGCAAGATGGCATAGGTTCAAATCCCAGTGCTGTGCCTTCCTAGCTGGGTGGACTTGGGCAAGTTTCTTAACTGCTCTGTGCAGTTCAGTTTCCTCACATGATATGAGGGGACCCGCACCTGACCATAAAGTTCGTGTAAGGGTCAGAGGAGTCGGTGGGCATCAATGGCTTCCAACCATGCCTGGTACATAGTAAAGGCTCAATAAATGTCAGCTGTTTGGGGCATGTTGTTATTACCACCCCCACCCCAGAATGAAGCTCTGTGGGGAGGAGAATGGTATGACCTTTCCTGCTGCATTCCCAGAGCTTAGTACACAAGGTGATGCCTCATAGACAACTCATTTCCCTTCAAAGAATGCATTTGACAGCTGGGAAAAGAAAGGCCCAGAGAGGCTGTGCGGCTTACCCAAGGTCACACAGCAAACTGGAGGCAGAGCTCACGGTTCTTCAAGCTCTACTGCACCACACACCTGCCCAGGAGGCCAGCTGAGGAGCAGCTGTAGGAACTCTGGCTGAAGGCTGGAGCTGTGCTATCCAACACGGTAGCCCCCAGCCACGCATGGCCCTGAGCCCTTGAAACTAGCTAGTGCAACTGATAGACAGAATGATTCACGCTATTTAATTTTCATTAGTTTACATTTAATTTTAAAAACTGATCCTCAATTGTTACTAGAAAACTTTAATGTGTGCCTGGAACAACTTGGGTAGGTAAATCTATTCTTTCAACTATAAATTTTATGAAATCTAAATACAGAACAAGTATTGTCATGAAAATTTAGTATCCGAATTAAGATGTGAAAGCGCAAAATACACACCAAATTTGGAAGGCTTAATGTGAAAAAAAAAAAAAAAGTGTAAAATAGCTTGTTAAAAATTGTTTATATCAGTTATATGTTGAAATGATAATACTTGAGATATTCAAATTTCACCTGATTCTATTCAATTTTTTAACATGACTATTAGAAAAATAAGAAATTACAGTTGTGGCTTGCTTCATATTTCTATGGGCCAGTCCTGGGCTACGGGGACAAGGATGGGATGGGGGGAGCGCAGCCACCACCTGGCCCTGGCCTCCAGCTCAGGCCGGGGGTCTGGGGACCCCCAGGCAGCAGCATGAGCTGCGCTACTTGGGAGGCCCTGGCCCCAGCCGCTCCCTGCTCCCTGCACTCGGGCATTGCCGGGGAAGTGACAGGGAAGCAGCTTGGGGATTAGCATTAATTCTTTCCCTGGAGGGCAGATGGAAGAAGGTTAAGTGCTGAGTGGCAGCAGCTGCCCAATTAAGCCCCGGGAGAGGGGAGAGGGCTGAGGAGGGAACTAAGGAATGTTCTTAAGGATTCCCAGGGAGACAGGAAGCCACAGGGCTGGACCTTCTTTATGTAATTTCCCCCACCAGTTGGCATGTTTCCCTACAGGCTCAGCGGGGTTGGCTCGCTCTCCCAAGACCACTGTGCAGGCTGAGGGCTGATCTGGGCTCCATCCTCCCAAGCCCTTGCTCCAGCTTTTTAGGCAGCAGCCCTCGTTGCAAAACTGGGGGCCTGCTTTGCCACTACTCTGGAGACAAGAGAACTCTGAAGATAGCATGGGATTCTGCCAACACCAAGGGTGGACGTGAACCCGACACACTCCATGGACCAAGTGCATGAGGTTACCTGGTCTGACACGAACTCTGAGTTTAACCCTTATATTGTGCTGCCTCTTCTCCTAGAAGCCTCCTCACCAAGTGTCAGACTTCCCAGCAGGGAGGCAGAGGTGGTGGCATCACTGCCTCAGGCTTCCTCTGGTCTCTCTGAGCCTTGAGCTGGGGATAGGGATGGATGCCATATTCCCTGGGGCTGCCTCCTACTTGTCCCAGCATAGATGCCACCTCTACCAGGAAACCCTCACTGACTCCTCCCTCCTCCCAGCTAGTTACCTGCCTCCCTTCCTCACCCCCTCTGCTCTCCTAATCGTTATGGTCACCCACATAAAAATAGCCAGCATACATTGAGTATTTTACTCACGTTATCTCAATTTACTCTCACAACTATCCTGTAAAGGAGACACCATTATTACTTCCACTTGACAGATGAGAAAACTGAGGCACAGAAAATAAAATTGATTGCTAATGGTCATGGGGCTAACAAGTAGCTAATAACAACCCAGATGTTTCTAGCACCAGCACATCCTCTCTGAAATGCCACACCATTCTTGCCTTCAACACAGCACCCCTTTGGATCATGGGTTTATTTGTCTGTCTCCCTCATTCCCGAGAAAGAATCAGCAAGGCTAAGTTGAGGCACTGCTGGTATAGCAAAAGTCAGAGTGGTGCTGGATACCATTTAAAGTTCCTGAGCCTGCGTTGCTCACACTTAGGAACCCTGGGCTGGCTCCGAGCAAGTCACTGGTGCTCCAGTCCTTCATTTATTCATTCGGCGGGTACTGCCCGAGCACCTTCTGGTGGCTGGCACCAGAGGAGCAGCAGTGACAAGACAGGCAGGGGCCTGCCTTCACAGAGCTTCCATGCAAGAGGGGAGACACGGAAAGCAAGCCCTCAAACATGCACATCAAGTAATTTCCAGTAGTGACAAGGACGATGAAGGAGGCCAAAGCTGAGGAAGGGTGGGGAGAATGACGGAGCAGAAGGGGCAGCCAGGGAGGGCTTGTCTGAGGAGGTGACATTCGGGAAGAGCCACAGGAAGGTCTGGGGGAAAGGCACTCTGGGAGAGGGGAGGGCCAGGCCACGGAGCTGGAAGGGTCCACACAAAACCACGTACACAGAAGTTCACAGCAGCATTATTCACCGAGTGCAAACAATCTAAATGTCCATCAACTGACAAGCAGATAAGCAACATGTGGCATAGCCATATAAAGGAATGTTTTGATTCAGCCAGAAAATGGAATGGAGTGCTGATACATGCTGCAATGGATGAACCTTGAAGACATTATGCTAAATGGAAGAAGCCAGACACAAAAGGACCCATGTTGTAAGATTCCATTTATGTGACATGTCCAGAAATGGCAAATGTATAGAGACAGACGTGGACAGTGGTTACCCAGGGCTGGGGGAAGGGAGAGATGGGAGTGACTGCTGATAGGTGGGGGGTTTCTCCAGGGGATAATGAAATGTTTTAAAAATAGATTGTGGCAACGATGGCACAACTCAGTGAAAATACTACAAACCACTTGAACGGTACACTTTAAATGAATAAATTTTATGGTATGGAAACTACATCTCAATAGAGCTATAGAAAGAAAAAGATGGAGGGAGGGAAGGAAAGAAAAAAGGAGAAGGGGAAGGGGGAGGGAGGGAGGGAGGAAAAAAATGAAGGGGCCAGGTGACCGAAGCAGGAGAGAAAAGAAATGAGAGAGAACCTGGGGCAGATCACCAACAGTTTTACAGGTTAAGAACTTTGGACTTATTCTGTGAATGGAAGTCCTTGGTATTCTGAGCAGGGAATCTGGTGGTCCTATGTACACTTTTTAAAGATCACACATTTGGGGAGCAGCATAAGGGTTACAAGCAGGGATTCGTGTCTGGGTTCAAATCCCAGCTGGGCCTATGTTCCTAGCTATGTGACAGCAAGCCATGTCATCTTCGGGGGCTTAACCGAGTGAGTATTCATGAAGTACTTAGCATAGTGCCTGGTAAGCAGGAGCTGGTCCACAAAAGTTTGGTAACTTAAACAAATGAAAGGTGCTCACTGAAGGATCCCCATCAGCCTGGAAAGGGAGCCAGCCAGCCAGGGCCTGCTCTCTGCTTTGCAAGGCCCTCACCGCTCCCTGGCTCAATCCACCAAGTAATTGCTCCAGCAGCTTCGTTCCAAATGGGCCATAAATCAGAAGCCAGGGGTCTGCTCCTGTTACCAGCAGCTGGCAGCCAAGCCAAGTCCCTCCCCGGGATACTTGGAAGCAAATATTGCCAGCCCAGTCTGGCCCCCCAGACGCCTGTGTACCTGGGCTGCTCACGTCACAACAGTGGGAACAAGAATTTCCATGACTTTTAATAGTGAAGGTTGTCAAAGAAACAGCCTCCTAGGGCTTCCAGATGGTCAGCAGCATGTTTCAAGGAGGGAGGCAGACAGCTAATGGGCAGCCCTCGGGGGGTGCTGAGAGGAGGTGGCAGGGTCAGAGCTAACACTGGGTTCCTTCCAAGGGGACTGACGGGGAGGCAAGGTGTGGGGGGTCAAGAGGGGGCAAGCTGTAAAGAAGACAGGCTTTGGGCTTAAAGGGATGAGGATCAAGTTCTCCATTTTTTTTACCACCCAGTAAGTCATCTTTCCAGATCTCTGTTTTCTCACCTGTGAAATGGGGATGTAATCACCTAACTCAAATATATTTGAAGGATAGGAAGTAACGGAAATTAAAGCTTTCAGCACATGAATATGCTCCAGAGACTAAGGAAAGCCATTAGGATAAGAGAGCTGCATGCAAAATCTTTGTTATTCAACAAGACTATTGTCCCTGGATGCTGAGCACTGCTAAGGGCAGATGAGAAACCTGGGAAGCCCTTAGGACATTTTCTTTCTTTCCAAGTTCCCTAAGACCAAGACTTTGAAAAGGCCCAGAAAATTCCTTAGCAACCTTTCAGCAGCAAAAGCTTGGTAGTTTGGCTTTAGGTGTGGCTTCATTCAGGGTTCAAAGGACGTCAAGAGATGCCATCTCCCCTCTGGTTTCCACTCTAATGGGTTGCCAGATTCAGCAAATCAAAATGCAGGACGCCCAGGTAAATGTGAATTTCAGATAAACAACAAATATTTTAAATATTTAAGTATAAGCCAGGCCATATTTATTCTACTAGTTTTCTCCAGCTACCACAACAAATTACCACAAATCGGGTGGCTTAAAACAACAGGAATCTCTCACAGTTCAGGAGGTACCAGACGTCCAAAATCAAGGTGTCAGCAGGGTTCACCTGCCTCCTCCCGTGCCTCCCCCTGGCTGCCAGCGATCCTTGTGTTCCCCGGTTTGCAGCCCCATCACTCGGTCGTCGCCTCCGCCTTCACATGGCCTTCTCACTTCTCAGGGTCTTCTCCCCTTCTCTTCTCTTCTAAGGAATCATGTCATTGACTCCAGCGCCCACCCTAACCCAGGATGATCTCGTCTCAAGATCTTTAACTTAATTACATCTGTAAAGACCTTTTCTCCAAGTCAGGTCACATTCACAGATTCTGGATGGATATATCTTTTTTGGGGGAGAGGCGGGAGGGGGGGGTCACCATTCAATCTACTACACATATACTAAAAAAAATCATTCATTGTTTACCTGAAATTTAAATTTAACTGGACACCTTGCATTTTACCTGGCAGCCGCATGGACTTTGACCCTAGGCTGGGTCCTATCCAGCGAACCTCTCGTGGCTCCTCATTGGCTCTGAGGGGATCATGTGACTCTCCCCAAGTCAATCCCTGTGGCCAGGGGAGCTTCCTACACTGGTTGCTAATGCTGGGTTTACATGCCCCACCCCCAGACTCTGAGAGGAGAGTCAGTTTATTACAGGCTCCTGGGGAGGAGAGTGGTTCTCCCAAAGCAAAATCCAGGTGTTGTGAAGACAGTGCATTCAGGGAGGAGTGGAGTGTGCGCGGAGGGCATCCCAGAGGCAGAGGCAGGGAAGTGGTGAGCCCAGCTGGTGGGGCACCCAGAGGCAGAAGGCACAGGGCAAAAGAAACGTCCATATTCAGGCCTGATTCTGTGGCAGCATCTTTGGGTGAACCCCACTTCCAGGAAGTCCTTCCCTAGTGATATTTCTTCCCTGAGCCTCAGTTTCCTCATTAGCAAAAAAGGTAACAATTTCAACATTGTGGAGTTGTGAGAATTATCTGAGGTTTAAGTGACCCTGCTGGGACATGGATGTGGCTCAAGTGACTGGGCTCCCTTCTACCATATAGGAGGTCCAGGGTTTGATTCCTGAGGCCTCCTGGTGAAGGCAAGCTGGCCTGCGCAGCGAGCGGGCCCAAGCGGAGAGGGGGCCCACGCAGAATGCCGGCCCGTGCAGAGAGCTGGCGCAGCAAGATGATGTAACAAAAAGAAATACAGAGGAGAGAGAATGAGAGACACAGCAGACCAGAGAGCTGAGGTGGTGCAAGAGATGGAGCAGCCTCTCTCCCACTCTGGAAGGTCCCAGGATCAGTTCCTGGTGCTGCCTAAAGAGAAGACAAGCAGACACAGAAGAACACACAGTGAATGGACACAGAGAGCAGACAACAGGGCAGAGGGTGGGGGGAGGGGAAGAGAAATAAATAAAATAAATAAATCTTAAAAAAAAATTGCCTACAAATTAAAAAATAATAATAACAATAACTCTGCTGTGGGCCCCAATGAGTTCCTGTGTAATGGTCACAAATTCAGAAGGTATCTTTTTTTTTTTAAGACATTTTTATTTATTTATTTACCCCCCCACCCCCATTGTTTGTGGTCATTGTCTGCTCTCTGTGTCCACTTGCTGTCTGCTCTCTGTGTCTGCTCGTCTTCTCTCTAGGAGGCACTGGGAACTGAACCCAGGACTCAGGAGGTACCTTTTGAAATTGTATTTCCTAGGGGCAAATTTTTACAAATTAGGGTCCCAGTCTTTGTGATTTGTTTCATTCCTTGAAAACACTCCAATTGATTATGAAAACTTATCAGGGGTTCTCAACCTTGGCACTATTGAAATTTTGGGATGGGTAATTTTTTGTCATATGGGAATGTGCTATGCATAGTAGGATGTTTAGCAGCATCCCTGGCCTCTACCCACTAAATGTCAGTAGCAGTCCCCAACTGCCACCAGTTATGACAACTAAAAATGTCTCCAGACATTGCCAAACATCCCCTGGGGGATAAAATCACCCCCTCCATTCAGAACCACTGTGATAATAGAATGAAATACAAACATATACTCTTTTTTTTTTTTTTTTTAAAGATTTTATTTATTTATTCATTTATCCCCCCCTTGCTGCTTGTGCTCGCCGGGTCAGCCAACCACGCCGCGCAGGCGGGCCTGCCCTCACCAGGAGGCCCCGGGAACCGAACCTGGGGCCTCCCATATGGTAAACGGGAGCCCTACTGATTGAGCCACAGCCGCTTCCCCAAACATATACTCTTATAAACATGTATTAAGACATTGCAACAAGTACAGATCACAAACCTACATTATACATGCTTATCTGGATGGGCTGAGCCAGCTGAGGTTCCTTAAAATAAAATAAAGTCCACATAAATTGGAGTGAAGACACCACTCCCTGAAGTAGGCAAGCCTGAGTGTTCTTCCTGCCCCTAGGGACTTTTAAACTGCATTGAAAATGAGAGTCATCTGTCTCAAAAATGTTTACTTGTCAAGTTAATTGAATGGGGAAGGCCGGGGATGGGACAATGCCCAATTGCCCAATGATCTCTTTAGCTTCCATTTTAGCAAGAGCCACAGGGCTTCTAGGAGCAGTGTCAGGATTTGTGTAGCCTCAGAGTCTTACAGTAAGGCTTTGCTTTTTACTATTCTTTTTAGGTCATAAAAATCAGGGTCATAGCTTTCATCAGCTGTGGTAGGTGAGCAGGAAGGAGTGCAGGTGCCTGCAGAAAAACACCAGGGAGACAACAACATCCAGTTTAAGGCAGTACTAGACCTTGCACTGACACCTGGGCTTGCCTCTCACTAGCTGGGCATCCTTGGGCGACTGTCTCTCCCTCTGGCAGAGCTGGCTTCATGGGTGTGTGACCCGGACAGTCACACAGTGTCCAAGGCTCAGAAGGGACCCCATGCTTGGTTTGGTGCTCTGCTGTCACCATCTTGAAATCCTTCATGCTTTTTGAACATTTCATTTTCATTTTACCCTGGGCCCCACCGATCACATTGCCCATCCTGCTCCCTGGATTCAGTTTTTGCATCTGTAAAATGGAAGCAGGACAGCTGAGCAGAATACGGATTCCTGCAGTTGCTGACAATTCACAACACTGCCAGTACCTGCCTGGTTCATACCAAATCATAGTGTCTGTGGTCATTTTCAGACCAAAAGAGATTACTACCTCAGACAGAAGTCCCTATAGGCCTGAGACTGTGATTCTGAACTCCTGGAACCTTTGAAATCCTCACCGTTTATTATTTTTGTTACTCCCATCTGTTTCCTGTAGACTTGGGGGGGAGGGGGTGGCAGCAGGGCAAGGCAGGGGAGGGTTGGGAGTCTTCACTCCCTTGGGCAGCCTGGCTGGGGAGCAGAGTCCCCAGGGGAGAGAAAAGATAGCAGAGCTGAGAAAACCGGCCAAGTCCTCAGAACTTCTGCAAGGGAGGAAGGAAGAGGATTTGCATCCCGTTAAGCTTTCCTAAGAGGGGAAGCAAAGGGGGAGTGACAGCTGGTCCTAAAGGACATGCTCAGAACCCGCAGCCCATCCTATCCAACTGCTAGCATGCTGTGAGCTTCTGCCACTAATGAGTGTCACCATCGTCCCACCTCAAGAGGCACATCTGGGAGGGTCCCAGTCCTGTCCCAGTGAAGTAGGAGTGGTGAGGGGTTCTGTCTCCTCCATCACAACTACCCCAGCAGGTGTCTGGGGCCCCAGCGCATCTCTACCATTTCCATGTGTCCTGAGACACTGAAACCGGAGCCCACCCAGGGTCAGTAGAAGGTGCCAAACAGGCCTTGAGACTTTGTGGAGGTTCTCACGCGGGGCAGCGTGCCAGCCACCCCAAAAAGAGGTCTTCGCCTGCCACCCCTAGAAAGGACAACCAGGTCACTCTTGTGTGTAGACAGGGGGTGTACAGGGACCACACGAATAAATATGAGAGTGCAGAGGGCCTGGCTGGGCTCCCTTGGGCATCCCCAACTGATGGCCCAAGTTCCCCTCCACTGGGGCTGGGGAGTGTCTGGGTCTGGGTCTGAGTCCTCTCCTGCTCCCATGGCCTCACCCAAGTCCTCAGTGACCCCTCCCCTTTATTGTGCCTCCTCCATCTCTCCCTTCTCCAGCCAGAGGTCTCCTTGCCAACTCCAGGTCAAGAAGTTTTCCTCGGGAAGCGGCTGTGGCTCAATCAGTAGGGCTCCCGTTTACCATATGGGAGGCCCCGGGTTCGGTTCCTGGGTCCTCCTGGTAAAGGCAAAGCCTGCCCGCAAGGCGTGGTTAGCTGACCCAGCGAGCATAAGCAGCAAGGGGGGGATAAATGAATAAATAAATAAAATCTTAAAAAAAAAAAAAAGAAGTTTTCCTCTTTCCCCACCCAAATCTATTATGTATGCCCATCAGTCTTCTTCATCCCCCTGAGGCCGAAGCTTTTGAAATTCAGAAGCCAAGAGCTGACTCTCTTTTCTCTCAGAGTTTCTGCTGAGTCATGCCTTCCCTGAGGCAATGAGTACAAAATGCACTAGCAGAACAGAGGAGGGGACAGGGTAGAAAGAAATATCAAGAACAAAAAAAACCCCACATCAGTTAATACATCAAAATTCATATCCCAACACACATTCTTAATCATTATGTCAAGAATTATGATGAAGATTTTTTTTGTTTTACAAAAAAAGATATGCCTGTGGGAATGCATCACCGTTGGAAAATCATCTCTCAGGTGCCAAGTTGCTGGAGAAGGGAGTGGTTCCCCTGCCTTGTACTCCAAGACACCAAGCTATAGAAGGAGGTGCTGGGAGAGACCTGACCATTGCCTGCATAAGGTATCAATTTCTCGAGGCTGAGACTACGCAAGCCTTCTCAACCCCCTGCCCTTCTCTCTCTCCCTTCTGAGGGCAATCACCTGAGACATTCGCCCTTTGGAAAGTCACCTTCTCTACAGGACACAGCAGAGGTCACAAGAAAGTCTGTGATGGAGCCACTGGTTGCTCAGTAAGGAAGCTTACCTGCAGGGAAGTTAGATGTGCTTGGTACCTGAGCTTCTTTTGAATGGGAGCATGAGTTAGCCAATCAACTACAGCTCTATCAGTTAGCATAACAAGGTTTTGGAAACATCCTCACCCACTTTGGGGAGGCTTCCTGCCAAGTGAGTAGAACTCTTCTCTTCCCCCTCAGGGAGCAGGACAGACTCACAGTGGTCTACAGTCTTGGTGGTGAGAAGAGCTCTGCAACCAGAGACACAAGATGGTTCTGAGAATGAGGGAGTCCACTCAGTGACTAGTCTGGAATATAAAGCACCTCATTCTAATTTGGAAATGACATTTCCAGTCATTTCATGACAATTGGGCTCCTTTCAACAAATGCATTTTCAACTTCAGAGCTGGAATGGGCCTTTGAAGGTTTATAAGTCCTGAGGATGGGAGGGAACTAGGTGAGGCAAGACTGAGTTTAGATCCTCCATCACAGCAGCCACTTGGACCCTTGTGGAACACTGGTTTAGGGTATCAGACCAAATCACAGAATTTCTCTGCTGAATTCATCCCAACATTAATAACACTTTTAGTGTTCCTGAGTTCCTACATGGTGATTCAGGGAGAGCCCCACCACAAACCAGGCAGCTGACCTCGAATATATTTTGTGACCCCATGCAGTATATATCCTCAGCCATAAAATGGGAATAATCTTTATCCTCCTTCATAATACAGTGAGTCCCTTCTATCAGATCATGAGCTATCTGAGGACAAGGACATGGCTTATTTATTTACCACAGGACCTGGTAGAGGCTCTTATAGTAACAGCAACAGTAGCAGTAATAGTAATAAAAATAATAAGTATCCTTTATTGAGGACCTACTAGGGTCCAGGCAGTATACTAAGCATTGGTCATAGTTCTTATCCACATTTTATAGATAAGAAAACAAGCTCAGAGAAAGGAGGAAGTTTAACCTACTCTATTTGTGATACTTTAACCCGGCTCACTTGCTCTCCTTTAGGCCCCCTCCCCACCTCTTTCCCTTCTACCAAAAAGAAGGTATGGTATAGGAAAAGACTGTCCATAAATATGGACTCAAATTGTGTCTAAAGCATCTTCAACTCCTTCTACACCCCTCAGAATTATTGACCATTCATTCACTCATGCAATATTTATTGCAAGCCCCCTCTGCACAGGCATTGGTCTAGCTACTGAGGATAAAATAATGAGTAAAACTAATCATTCTTCAGTCCTCAAGGAGTTTACAGTTTAGTAATATAGTCAAATCTGCTGGAAATTTCTGAAAGCAACGATGCTGCCCCCTCCCAAGACTTATTCATTCGGTCTTCAATATTTATGATTCATTGAACTAAGAGTGGATTAAGCTGCAAGTAACAGGAAACCCAATTATCAGTGGCTGCATTAAACTATAAAGAGAACGGTTTATTTTTCTTATATGACATAACATTCACAAGTATATTGTTTAATGACTACAAGGTGTCAGAACCATCTTAGAGAGACTCTGGGCTTTTATCCCCATGAACCTAAAATGGCTGTCATAGCCCCAGCTATCAAATATGTATTCTAACCAAGAGGAAGTTGGGAAGATCATGAGTACAGGGGCCCAAGCAGTTGGGAGGTTTTCAGGGAGCACTTAGCAATAACTTCCTCTTACATTTCCATAACAGATACTGTTGCTCCCTGCTCAAGTCCCCTTGGCACTTATCTTTCAGATACAGCAGCAGCTTCATTCTACTTTGACCCTAGGATCTTGTTACTATTACCACACAGAGAAGGCCAGAAGTGCCAGATTTAACGCTGCCCAGGAGCAGTTTCAAACAATGACAGACAGCAGCTGGTGACTAAATGCCCCAGCTTCCTCTCCCTCCAGTGGGACAGCGTGGGGCCTGTTCCACACCATCTCTCAGAGGCCCCCGGTGGGACTGAGCCCTGGAAATAACCTGCTCCCTCACCTCCTCTGCTTTGGCATTTTCTCATTGCCCCTCTTCTCTACCAGTCCTCCGGGATCACCTCTCAAATAAACTAGTTGCCCTTCAATCTTTGCTTCAAAGACTCTGCTTCTGCGGGGAGACAACCTTGTTGGCCCAAGTACACATAAGCCACCCCAGGTATAAAGGAGTCTGGGAAATGTGATCTCTTAGATGGATGCATTGCTGCTCCAGTCAATATTGTTTGGGGTTCTGTTGGTAAGGAAGGCGGGGAGAACCGATCCTGCATGAGCATCTTGCCATCTCTGCCACCTCTGCTCTATGCCATACACTGAGCTGGCCACAGCCTCTGCCCTCAAAGGACTTACAGTCTCCAGGGGGAGGCAAACAACCAGACAACACCCATAATGCAGAGATGGGTGCTACAAGGAAGAATGGGTGCTGACCGTAAGGAGCCCTTGCTCTGAGTGAGGCCCTGTGCTAAGCACTTTATGTGCGCAATCACTTGTAAGCCTCACAACACCCTCTGAAGCAGGGGCTGTTTTTACTATTCTCATTCTACAGAGGGAGGACACTGAGAATCAGGGAGGTTGAGTGACTTGTCCAAGGACACACGACTAGTGTCAGCACTCAAACTGCAAACTTAGTGTGTCTTACTCCCTAGAGGAAGTGATTGATGCCTCAGCTATGTGTGGAAGGATGAGAAGGACTGAGACAGGTAAAGAGGGAGCAAGATTTTCCAGGTGGTGACCATAGCACATGCAACGGCCCCCGGGCCACTCCAGGCCTCCTCTTTGGCCTGGAAGGAGCCGCTTTTATTCACCTAGGATGCTGCCCTACCATCCTCTCTTGCACTCTCCTACACACACACACGCACACACACACACACACACCACCCTGCCATGCTCATCGCTTCACAAGTAACTTCTCTAACTTGCCACTCACTGGCACTCAATTTACTCCAGCTCCCTGTTACCTCTATGTCAGGTTCAGATTTTCCTGTGTTTGCACCAAGGATCCTCTAAGTATCACCTTCATAACTAGAGAGTCATGGGTTCATATCCCAGCTCTGGATTAGCCATGGGCAAGTGGGATAGTCTGTCTGAGCCTCAGTTTTCCCATCTGTATAATGGAGATTAAAATACCTACCTCACAGGGACATAGAGAGGACCAAATGAGATTGTATCAGTAAAGCCTTTAACACAGTGTTTGACATATGGCAGCTATTTTTTTTATTACTATTACTAGCACTTGTACCTTAGGATATCCAATCTTATTATACTCTTCCCTAATATTACTCCTAATTCTGCAATGCTTATTCCCACCACCTCTTTTTGCTCCAGCTGTTTCCCTCAGTTGAAATGCCTTCTCTTGTCCTCTCTAGCCATTCAAGTCATTCCCATAATCAAGGCCCAGGAAACTTTCCTTCCAGCTAATCCTCCTCTGGCTCAGTGGGTCTCAAACTCGGCTGCACATTAGAAGCAATGGGGAGCTTTAAAATATCCCCATGCAGAATTCTACACATGTACATGATTGTTTTGTAAGTTCACAACTTCTGTAATAAAAATATATTTTTAAAAAATAATAGGCTGGGTTGGGGGAGAAATGTACCAAATGTAAGATATGGACTATAGTAAGTAGTAATAGTTTGATGATATTCTTTTATAATTTGTAACAAATGTTATACAACTAATGCAAGGTATTGGTGGAGGGGTGATGTCTGGGACCCCTGAATGATGTTATGCATGTTTGTTTTGTAAGTTCACAACTTTTCCAATACAATTATTGTTTATGTATGTTCATGTATGAATGATATACTTCAATAAAACTTAAAAAAAATTTTTTTTTAGTGAAAAGAAAAAAATTTCCATGCATAGGCTGCAAATCAGTCCAACTGCACCAGAATCTCTGGGGATGGGTGAGACTCGGGCATTTGGGACATCTTAGAGCTCCCAGGTGACTGTGATTTGCAGCCAGGGTTGAGAACTTGTGCTCTCACCTCTTCCTTCTACAAAGGCCTGCGGTTTGGCCCCATTTACCCAATGACTTTTATTGTTGGACGGCTGGTGTGTGTTTGTCTTGTCCCTCCAGCAAAAGTCTCTCAAGGCAGCACCAGGCACGATCCTCACACCACCAACAATGCTGACCCTTCTCTGCGCACCCGGTCAGGATGCAGGAGCTGGGACGTTGGCAGACACACAGCTGCTCGCTTAGCTGGGTCTCTCCTCCCCGCGCCCCTTCCTTCTCGGCGGTGGCCACCATCACATCCCCAAGAAGCCGGCCTCGGCCTCGTCTGCGAGTGGCTCTCAGTGGGGCCTGCTCCCTCCCAGCAGTCTGCCCCTGTCACTCGCAGGGTCACGGGGCCACGTGTGGCGGCGTGGTGACACCCCAGCCTGCAAACACTCTCCGTCCCCACCCTCAGCCCCACCCGCAGTGGGGTCCATCCTTGGGAGGACCTCAGGAAAGAGAACCAGGCAGGCTGCTGCAGATTAAGCTTTCCAAAGATGACCAGAAAAATCTCTCCCCTCCCACGTGCTCCTCTAGCTCTGTGGCCTTGCTTCACCACCAGCAAGGGACAGAGCCTCTATCTCATCCTCTTGAGCCCCGGCAGGCTTTTGTGACTGATGAAGTGTGGCAGAAATGGCGCTGCGTGACCTCCAGGCCGGGTCGTAAAAGGTGATTCAGCCTCCTCCTGCTTCTCCCACTTGGGCTGCTTGTTCTCAGAACCCAGTGGCCACGAAGACGCCCAGGCCACACAGAGAGACCACATGCAGATGTTCTGGCCGGCAGCCCAGCTGTGGTCCTGGTCGAGGTCCCAGATGACAGCCAGTGCCAACCACAGATGTGGGAGGGAAAGAATCTTCCGAGGATTCCAGCTAGGACTGGGCCTCAGGAGAGACCAAGGGAGAAGCCCTTCCCTGGCCCAGCCAGCCCCCAAACCGTGAGAGGCAATAATAGTAATGAAATGATGGTAGTTTCACAGCACCAAGTTTTGGTGGTTTATCATTCAGCAATGGATAACTGACACAATTATAATAACGGATCTAATAATGGATAACTGCTCAAGGACTTTGGGGCAGGGAACTCCAGAGTCCCCAGGGCCCACAGGTTGGTCTGGAAGAGGAGATGTGAGCTCTGGGAGGTGGAGGGGGCATCCCCTTGGCCCAGTAGACTCTCCGCCTTGCAGGAGGGGGCCTAGCTGGGAGAGGGCAGGAACAGGACCCTCTAAAAAGTGTAGGGTCCAGGAGGGAACTGACTGGATTTAAGCGTGGTTTAGGAGTGATGATGGTCCAGACTATGGGTCTCCCTGCTCAAGCTGAAGGTTCACTCTTGCCTTCTGCATGGAGGAAGCAGAGCCCAGGGCCGAAAAAGCTGGGCTTTGCAGTCAGAACAGAGTTATCTCCCGAAGACGTGTTTGACTTGGCTCCCACATTGCTTTTTTAGAAAAGTAATGTGTTGCCAACATTTGAAAATTGGAAGACTTCAAATAAAAACCTGTAGATGTATAAATATGTATTTTCCTTCTGATTTTGAAAACAAATGTGCTAAGATTTTCTCTTAAAAATCATATGATCTGGCCCATTAGGTCCACATTACCTTGTGGCTACAACCAGCTAGAGCTGGGCAGATGGAGCATTCCTTCTCTAATATGCCCCAGTCCCCACCACTCCCTAGTGCCTTAAATACCAAACTTCACTCATTACATTAAACTTCCTGGCCACTGTAGGCCCTGGGTTTTAGAATTCCCAAGGTACATTCGCTGATCACTTACTAGCTGTGTGACCTACTTACTTTTCTCTGCCTCTGTTTACCAGTCTGTACAACTAAGATACACCTGCCTTGGAGCACTGGGGTAAGAACCAAAGTAAAGTATATACCCAGAGGAACTGAGAGCAGTCACATGAACTGACGTCTGCACACCAATGTTCTTAGCAACATTCTTCACCATTGCCAAAAGTTGGAAGCAACCCAGGTGTCCATCAACAGACGAATGGATAAACAAACTGTGGTCTATTCACACGATGGAATATTATGCAGCTGAAAGAAGAAATGAAGTCTTAAAGCATATGACAACATGGATAAACCTGGAGGACATTATGTTGAGCGAAGCAAGCCAGACACAAAGGGACAAATACTGTATGAATGCATTACTATGAAACAAATATACTGTGTAACATATTGTTTGATTCAAAAAAATTTTTTATAAGTATCTAGTACATTTAATTGATAAATGTATATATTTATTCATCTGTGTTTCTTTATAGTTTTTAATTGTTTATATTTTCAATTATTAAATGTACAAAATAAAGTAAAAAAAAAATGCATGGAAGGGAGCAGATGTGGCTCAAGCAGTTGGACACCTGCCTCCCACATGGGAGGTCCCGGGTTCAGTTTCCCGTGCCTCCTGAATAAACAAAAACAACAAACAACAAACAAGACGAATGATAAAACCAACTCAGGGAAGCCGATGTGGCTCAGTGGTTGAGCTCCGACTTCCCACATACAAGGTCCCAGATTCAATCGCCAGCTCCTGGTACCTCAAAAAAAAAAAAAAGCATGAGAAAGACTTGTCCCAGCATCTGGCATAGAGTAAGCACTTGATAAATAATTGCTGTTATTATCCCTATAGTTATTTTTGTTATTTGAAACCTTGGGCTCAAGTCTCTGCCCACTGGAGTTCCTGCCATCTCCTGTGGTTCCCAGTTAGCCAGCTGAGGCTGTCTCCAACATCCCACTCTGCAAATCCACCCCCTGGGCCCAGGAGAGCCACAGGGATTGGAAGCAGCCCTGAGCTGCAGCCTTGCCTTCAAACGTAAATATTAGTGTTGGCCCAGCCAGGGAGTGCTGCAAACAGCAGAGCCAGCGTGGTGGAGCCCTGAGCGGCTCCCCTGCCAGGAGCTGCCAGCAAGAGGACCACACCGGCCTGGCCCTCCAGCGCTCCAGGCTGCTTCCAGGAGGCTGGGGCCAGGGAGGACACAGTAGGCAATATTTTCACCCCCACCCTGTGACCGAGACCAGCCAAAGTTCAGTCCTGGGCACCTCCCAGAGGCCATCGGGCCTAGGACTCCAACCATAGCAGAACAAGAGCTGACTCTGGGTTCAGGTTACCAGCTGTGACAAAGGTCACCCAGAGTGGGGACAGCAGAGCAAAGGTTTCCTTCTGGAAGAACAAGTCCAGGAAGGAAGCAGTTGGCTTCTGCAGCTCAAGTTGAATGATTTCTGGAAGAGCAGATAGCTGGATAATTTAGGCAAAAGCAAGTAAACCAAAAAACACCAAGGGCTTAGGATCAGGCTCGGTGGTGCAGGCTCTCTTGCTGGCAGCCATCGGAGACCTACTCTGGCTACTCAAAGCAGTTGAATAGGGGCAGGGAGAGTTATTGTCATACCTGGGACTCTAAGAGACTCAGAGACTAAGCAACAGTCCTGTTGGACCTCCTCGGTGACTCATGGTATATCCCCTGTCACCAAAATACTTGAGCAAATTTCCCCAGTACTGGGCCTTGGGTGTGTCCCAGCAGCCTCTCCCACCCAGAGTCTCCTTGAGGGAGGCAGTGGTTTCGAGGGTGATTGTGGAACCAGTCAGGCCCAGGGTTTGTATCCAGGCTCTGCCACTTATTAGCTATGTGCCCTCAGGCAAGTTTTCTGAACCTCTCTGAACTTCTGTTTCCTCTTCTGTAAACTGGTGATAATTGTACCTATCTCATAGGGTTGTTCTGAGGCTTAAATGAGCTGCCGGCAGAGGGAAGAGTGTGTGGTGGCCCTGGGATGAAAGCTGTTGTACCAGGCAGGCAGAGCTCTGTGCACTGGCCACCCACAAGTCACTGACCAGCCTGTGGACAATCAGCCACATGCCCACGCTGATTCAACCAACGGCCATCTCCTCCTCCTCCACCACGCTGCTCCTCTTGGCAGAGCCGGGACAGAGCATGGGCTTGTGAACATCCTGGGATGGCTGATGAGGACAGTTTTCTCTCCTCATCACTTCCCTGTGGGTGGCCGACACTGCCAGCTGATTCACAGATGCCAACCGTCGTGGCTGGGCAGGAAGACCCTGCTGGCTCAACCCCCCACACGCCCGCCGCTTCCCCTCCCCCAACTCTGAGAACAGCAGTCACCACAATTAACTGTGGACATAGCAAGTTTCTGCTGAGGAAAAAAGCCTTCTCAACTCAATTCGCTGCCAAACCAGTCGAGTGCTCCAATTCGACAGAATTATCAGCACTGAGCTAACAGTGACAGATGAACCGAGAGGCGAGTGGGGACAGCAAGCAAACAGATCTGTTTCCCAGCTCAGAGATTTCATCTGGGCTTTCCCCCAACAAAAGACAAATTTCTCTACGGAGGTGTCCTCAGGACCTGGTGCTTGGAGTCAGTTTTATTCCCTTCAGCCTTGGGGAAGCAGTTGAGGAATGAGACAGGAGACCAGGCAGCCAGCCCCTGCTGCACCCTGAGCCTCTTTCCACCCAAGGAAGCTTTCATATGATCCCATCCAAGAAGCCATGGGAGATGAGGAGGAGAAGGGAAAAAAAAAAAGAGTCTGAGGAAATGGCAGTTGTTTGGTGAAAAGGGATTGGCTGTCTGGGGGGTGAGTAGAAAACAGTCAACTTCAATCCAATGGGAAATTATTCTTTGCCCAGGCCTTCTATCTTAGGCATTTTCCAGCCAATCTTGAGCACCAGGCAGGCAGCCATTTGGGGATTGGAAACACTTGTGGGGGAATGGAGAGGGGGGAGCACAGGTCCTGATGAGCTAAAGTATCTCACGATGATGTGACTGGAAGGTTCTCAAGCCAGACATTCTAAAGCTCTGTGGCTGCAGAAAAGGCCAGGAGGGAAGTGGATGTGGCTCAAGCAATTGGGTGCCTGCCTACCACATGGGAGGTCCCAGGTTCAGTTCCTGGTGCCTCCTAAAGAAGACGAGCAAGACAGTGAGCTGATGCGACCAGCTGGCATGGCAAACTGATGCAATGAGATGACACAATGAAGAGAGACAATGAGGAAACACAATGAGAGACACAACAAGCTGGAGCGGAGGTGGCTCAAGCCATTGGGCACCTCCCTCCCAAATGGGAGGTCTCGGGTTCAGTTCCTAGTACCTCCTAAAAAGAAGACAAGCACACAACAGACAGACACAGAGAGCAGACAGCAAGCACAAATAACAAGGGGGGGAATGGGGGGAGAAATTAATAAATAAAATAAATCTTTAAAAAAAGAAAAAGGAAAAGAAAAGGCCAGGGGTGCCCAAACAGGTACAGTTGTGGGTGCTATGTTACCCCTGGAGTGACACAGTGGCAGGGGCTGGGGGGGGGGTAGGGGGCATCTTGAACCAAAGGCTTTCTCCTGCCCACCATGGGCACCCTGTACGAGCTGCTCAGTATTGGACAGCCCAGTGCCTGGACAGCCCCATCCATAAAATGGGACTGAGAAGACACCCTCTCTTATCAAGCAGGAGTATATTTAAAGATCGTTGTTCACGTATCTTGATATGGAGCATTCAAAGGCTAAACTCTGGGAAGTACAACAGTTGGGCCAAAGGGCATGTGCAATAAACATTTTGATACTAAAATCTCTACCCGTTTTCACTCCTATGTCAGACAAGTCTTCCTGTGTAACAGCTTTGAAATTTCCACTCCATAGTACAATGAGCACTTATTTTCTCACTCACTGGCCGGCAGGTCGGCAGAGGTTCGGCTGAGCTGGGCTTAGCATGGCTGGGCTGGGCCCCAGGCGATGCCCCTCTCCTCATTGGATCAGTACGTCCCTGGGGGATGTAATCCGCATGGCGATGGCAGGAGCTCAAAGGGGGCGTGTTTCTGCCAGCGTCACTTCCGCCCTCACGCCACCGGCCAAGGCAAGTCATGTGGCCAAGCTCGACGGCAGTGGGGCGGGAAGTGTACTCCTCCCATGGAGTTTGGGGTAAGGGGGAGAGTGAAGACTTGCCCAACAACAAAATAATCCGCACAACTCCCTGCCACATGTGTGTGTACATGTCTTACGTTCACGCATGGTCACAAAAAATTCTCACTGCAGCATAGTTAGTGATATTGAAACCTAGAAGAAAAAGCAAATATCCACCAACAGTGAGTACTAAATAGACCACATGACGTGCATGCAATGGAATGCTCTGCAGCAGTTAAAAGCAATGGGATGGGGCGCGGGGAGCTCAGTGGTTGAGTGTGCACTTTACATGTCTAAGGTCCCGGGTTCAATCCTCGGTACCTCTTAAAAATAAAAAAAAAAAAAAAAAGAAAGAAACGGAATGGGGCCTACTCCAGTAACAGACTTGGAAAGATTCCCCAAGATATGGGAGGTGGGAAAAGCAAGTCACAGAGCGACCTAACGTACAACCCCTTTCATCGTGGAAAAGGTACCGCACTGGTGTGTGTGTGCAGAAGGAAGACTGGGACAACGGCCACAGGCAATTTTACCTGTGGGGAAGACCTTCTGAATTATTTTAATCTTTGACGAAGGGAATGTGTTTTTATATTATATGTGCAGTTTTTTGTGTTTTTGTTGTGTTTTTTTTTTTTTTTTAATTAAAATACCATTGTTAGGGCTCAAGATCTTATTAGATGTGAACGGTTTAGGGACCTGGGAATGCTTGACTCCTGCCAAACCAGGATCAGAGAACACCCCCTCTCTGCCACACACACACACACACACACATACACACACACACACCCATCTCCACAAAGTTCTTCTGGGAGACAAACTCACATGAGAAGTCAGGTGAAGGAAACGGAAAGTGGCCCTTTTATTATAAACTAAGCGCACAATTTACACCCAAGGCCCACGTAGGCTTCGCCAGTCTGCAGGCTCTGGCCTATGACCAGCCGCTTGCTCGGCCTCCTGAGAAGCACAAAAGAGAAAGACAAGACGGGCAGGCCGGCCCTCACTTCCACTTAGCTCTCCAGCCCCAGGAGAGAGGAAGGGCTACACCTGGTGAGGGTTCTATGACCACAGGGCGAGCCTGCCCCCCAGTAAGCCTGGCTCAGCCCCACGGCACTCTCCCTCCTCTTGCAGAGGGGTGGGAAAGGAGGTGGGGCAGGGCAGAGGCAGCCCCTCTGTGACCAGGACTGTTTCTTTCACACCCGTAGACCTACGCTGTTCAGTATGGTAACTGCTGGCCTCATGGGGCTGTTTCAATTTAAATAACTTCAACAAAATTCAAGATCCAGCTCTTCAGTCACAGTGGCTGCATTTCAGGTGCTCAATAGCCACATGTGAAACTGTATGGGTTCTAATCCAGATTACGAGAGTCCTTTATAAGTAGAATAAAAATCGGACATAGAGAAAAATGGGAGGAATGGAAGCTGGAAATCAGCGGAGCCTGCGACAAAAGGAGAAGACGCCGCCATGTGCATTGCCGTGTGGCAGAAGAGTCAAGGATCCAAGGAATGCAGCAGCCAGCCCCAAAACACTTTAGCCTTTGAGGAGAAACATCACCTCGCTGACACCTCTATTTTGGACTTCTCCTAGTCTCAAAACTGTGAACCAATAAATTCCTGTTGTTTAAGCCAACCTATTGCACGGTATTTCTTTTAACAGCTGGAAATTAAGACAATGGGAAGATGATGACAGGCCACCTCAAAGGAAGGATGTGAGGATGAATGGGATAATTCAGGTAAGGCATTTACACAATGTCCCACAGGTAGTAAACACTGGTTTTCTAACACATGGTTAATAATTTCATTTTTATCAAAATCAAGTAACTTTAAAACCAACAACCTGCCTCTCCCCAAATAGATACTCACCTTGATTTTGGCACATTCTGGACTCTTTGCAGGTGCCAGCCAGCCCTGGAAGGGACCCCCAGCTGAGCATCCCTGGGTGGGCCTGGGTGCTCAGCCCTCCAGTCTGCTCTGCAGCTGGTAGGTCGGGTTAATTCATTTCTGGCTTGTCATGGAATTCAATTGCTGAGCACAGGTCTCCGGCTTGCAGCCAAGCACCCTAGCTCCCCTCCCAAGGAGCCATGTCAGAAGAGGAAAAATAATTAGCCATCTAAACAAGTGCTTCAGGGACATGACAAACGTCAAGCCCCAATCGCCCATCTGGGTGACATCCTGACATTTAAAACAGTTCCACAGGCCCCTCCTGATGCTCATGATGCATCATCCACTCGTTTCCTAAACCAGAGCTGGTGGCTAGAACCCTCCGGCTGCCCTGCTGGCTGTGGACTCCATGCGCTTTGAGTTTCTGTGGCCACTCATCCTGCCGTCTATTGGGCAGTGTCGGCATCACACAAAGTGCCCCGTGTTAACAAGTCAAAGAGATGGGCCTGCTTCCCAACCCCAATCACTGATCTACCTATCTTCCAGCCACTAGCCCTCCTGCCCATTCTTCCATCTATTCACCCATCTATTCATCTATACACCAACCCACCCATCCTCCTTCCATCTATATCCATCCTTCCATCCACCAACCCAACCCATCTACCTATTTACCAGATAACCCATCTAGTCACCCAGCCAGACAGCAGACATTTAATGAGATCCTACTAGCCACTCATGTGTTCATTCATTTATTCAGCAAACATTTATCAGCAGCTGCTATTAATTCATTCATTCAACCAACATGTATGGAGAACTTAATACTCATTCATGGGAAGTGGATGTGGTTCAAGTGATTGAGTTCCTGCCTACCACACGGGAGGTCCCAGGTTCGGTTCCCAGTGCCTCCTAAAGAGACCAGCAAGACAGCGAGCTGACGCAACGTGCAGGTGCAGCAAGCTGATGCAACAAGATGACGCAACAAGAGACAGGAAGAAAATGTAATGAGAGACACAACAAAGCAGGGAGCAGAAGCGGCTCTAACAATTAGGTGCCTCCCTCCCACATCGGAAGTCCCAGGTTTGTTACCGGTGCCTCCTGAAAAAAAGATCAGCACACAACAAAGAGATACAACAAATGCAAGCAACAAGGGGTGGGAAGAAATAAATAAATAAAATAAATCTTTAAAAAAAAATACTCATTCATTTATTCATCATTTGGAAACTAGTGAAATGCAAATACTTGGGCCCTACTCCAGACCTACTAGATCAGAAACTCTGAGGCTGGGGCCCAGCAACCAGCATAAGTCCTTCACGTGATTCTGATGCACCCCAGCTTGAGAGCCATGAGACTGCTCTAGGATGCTAAGAGTTATTCTGTGTGAGGGTAGTGATATGGGTGGGTCCAGAAAGGTTTCCACAGGACAGTGTCAATACACTTGTTTTATTACTCAGATAATGCAATGCTTTTAGTTGCAAGGAGGTGACAGGGGAGTAAGGGGGAGGGAGTATGGAGAACTGAGAGAAAACCTGCTCCTCCTGTCAGCAAAGCAATTCCCTGCTGGCTCCCAGGTAGAGGGTTTGGGGACAGAGGGGTCCAGGTGTGAGGAAGCCCTTGCCTTAGGGACCTCTGACTCCTAAAGGCAAGGGGCAGCTTCTGGCCTAGAGGGCACCAGGCCACAGACCTGCCAGTTCCAGGGGCTCTCTGAAACCCCGCTCTGCTCTCCCCCGACCCCCTGTCACAGGCGAGGATGTCACAGGAAATAATGTGCTTCGCCAGCTGCCCTTGGCTGTGTTGGCAGGCGACCGGTCTGGCGTCAGGCATCACAATGACTCTCATTTCCTAGGAAACAGGGAGTCACACTTGTACCTTTGCTGGGAGCCTCTGCATTTGGAGCCATCATGTGACTTGGGGAGCTATTTTTAGCCTCCCCTGGCCCTGTGTTGTAGGAAGAATGATTTGATGAAAATACTAAACTCATTAAAAGCCTGGGGGATGGGGAGGGAAGGAGGGGCTCTGAGAGCAGGGAGGCTGCAGCCTCCCAGATTCCAGCTCAGACTGAGTGGCACAGAAGTAACAGCTGCCGGGGCCTGCCAGTCCCATGGGGTCTGTGTCTGGGGAAGAGGGGTACTAATAACTGTAATACCTGGTATGGTTGTGTCTTCCACGGGCCAGGTGCCTGCATTATTTTTTTCTGCCTCACAACACCCCTAGAAGATAAGAACTATTAACATCCCTTTTTACAGATGAGATAACTGAGGCCCCGAAAAGTTAAAGTCGCACAAGGTCATTAGCTAGGAAGCTGGAAATCCAGGATTCAAAGGCAGGCTAGCTGACCTTGGAGTGTGAACCTGAACCACCCAGCTTTGGGGAACCCCGTCTATCCCCACCAGCTGTTGGAAACCGGGGAAACAGGCCCAACTGCCTGAGTGCACAACCTGTGCAACTGCACCGGGCTGTACACATAGGAGGGCCCTGCACTTGGCTTTTTTTTTCCAAAGACTTATTTTATTTTTTTAATTTCTCCCCTCCCCTCATTGTTTTGCACTTGCTGTCTGCCTTCAGTGTCTGTTCGTTGTTCCTCCTTCGTTTTAGAAGGCACCGGAACTGAACCCGAGACCCTCCACTTGGAGGGAGGCACCTAACCGCTTGAGCCACCTCCGCTCCCTGTTTCTTGTGTTTCCTCCTTGTGTCTCTTCGGTGAGTCATCTTGTTGAGTCAGGTCACTGCGCCTGCCCGTCGTGCCAGCTCACTGTCTTGCTCTTCTTTAGGAGGCATCAGGAACTGAACCCGGGACCTCCCATGAGGGAGGCGAAAGCTCAACTGCTTGAGCCACATCCACTTCCCCACACTTGTCTTAAAGTTCTGAGGTTGCTGTCTTGAAATTCTCAATAATTTTTGAACAAGGGTCCCTGAATTTTCATTCTGCACCAAGAACCTGCAAATTATGTAGCTGGCCTTGCTGGAAAATTATTCCTGCCCTCTTCGCAGGTTCCTCTGCACTGCATACTATGCTAGTTTCTCAATTTATTTTCCTTCCCCTGTTCAGAATGGAGCAGGAATTTTTTTTTTTTTATTGTGCTCATCGTTAAGATGCAGATGCTGGAGTCACCCAGATGTGGTTTCAAATCCCTGCCTTGAATCTGCTTCCATTTCCTCATCTATAAAATGAAGATAATAATAGATGCCACCTCATTTCATTGCTGCCAGGATGAAAGAAGATTTTTCAAAGCACTCAGCATGGTGCTGGGCTAGTAGTAGCTGCTCAATGGTTGGCGGTAGTTATTGTAAGGAAAACTGGCAGACATTTCGTGGCTCCGCCCCTCCACCATTTGCAGGAAGCAGGACCTTTAGTTCCCTGCTGAGTTTTCCCCTGGGTATGTCAGGTTTGCCAAGGGGGCGCCTCACTTGGGCTTATGAATGGTGACATGAAGCATATGCCATGTACCTCCTCTCCTCTCTAGGCCCCTTCACCAATATTCACCCCCTGGAGTCTCACGAGAGGGTCCTTGGCTGTGCCCCCAATGCTAAGTCAACTGAGTGGACTCCAATATCAAGGTCAACAGTGTGCATGATTCCCAGGGTCCTCAAAGACTCAGATCCTCCTAAAACACACCCAAAGAAGCCTCAGGACCCAGGTTGAACTCTAGGGTTTATCAAATGCTTAGGGTAACAGGGTCTATGTGTGCATCCAAACCTAATGTCACAGCAGTCCCCATGTTACAGGTGAGGAAGAGTGAGCTTTTGTCCAAAGTCACAGCCAGAAAGTCACAGCCAAGATTAGAACCCAGTGGGGTGGGTGCAGCTCAGTGGTTGAGCACCTGCTTCGCATATACGAGGTCCTGGGTTCAATCCCCGGTATGTCCTAAAAAAAAGATTAGAACCCAGGCCCAACTGCAAATCCAGTGTGAATGCCCCTTTCTCCCAAGGACTCAGAAGCTGGGGTTGGAGGGGTGGGCAGATAACATAAATGGCCTCTCTCCCAACCTCCAGACACCCACACACAGAGCCTCCTCCCAAAGTGTGGACAGTCATAAAGTCAAGAATATGCTGATTAAAAAACTTATTTAAAAAAAAATATGCTGAGACAATCAGAATTTAAAAACAGAAAACAAGAGTAAAATACATAGAAAATAAAGTCTAACAGATGTTTGTCACTCTAATTAAAAATATGTTAAATGCCCTCATGCACACGGGCTCCTCCAGACCAGCCCACCAACTTGCCAGCCGGCCTCAGTTCCTCCCGGCCTCAGGGTGGTCTCCAGGTTGAACACCTCTGCGAGACAGAACACTGGAGAAGGCTGCCGGCGAGCAAGAGGCCCTCAAAGCAAAGACCAGCGTTCAAAAGGTACAGTGTAAGCCCTTCAGTGTGTAGGAGAAGACAGAGGACACTGGGATATTGTTTTAAAAATAATATCTTGCCTTTGAAGAACTTGTAGAGTCAGAGCGCCCTCAGAGTCCAAAATGAGTCTCGCCCTCATTGGTTCCTCACCTGCATCTCCGTGGCACCCACTGATCCTTGACACCCAGCGCCTTCTCAGGAAGCACCTGCAGCCTCTGTCCTGGGGAGTTCTCAGGCCCTGGGAGCGTAGAGCACATGGAGTTAACACCCCAGGAGCAGCCTTGCCAACAACAGGCCAGAGCTGGGGGTTAAATACCCAGCTTGCAATTCTAAGGCCTGCTTCACGCTGAGCCCCAGTAGCCCCAGCAGTAACCTGCTCATTAACATGCCCTGTCTTGGCTCCTTCCCTTCTCCATCTCAGTTCCCCACATCCCTGCCAGTGTTTCCTGGGATCACCTCCCAAATAAACTACCTGTCCTCAAACCGTTGCCTCAGAGTCTGATTTTGAGGGAACCTGTATGAACAGAGCAAGCATGCATGCATTCATTCACTCATGCTACAGATCCTCCTTGCATTTCTTCCACTGAGCATGAAAAGTTAGTTCCCCTAGGCCTCCATCTCTAGAAAATGGAAATTATCACTATGCCAACAAACATTTCCAGAAGCACCTCTGTGTGCCCAGCCTGTGACACAAGCTCTATCTCCAGTGTCTGGGAAGCAAAGGATACAAATAAAGGATACGCTACGAACTGATGATGTGCCATGTGCCAGACCCTGTGCCCAGACCCCCCATGCATTCTCTTATTTCCTATCCACAATGACCCAGTAAAGCAGCTATTATTAGCCTCCTTTTACAGACAAGGAATTGGACCCTTAGGGAGGTTAAGTGTTTTTCAAGGTGACACAGCAAGTAAGCGGCAAAGTCAGGACCCCACACCAGGTCTACACCAGCCTGTCACCACCAAGCTCCACAACCACCAATCCTCCCTCGTGCCCACCAGCTGGTGCTGAACCTAAAGGGACCCAGGCTCCCCTCACCAGCCAAGCAGCCAGAGTCATAATTGCATTCTTTATTTCATTTCAATTAATCATGTACAAAGCTGTAAGTGGAGGAACTTAGCAGAAAAGCACTCAGGCTCACGTGTCTATTTGCTACTCCTCCCCTTACTTGCTCTGTGACTTTGAGCAAGTCAGTTCACCTCTCTGGGCTTCAGACTCCTTGTCAGTAAAATGGGGCAGGAGGAGGGTGGTGTGGAGAGAAAGTAATAGCCATTAGTTCTTTCTCCTGTGGTCATGAACTGACACCCTGTGACCGCAGATCCAGGGCGTCAGATTCCAAAGCCTGTATCTAAAGAGAGCCTCCCCCTCCCCACACACACATAACCATACCCACAACACACACACACACACACACACACACAGGTTTACCTAACTATTCCATCCAGGTGAAGCTGTTGGTAGAGGCAATTTCCAATTGAGTTTCTAGAAGTTTCCAGGAGTATCTGGAAAGCAGTGGGATCAATCCTGATGCTTTTCCCACAGAAACATTGTTCCTAGTCCACAAGAGCCTGTTTAAGCCACCATGTGCATAAAGGCTGGTCCAGAGTATCATGCCTGCCTCACCACCAGCAGCTGGCTCCCTCGTCCTTGAGAAAAAGGCATAAAAGGAAGAATTCATGTCAGGAACATATTAAGTCCCAAGATCTTCCCAGGCAGAGGTGGGGTGAGGCAGGCAAGGCACTTCTGGGCAACAGTGACCAGTGATGTCCATCTGAGTAGCAGAAGGCTCTGGAAGCAAATAGAGTCTGACTGTCACTCTCTGTCACCTCTCTGAACTTCGATTCCTCAGTTATGAAATGAAGATTCTAATAGCATCAGTGTCATGTTGTGAAAATTAAACGAGATAGGGTGTGTGAAGGCCTTAGCTCAGTGCCTGGCTAAGTGGTAAATCTTGATAGATAGGGCAAGAGAATGTGACTAGATGTATTTTACAAAAATGGCCACAACAGCATATCTGTCCCCTGTAAGCTTCCTGCAATGTGACTTTGACACTCCTCCCCTCAAGTGGTGGAGTCTGGGTTCCCTCCCCTGGACTCTGGGCAGGCTTGAGACCATGGTGGAGGTGACACTGCAACTTCCAAGCTGGGGTCATAAAAGGCAATACTGCATAACTTCCGCCTGATTTTCTTGGGATGCTCACTCTCGGAATGCAGCCACCATGGCGTGAGGAAGTCCAAGCAGCCCCACGGAGAGGCACGTGGGAGCCCAAGGTCCCCAGCCCACAGCCCTGGCTGAGCTCCCAGCCCACAGCCAGCACCTACTTGCTACCCTTATGAATGAGCCGTCTTGAAAGCACACCATGCAGCCCCAGTCGCGCTACCTCAGCTTTTGAAATGTGGAACTGAGAAAAGCTGTCCCCACCCAGGCTGCCCAAATTGCAGATTTATGAACAAAATAAATGACTGTTATTGTTTGAAGCCATTAGGCTCAGAGGTGGTTAGTTATGCAGCAATAGATAACTAACACAGAGAGGCTAAGGCATTTGCCCAACTTCACACAGCCAGTCAGTGGAACCAAGCCTTGAACCCAGCATCCTGGGGCAATTCTCTCTTTCACAATTCTCATTTAACAGATGAGGAAAGCAGGACTCAGAGAAGTTAAATAATACTCAAGGGCACCAGAGCTGGTAAGTGGAATTCTAACCCAAGTGTACCTGAGCTCCTAGCAATTATGCTTTGGTGTCTCTCCCCTGAGGCATTCTGGGAAGGCTTCCAGGAGGAAGTGGCATTTACATACTGAAGGGTGCCTAGGAGTTAGCTGAGAGATAAGGGGAGAGAAGAGTTTTCTCTGTAGAGGAGGCAACTTAGGGTTCTCCAAGGATAGCAGAAGTTGATAGTGGCTGGACTGGCACAGTGCAAAGGCCCAGGCTGGATGGAGTAGGGCCCTGAGGAGAGGCGGCACGAGGGTGGCCTTTGTTAATGGGGACAGTTTGGATGTCATCCCCCGAGGGCAGTGGGGAGCCATCTGCCTATTTCTTCTGAGCCTTGTCACCCCAGCAGGATTCCTCTCACAGCATTTCACACTGTGGCCTGGCCCTCCTCCTTGGAGCCTGGGAGTGAGGGAAATAGTGGGTTTGTGCTCAGCAGGAGAAGAGCTGTCTTTGCAAAGGCCCCTCGGGTCTGGGAATTAAGAGCTTCTGCTGACGATTTCCACCGTGCAGCCCTTCAAAAAAGCTTCATTACTGCCAAGTGCGATTTGAAATAAAGTCCTTCTCAGAAGTGCTGAGGGGGTTTGGGGGTGCTAGGAGGCCCTTAGGGGATCAGTTACAGGAATCTCTCTCCTACAGGGTGGTCCCCAAATTGGTGGCCTTTTACCACCATCTCAGGAGCACCGGGTGAAGTCCTCAGACTGTTACTGTTAATGGGACGGAGTTTAGGTTTAGGCAGCCCCCTCTTGCCCATTGTGGAGCCTGGGACTGGTAAAGAGTTGTCATTAAGAGGTTTGTTATCTATATCTGGCCCCATGGGGGATGCAGGATGCTGTGCTCTGGTTGCCCAGAAGCCTTTTTCTAGCACCCTGCCATCCCCACCCCCCAAAAAAAGATAGCTTCTAGGTGCCTCCTAAAGACTTTCCCTGCATTCCTTTCAGATCTAAATTTTTCAGCCAAATCAGTTTCTGAAGTGTCCCTGGGACCTCCCCAGGCTGAGGCACTGCCCCCCACCCCCAGCCTCCTCTGATATCCACCCAAAAATCAAAACATTTCATCAATAAACATCATATTGGGTAGTAGGAGGTAGTGCAGAAGTTGGGTGTCAAGGGGAACTGGAAGGAGGAAAAGACCACACCCAGCCCCTCCCCAGAGGCCCTAGAAGCTTAAGTTCTCTTTAGACTCTAACACTCTCCAAGTGGAGGCTCTCACGGAAAGAGGGTAGGGAGCCTGGAAGACTGGACGGTCATCCAGATAGGAACCAGCCACGTGGCCTCCAGAATGGATGCTCCCCACCCTCCCCCACAGGTGTGCCTGCCAGCATCCTACACCCTCCCCTCCCACTCTTCCATTCCCTACTCTGCCCCCCGCCCCGCCCTCCAGCTAGAGTGTGCCGACATCCCCACCCCCACCCCAGCTCCTCCACCCCTCAAGCATCCAAAAGAGATCAGGGGTGTGAAAAGCAGGGACTGGGGAGCACAGAGGAGGAGAAGGGAGAATGCTTAGCTGACAGGTGCCTGGGAGTTTATTTTGTCTTTGCAGAAAGGAGAGCTGTTTGTGGCTTGTTCCCGGTGGGTCCCGGGGGGGGGGGGGTAGCCAGGCCCTTTGGGGTTCCTGCAGGGCTTAGAGACAGCCTCTCTTCTGGCTGTTGTAAAATCTAGATTTGACTGTCCACATCGGTTCTCAGAGGGATGAGAGGAGAGGAGAAAGATTCCCTAGGAAGGGGGTGCTCAGTGAAATCCTCCCCCCACCCACCCAGGGAGGTGGCCAGACTTGGGATGGGGGTGGCAATCACGTGGTGTCCCTAAGGAGGCTGGCCTCAGCCCGGGGCTGCGCTGGGGCTGCGAAGGAACAACCCTGGGTGGGCAGCAGGTCCGAGGCACCAGCGCAGGGCGTGGAGTTGGGCGGGTGGAGAGGCCAGGTGGAGTGTCCAAGTTCTATTCTGCACGAGAATCCTGTGGGAAGGATGGTGGGAAGCTCCAGCCAGGACTGAAAGTGAACGTCCATCCACACAGCAGGCTGGCCCTTGGAGTCAGACAGGTTATCTTGAAGAATAAACAAAAATGTGGCAGCTCTTGGAAGCCTGAGTTCATGGCTGCAGATTCACCAGAGAAGGAAATAAAATAGGAGGGGGAAGAGGGAGCAAGAAAGGGAGAGAGAAACAGAGACAGGCAAAAAGAGACAAACAAACTGAAGAAGAAGGAGAGGAGAAGGGAGGCTTGAAGGAGAGAGGGAAGGAGATGAAGGAAGGGCAGATAGATCTACAGAGAGAGAAAGAGACCTAGAAAAAGAGAGGGGGCACAGAGGAGAGGGATAGGGGAAGAGAATGGGAGGGAGAGAGGCGAAGGAAGGAAGGGGGAAGGAGCTGAGTGTGAAGGGGGAAAGGGGGAAGAGGAGAGGGGGGAAGAGGGGAAGGGGAGGAGCCAGAAAGAGACAGGGAGAAAGAGGAGAAGGAAGAGAAGAAACCTGGAGGGGAGGGGAAGAGAGAATGGGAGAGGAAAGGAAGGAGTGGTAGGAGGAGGGGGAAGGTTGAGTCCAGATAGTCACAGATCCCAAGGCCATCCCGCTCTAGGTACACGTAGCTCATGAGGCAAATTCCCCACGCAGTCCACTCACTGCATTGCCCACAGCCTATGGATGGGGACACCCCCAGAGCCCCAGGACTGATTTCCATGGGAGTGAGGAGAGGCTAAGACTCCAGTGCCTGCTCCATTCCGGCACTGTGTGTCCTGGCATGGGCCTGCAGCCTCCTGGCAGAAGGGCCCATTTTCTAATGGACATAGACCTGCCACCCATTTGGCAAGGCCTGGGCCACAGAGCTGCATCTGCTCAGAGGGGGCAGCTTTTGCTAATTCACAGAAAGGAGGTTCTAAAGGTGAGGAGGAGCCCTGCTCTTCCAGTCCCTTGGCCATAACTTAGTCATAAGGCCACACCCGGCATCAAGGAAGGCTGGAGAATGTCATCTTTACTTCAAGGGGTTATGTGCCCACCTAATATTTGGAAGTTCAGTTTCTAAAGAAGAGGAACAAATATTCGGGACCAGGAAGCAGGAAGCAGAGCCCCCGAGAGCCAGAGCATAAAGTAAGGCTGACAGGGGTAGCAGGCAAAAAGGGAGACCAAAGGTCCAAGGACTCTCCCAAGAGGAAGTAGCAGAGGGAAACGCTGGGGGGCAGGGCCTTGGGGTGCAGGGGCAGGATGCACATGTGACTTTCAGCACAAGGGTTGGTGCCATATGTCACCCCGTGGACCTTGGGGGTCAGCCAGTTCTGGCACTGCTGCTCATTACCTGTGGCTTTGGGCAAATCACTCCAACTCTTAGAACCTCAGTTTCCTCATCTGTAAAATGAAAATAACAAAAGCATCGACCTCATGGGGTTACTGAGAGGGTGAAGGGTGACAATGTCAACAGTACCCCTAGCACTGTGTTTGGCATGAAGGAAGCTGCAATGATTGGAAGTTGTGATAGGCCAGGGAGGGGTGTGGAGCCAGGTAGAGAGAAGGGACATGGTGAGAGAAGGGTGGCCACTGCCTGAGCCACCAATTTGCCAAATCAGCAGTCACAGGAGCTGCCAGACCCTACCCTAAGCCCCTTACATGCCTTCATTTCATCCTCACCCAGACCCAAGGAAGTGGAGTCTGATACCATCTCCATTTTAAAGAGGAGGAAGCTGAGACTCCAAAACCCTAACAAACTGCCCAGTGTTGTCACATGACTACAAAATGGTTGAGCCCAGGGGTCAGAAGAGGATCCTGAGAGTCCCTTCTGCCAAGAGTATGCCCTATTCCAGCAGAAAGCAGCCCCAGGCTCTCGGAGAGGAACAGTCCTCCCCTCAGGCCTAGAAATCCGGGCTGACTCTCCCAGCGAGAGCCAGAGCTGGCCCTAGTAACGAAAATGCCTTGGGGAGCCCTGCTTGGCTCCACAAAAAGCCCCAGGCCCTGGGCACAGGAATTAAGTGAGCAAGACGCCCCCCACCCCCTCCCAGGCTTTATCTGTCATCCCTCTCTGCCCAAGGAGCTTGAAGGAGGAGCAGCAGGAAAAATCCACAGACAGGGCAGGCCTTGAGAGCAGAGGGGGAAGGGCCTGGGGCCAGAGGTGAGGGAGGGGAGTCTGAGTGTTTTCTCTCAGGCTGCCTGGAACAGGGTGTCCTGAAATGAGGAGGCAAGCCAAGCAGCAAGGCGTATGTGTGCACGCACGTGTGCGTGTAGAGGGGAGGTGAGTGGCACCGTGGGATGTCAGGGACAGGATCAGACTAAATGGGGGAGGGTTAGGCATTTATCTAGGCAGAACAGTGGGAGTAGTGGTAGAGGAGGGAATGGAAGAGCAAGAGGAGGAGGAAGAAAAGAGGGAGGAAGGAGGAGGCACAGAGAGTGCCTGTGCCGGAGATACCAGGGGCATGTCATGCTCTCACTGTCCCCTGCATCCCTCAGCTGAGAAGAGCTGGGGGCGGGGGCCCTGCTCCACAAAAATCCTCCACGAAGCCTGCAGGAATGGAGACAGAAAGCCTGCCCAAGGGTCTCCTATCTCCATGGCCACCTGCTGTGGCCTCTCTGATTGACAAGAGGGTTCCAGTGAACTCGTGTCAGCTAACTTGTCTGCCCTTCCTACCCTGTCGTTCCTGGTGAATCAGGAGCAGAGGTTGATTCGGGACCACTGATTCTGGACGTTGCTGAAGGGTCTGAAGGCACATTTTCTGTTTGATTTGGGGTTTGCATCAGTGATTGGCTAATGATATCATTTGGTGTTCTAAGAAATCAGCCTGTACCTTGGTGTTGACAAGGTTAGATGAGTGAGTGGCTGACCGATAGTGGCTGGCTAGCTGTTAATGGGACTTAACCAGGCCACCGACTCTGGGGGTCGTGACTAAATATGACCAACTGGGCTGATGGATTGAGACTAGCCAGGTGACTGGTTGACTAGGGGACTGAGTCACTGACCATATGACTGAGTGGCTGATTGTGGCAATGGTTGCCTGACTAATTCAGACTGGATAACTAGGCAGCTGTCACTGACTGACTATTTCGAATGCCGGAGTGAATAACTGTGTGACCGACTGACTGACTGACTGACTTATTGGCTAGATGGTGGGTGACTAACTACAACCCCTTACTAGTAGTCTTGACTGACTACCAGTCAGACAACTGTGACTGACTGGTTTTAGCTGACTAGATGACTGGACGTGACTGTAACCTGAAAGCCTTGACTGCATGCCTGACCTGACTCTTCAGGATTGACTGAATGGCTTACTGGTGTTTCCTTGTGGCTGTGACTGTCCAGGCCACAGACTGTGGCTGCCTGTGACTAACTGTGACTGACAGTTCAACTGACAGAAACTGACTGTGTGCTGACTAACTGCCTGAGTAATTGAAAATTGACTGTCCACCTTGACTGCCAGAGATTGACTGGATTGGTCGGCTGACAGATTGACTGTGCAGTGACTGACTGACTGGCTGGCTGACCTCAGCCAGGCAGCCTGGTGACTCACGCTGTGAGCAACTGTGTCTGACTGGATGACCGTGATAACGTACCTGAGTTGGGATAGGAGACAATGTCTTACTGACTGCCTGAGTTAAATGTGCTTACCACTGGCTGATTGAGTTTGATTGGTCATCTGGGTGACTGATGACCCCCTAGGTGACCAGTGCCTGTTCAAGATGGGCTAACTGACCCTGTCTGGACTGACTGACTGACTGGCTGTCAGAACGAGATTGACCTGGCAATTGAGGTGGGTGGGAGACCTGATGACCGGGGCTGTACCTCACAGTATGAGTGGCCAAGTCTGACTGTGCAGCCCTGACAGTGTAACAGGGTCTGACTGTGAGGCAATGACTAATTACTGACTGGCTGGCTGCTTGAGACTGGCTGGATAGCTGAATGACCAGGTGGCCACAACTGTGACTCCTGATGTGAGTCGCTGCAACTGGGTGGCCCTGACTGTGTAACTGAGTTTGACGGTGGGATGATGGCTGACTGCCTGACTGGCTGGGTGTGCAGACTGGCTGGCTGGTTGAGGTTGGCCAGGCAACTGGCTAACTGTGACTGTGACTCATGGTATAAAGGGCCATGCCTCACTGTGTGGCCCTGGCTGTGTAAAAGAGTCTGACTGTGAGACAATGACAGACTGACTTTCCTGGATGACTGCCTCTAGTCCCTCCCCTCCCCAGAACAGCTAAAGTGCCTTAGTCAGGAGATATCTCAGCCTGAGGGGACAGAGAGGCCTCTGTGGAGCAGCAGGGCAGGAAGAGGGAGGCAGGAGCTGCCAGAGGGAGAACAGGAATAGGCCCTACCCAGGACTGGGCCCAGATGGAAAGTTCTCCACTTCACCCCTACAGAGGCTGGGTCACTGGCACATATTTTCTGAAGTTTTTTTCTTTTTTTTTTTTTTTGGTTTGAGTCTCATAGCTCCTTTGTTTAGGGGGAGTGGGGGAAGGGGAGCCCAGGGAACCTATAAAAATATTGAGCCAATAACTCAACCGACAGGACTCCAATTATAGGCGCTTGGGTGAGGGAGGGGAGGGAGGCAGCCCGTTGGGGTGAGGCCCAGCTGACTGATATTTATGGGACCTGAATTAGGGCCAAATGTTGCCCTAGCAAATCCAGGCCTTGATAAGGCAGGGCTAGGGGAAACCTTTGGAAGGAGGAATGTGTCTATCAGTCACACCTCTTTTACTTCTGTCATTTTAAAGCTGAGGAAAACAGAGGCCCACAACCTGCAAGGACGCAGAGCATTTCCCAAAACCCAGCTGTCCCAGGGCTGCCCCACCAGAACCCAAGAAAACAGTGAACTCAGCCCTTGCTCACTCTCCCAAAAGGCTGTGGGCTGCAGGCTTCCAGGGGTCGGGCTGGTGACCTTGGGCAAGTTGCTTCACCTCTCTGAACCTCATTTTCCTCATCTGTTAGAGATTTCTAACAGGAGGCTATTTGGCAGAATTTAGATTGGGCCCAGGGTTACCTCTGCCACTTACTGAATGTGTCATCTCAGGCAGGGAACTTTACCTTTTGTGCCTCCATTTCCTCATCCACAAATGGGGATAATACCAATAATGGCATTAACTCCATAAGCTTGTCACAAGGAGAAAAAAAAAACATAATCCAGATAAAGACTTCAGCCTGCCTACTAGTAAACAACCAAGAAATGTGCATTTCCATGATTATTAAGAGTCATCTCACAGGGGATGTATTAGGATTAATCAAGATCTTTGGTGCGAATGTATTTGGGAAACCATGAAGCTGGGCCCCAAGTGAGGGGAGGCAGATGTGTGGCCTGGTAACAGCTCTATCATTGAGCCCAGCTGGGCCTCCCCCAGATGCCCTGAGATACCACCTGTTCCCCCCAAAGGACCTACAGACTCTCTGGGGGCACCAGCTGCTGCTGACACCACAGCTCCTAGGGCCTGGCCCGTGAGGACGGGGAGAAGAAAACAGGAAGAAATTCTCTGGGGTTCCCCTGGGAAGCGACAAGGGCCCAGCTGTCATGACTAGCCCCTCATGACATCAAGGTCTCAGGGCCTTCCAGGCCAGGAGAGAAGGTCAGGCTCTCCCCTGGGGCCAAGGGGAGCCAGGGCTGGCCAAGGGGCAGAACTTCCCCAGGAGGCCAAGAACCTGCACATGGGCCCAGAAAACTCCCTCTGGAGCTCACACTGCTGGCCTGTTCTCAAAGGGCTGCTGCAGACGTGAGCTCATGCAACCTTTGTAGCCATCCACACCTGCAAATTACAACGAACCAGGTAATGAAGGATCCCCAAGGTCACAATCAAGGAACAGCAAGATTGTCTCCTAATACATTCCTTCCTCATTCATTCCTTCGGTCAGCAGGTTTTTATCGAGCACTTATTTTGCTGCACCAGGCAAATACAACAGCTAAGAAGGCCCAGTCCCTGCACTCAAAAGATCTGGAGGACAGCACAGCAGACACTTAAGAGTTCGGACTCAAAAGCTAGGCAGACCTGTGTTCCAGTAGCCTCTCTGAGCCTCAGTGTTTCCATCTGTAAAGTGGGGATAATTATAGTACCAGTCTCTCAAGGTCACAGCAGGGATTTGACAAAATGTTTGACAAATGCTAAAAAAAAAAATATATATATATATATATATAAGGCTCAGGGAGCTGAGAGTGTGCCCCTTCTACCCCATAACCACTTCCTCATCTGTTAAATAGGCATAATGCTGAAACCTACCCCAGAGGGTCATTGTGAGAAGTTAATGAGAAAATGTGTGCTGGCATCTTACACAGCTCTAGCAGACGCTATTCACATGATAGTTGACCAGTCACAGCCTGTGCAGTTTTTCACAGTGGCCCTGCTGACACATGTTGAGGATCTCTTTGCCTTGCTCTTAGAGGGGAAAACAGACCAGGAAACAAGCGTTGAAATGGCTAAGTTAAAGGGTGGTGTGAATCCAGAAGAGAGCCCCCCACTTCTTGAGGGAATGAGGAAGGAAAAGAAGGGGTCAGAGACAGACAAGGCTAAGAGTAGGGGAGGAGTGAGCCAGGTGAAGGCTATGGGCGGGGGGTAGTAATGGCAGAGGGCAGGGCCTGTGCAAAGGCCCAGAGACAGAGTGGAGGGGCCAGCAGCTTCTCTGCCCCATAGTAGGGCTGGAACTAGGGTCCCAGGGAGATGAGTGGGAGAAGATGCCCTGGGCCTGTGATTGGGGGAGTGGGGGGATAGAGGATGGGTGCAGAGTCGGGGGGTGGGGGGTGCTCCTTTTAGCCTTGGTGAGGTTCTCAGGCAGTCTCTCAGCCAACTGTCCTGCCTCAGGCAGGGCTACTGGGCTCCTCATTCTATACAGCTTGAAGCAGGGACTATCTTTGGCCCATTTACTTCTTGAATTAGCCTCCTATGGCTGCTGTAACAAACTACCACAAACTCTGTGGCTTAAAACAACACATATTATTCCCTTACAGTTCTGGAGGCCAGAAGTCTAAAAATCAAGGTGGCAGCAGGGCTGTGTTCTTTGTGGAGGTTTCAGGGTAGAAGCTGTTTCCTTGACTTTTCCAACTCTTCCTTGGCTTTTCCTTGGCTCCTGGCCCCTCCCTTGGATCACTCCAACCACCTGCTTCTGCCATCACGTTGCCTTCTGTCCCTCTGATCTCATGCCTCGGTCTTGTAAATACTCCTGTGATTGTATCAGGCTTACCCAGATCATCCAGGATAATCATCCCATCTCGAGGAGAGGGATTATTCCCATTTGCAGAGCCCCTCCTGCCCCAGGGCATTGGTGCTTACTGTGCTCTCCACCTGGATTGCTGTTCCCTCAGACAGTCTGCACGACTGATGCCTTCACCTTCTCAGGTGTCTGCTCAAATGAAACCCCCACCCTGGCACTCCCCATCCCTTAATTTTTCACTGCTATTTTCCCTGCCTGATTTTACTCCATTCCACTCATCCACAACTGGTGTATTAAAGACTCATGTATTTGCTTTTTATTTTGTCTGTCTCCCCCCACCTAGAATATAAACTGCACAAAGACAGGGATTTTGTCTACTCTTTTCACTGCTCTATCCTGAGCACCTAGAACAGTGCCTAGTACTTAGCAAGTACTCAAATAATGAATGAATGAATGAGGCAATCAAGGCTCAGAGACGTGAACTGTCTTGCCCAAGGTCACACAGCTGGTAAGCAGCAATGCTGGGGATTTGAACCAGGTGGGTCTGACTCCTAAAACTCAATGTGTTTCAACAATGCCTGTCAGCCTTTTAAAAGGAACCTATGAGGGTGGCAGCCGTTCAGGCCCTGCCCTCTGCCTTTTATGTTCTCCAGGTTTAAGAGGGGGTAGGTGTGGGCTGCTGTGTGACTCACCCTAGGAAATAGCCAGAGGAATAAAAATAGTTTCTGTCTGTCCGGGGCATCAGATTTCACAACAGACTGAGGGTGCCATGAGAGCAGGGACTGTGCCTGTTTCACTTGTCACAACATAATCCGTACCTGGCACAGGCCTGGCGCATAGTTGGTTCAAGAAATCTATGTTGATGAATGAATGGATGCTCATTTGATTGCATAGAAAAGTCCTGCTGGCTAGCTATCTACTCCTGTCTAAATAGCTGTCTATCCCTAAATATCTGTCTATCTATCTATCTATCTATCTATCTATCTATCTATCTATCTATCTATCTATCTATCTATCTACCTACCTACCTACCCCTATCTGTCTATCCCTATTTATATAGCTCTCTATCTATCCCTATCTGTCTCTGTCTACACTATCTGTCCATCCCTATCTGTCCATCTATCCAGTTGTCTATCTACCCATCCATCCATCCATCCCTATCATCTATCTTCATAGCAGCTTCTAGACACGTAATGTTTACCCAATCCTGAGATATCCAGCTGGAGGGAAATAAAAATTCTGGGTGGGGCTCTGCCTCCTCTCAAGATTCACTGCTCTGGGAGAGCAGACAGGGGCAAGGAGGCCTCGAGGCCCTCCCCACATTCCCTCCTCCTCTTTCCACACCCTTCTCGCCTCCGCCCCTCTAGCTTTCTCCATAGGGTCTCCCCTAGCAGTGCCTCAGGAGCCTCCTGAGGAGCCCCTTCCCACCCCCTCACCCCTGACCCAAACACTGGCTCTCCAAGGCCAGTCCCCACAGCTGTGGCTCCTATGACACGATGGAGAAGGCCCCACATCAGCCTCCCTATCTCTCAGCCTGAAGGCCACCTCAGGGTCGGCCAGAGGATCAAGGTAAACACTTATTTTTAGACTCCTAGACTCCCCCAAACATTTATTATCTGCCCCCACCTCTCCCTTCTCCATCCCCCATATTCAAGAAAAATAGACCCTTTATCCCTCTGCATAGTTTCCTTCCTAGCAAGCTATCAGAAAGAGAAGTCTTGAAACCTCCCATATTGAGGGAAGAAGAAAAAAATGCAACAGGAAGGTGTAAACAGGGCTTAATTAAACCCCATCGCAGCCCAGAGAGGCACACAGAGGCAGCTGCAGCACCGATGATTTGAGGCTGAGGGGAGGGCCGCTTGGGCTGGGCACGGCAGGAGGTGACTCATGCCCCACTGAAGAAAAGGGCTTGAGAAACAGAAAGAAAAAGAAAAGGGTTTGAAGAAACCTGTGAGCAAGATTTGCTGAAGGAATGTTGCCAGACTTAAGAAGAAGGCAGTCTAATCCATGTCTCCTCAGAATTCCTTCAATCCCACGCACATATATTTTCTTCGACCACAAAAGTACTGCGAGGACCAGCAGGGCCAGGGCTGATCTATGGCACCAGGACGGCCATAGTTCCAAGGTGCTGAACCCTCAGGGGCTTGAGGCAGGTGAGAGGGAAGTTTGGGAGAGAAGGTGCAGCCTACCAGAGCTCAGAACCCGTGCCAACCTCGACCTCCCACGGGCGACAGGAAGGGGCTGTCGTGTGACTTGTGGGATCTGTGGGCAAACAAACTGTGTGCCTGGATACTCGCCCAGGGACAGGAAGCCTGCTTCTGAACCATTTGATTATAATAAACGTCAACCATTTGTTGAGTATGTACAATTTGCCAAATCCAGATGACTGCTTTACATGGCTCACCCTCATCACTATCCTCAAGCTAAGTATTACTATTTTCATTTTACTGATGAGACTGGAGCTCAGCAAGGTCACACAGCTCTAAGGGGCAGGGGCAGGATTTGAAACCAGGTCTGGGATTAGGCATCTCACCCTATTGCCTATGGCTCTGTTTCTGAATCAGTAAGGAGTGTTATAGTTGCAAGGGACAAATATCCAATTCAAACTGGCCTAAGTCTCCCCCCACCCTCCCCCTCCAACAGGAATTTATTATGGAGCTTAGTGCTCACTTCTGGACACAGACGCTCAAATACTTTCTCACTAATCTGTCTCATCCTTTGGGTCTGTTTTCTTCTGCGTTAGCTTGACCTTATGGTAGCAAAGATGGCTACCAGAGGCTCCAGGCTTATATTCCGTAAGCCTCACAGACTCGGTGGAAATGTGCACTGCTGCTCTAGTGCCAGCACACGTCCTGGCCATCGTTTTCACTGGCCCGGCTTGGGTCACATGACCAGCTGGGGCCAACCATTTGGACAAGGGGATGTGATATTCCCAGTGGCCAGGAATGGATCAGGTGGCCGCCCCTGAAGCTGGCGGATGAGAACAGCCCTTACCCCCAGGTCATAAGGGCAGATAATAGGGAGAGATGATTCACTAAAGGGAACTGGGGGATCTCTTACCAGCAGAAGGGATGCTGGGCAGACCAAAACAACAGATGCCCACTACAGCCTCTCTGTTTCTCTCTTCAGTCTTTGGTAAAGTTCCTTTAGAAAATCTCCAACTTCATCCTCATAGAAAGAGAGGCTGGGATAAGGCAAGGTGGCCTTGGGGTGAGCTTGCCTTTGTAGGGCAGGTTGGATTGTAAAGGAACTGGATTTTACATCTACTCCCCATTGGGGTTATGCTTGACCATTTGACTTGCTTTAGTCAATGGAATGGGAGTGAATGTGATGTGAACAGAAGCTGTATATGGGCTGGCTTAGTTTGGCTTCATGGTTTGTGCTTCCACCATTTGCCATAAGACACCGTCTGGGTAATCACTGATTCGAGACTGAAGAAACCCATGCAATATACCTGATCATAAACCCATGGTCTAAAGCACAGCCACTCCAGACCCAGATACCCACAGTCCCACATCTGTCGTTGTAAGCTCTGCAGATTTTGTGGGTTGTTTATCATGCAGCATTATCACAGTGCAAAAACTGCCTAACACACTTTGAAAGCTGAGGAGTTTATGTTGAGGGAGACCACTACTCTTTGAAGTAAGCAGTCTGCCAGGGAGTTAGTATTCTTCCCAAGATGCCCTGGAAACCCAGAAAAGCACAGTCACCATATTTTAACATAGCAACCATAATTCAACTTCCACCAAAAGCATTCTCTATAGTCCAGGAGGAGTTTTTTTTAGCATCCTTTCTGTAGCCGTGCAAATTGCTTACCCTCCATCCAGAGTGCCTCAGGATCTTTACTAGCTGTGTGGTGCTAGGCAAATCATTTACCCTCCCTCAGCCTCAGTTTCCTCATCTGCAAAAAGAAAACACCAATCCTTAGCTTTGGGGGGAACTAAAGGAGAAAATGCATGTAAAACACCCAGTCAAGTGCCTGGCAGAGTGTGAGAGTTCAGTAAATGTTAGCTTTATCTTTATTTCTTTTTCATATTACTGAGGGAGTAAAGGTACACTTGAATGTTCAGTCTTCAACTCTGAGCCTTGAGATCATGCAATAAATAGGTGGTCTATATCCCAACAAGGAAGCCCCCTACTGCCTAAACCTGGGAGAAGATGAAGCTTGTCCATTGGCAAGGCAGGGTTTTTTGTTTTGTTTTATTTTAATAACTTGAAATCACACAGCCAATTTACTTATTTTGATTGTTCATCACACAAGTAAAAATAAAACAAAGAAGTGCGAACAGTGACAGCATTTACTACAGCTTTAACTCATGAGAAAGAACCATGGCTGGGAGAAAAGTCACAATCCCATTAAGTGGGAAAACATTGAACGCTCACGCTCCATTTCCATGGGAAATTTACTGTGAGGTGGCGTTTTAGCGCCAATTGACAAACCAGCCTCTGATCCAGGCGTTCTCAGGTTCTGTTTTCTGGGGCTTCCTGTCCCCACCCTGCAGTGTGGAACTTGGAAAGAAATAATGATCCTTATTAATTATAGTAGCAGAGCAACAATTTGTTGGACACTTGCCAGATGCCAGGCACTCTAAATTCTTGATGGGCAGGATCTCATTTAAATCTTACCTTATTCCTGCAAGACTGCTTTGAATTTTATCCCATTTCACAGAGGAGGAAACCACGACACAGAGACCTTAAGTCACTCGCCCACGTCCCACAGCTAGTCGGGGCAGATTTGGGACTTGAATTCAGCTCCAAACCGAAGCTTGTGCCCCAAATCCCTATTTGAGTCTACTGGCCCCTGAGCAGGGTTGAGTCAATGGCATCGCCTCCCTGAGCGTGTGCGGAACCCCGGGAGCTCAGCCTCAGGGCCTTTCTTTTTCTCCTCCAGCGATGATGTCCCATCCTGTGAATTTGGCCCCCTGGGTGCACCCGTCTCTGGGAGGAATGGATGTCAACTTCAGGCCCCTCACTGGCCACATCTAAGAAGAGCATCATCAGAACCCAAAACTTCTGCCCTCCTGGCAAACTCCTCAGTCCGGGCCTCAGCCACAGGCAGCCCACTCGGCTGCAAAGGATGCCGGGGGAAGGGGCTACGGACCGGTGTCCCACACCTGACATGACCTCTTTCCAGGTGTCTGGCTACAGGTAATCACTAACCTCCCTGGCCCTCGATTTCCCCATCTGTAAAAGAATGGCACCAACTTGGCTCAGTGGTTTCCAAACATTTTTAGCCAAGGAAACCATTCGTGAAAATGCATGCAGAACTTCCCAGTGGACAGCCAATGAAAGAGTGGCTGTTCCAGGTAAAGGACGCCTGCGTTTCGGCGCCTCTCCGTCTCCAAGGGGAGCCATGGGAGCACTGTAACCTAGTCATCCCTGAGGCCCCACCCTGCTCTAGAACTCTGTGTCTTTGATCTTGTCACATGCTCCCCAGAAAAGTTCTCCTTCCCAAATGTGCTAATGAGGATTCTTGGGGTACAAGTAAAAGAAACCCAATTAAACTAAGTTAAGCAAAAAAAGGGCTCTTGTCTGGAGGAAATTCAAGGATTTATATGCCTTTAGACAGATGAATAGAGGAGATGAGACAATAGCATCAGAAATTTCAGTGTGTCTCAACTCCCCTTGCCTCTTACCTTGTTTCATTCCCAGGTAGGCTCTGTCTACAAGGGGAAAAGATGTTTCTGGCAGTTCCAAGTTTAGACATGTGTCCTTAGAGCACAGAAATTCACAGGGAGAGAAACCCTCCCTCTTCCAGAGTTCTTCTCAAACCCATAAAATGTCTCTGGGTCTGTCATGTGCTGCCCTAGACCAATCACTGTGGCCAGGGAATGGGGAGCCCTGATTGGCCAGCTTGGGTCACAGGCTCATTTAAGAAGGAAGACTCTCTTACTTGACAACTCCATTAGAACCACAAGGGATAGGAAGCAGGTGTTCTCAAAGAATGGGTTGTAGAGCTGCAAAACCACCTGTGTGCACCCCACTGACTAAGCCATTGTAGGCAGAGGTCCCAACACTCTCCCAAACTGCCAGGAGTTGGATTTGACTGTTACATCTTCTTTCTCACCAAGCCCAACTCCCTAGCAGATCGTCCTCCTCCTCCTGCAGCCAGGGCCTCATCCCATACATGGTGGCCATCAAACATCCTCATGACTGGCAGGCCAGGGACTGAACCCAGGACCTCATATGTGGGAAGCTGGCACTCAACCACTGAGCCACACTGGCTCCACTGAGTTGTTTTCTTTTTTTTTTTTTTTCATTTGTTTTGCTTGTTGTTTTTGTCTTTGTGTTTTCAGGAGGCACCAGAAACTGAACCCAGAACCTCCCATGTGGGAAAAAGGCGCTCAACAGCTTGAGCCACATCTGCTCCCCCCAATGTCATCTTGAGCCATACTCTTCTTGCCCTCTTTACACCTGCCACACTGGGCCTTTGCACATGCTGTGCCCCTGGCCTGGGACGCTTGTCCCACACTCTTCTCTTTCTGGTTCATTCTCACCATTCAGGTGTCAGCTCAAATAGTACCTCTTCCAAGAGGCCTATGCTGTCCACTCCAACTTCTGTAGCCCACCCCTCTCACGCCGAGTCACTTGCCATCACCTCACCAGACTTTATTTCCTTATCATAGTCTGTAACACTCTTATTTATGTCCTCACCTGTTTATTAACATTAACATGTCCACTGCACAAGGGACTTTATATTGTTTACTGCTGTCCCTGACTTCTAATACCATGTTTGCCATGTACAAGAGCTCCATAAATAATTGTTGAATGAGCAAATGACTGGCAGTAACGTCTCATCGTTTATGAGGTCCAGATTCCACTGCCTCAAAATTATCATGTCCAAAACCCAAATTCATCATCTTTCCCTACAAACCAGATCCTCTTGCATTCCTCCATGGGAAGCCGTACCATCCAGCTGGATCTGCAAGGCTGTCTACCCCTGGCACCTCCCGCTTCTTCCTGCTTCCCACCAACCCATACCCACATCCTGCTAATTCCACCCCATAATCACTCAAAGCCAAGCACTCCTCTCCATCTCTACTGTCCTCCAACCCCAACCAGTCCAAGCTTGTATCTCTCTCCTCTGGGCACTTGCTGTAGCCTCCCAGTGGGTCTCCTGGAGTCCATTCTTGCCCCACTCCAATCTGATCCCCTGTTGCAACTTTAATGGTGTCACCCTCTGCTGAAAAGTTACCCACACCATAATCTGGTATGTTCAGAAGAAGATCAGATGCCTTCCCATGGGCCACAAAGCACAAGACGGGCCACCTGTGGAGCCCATCTTGTGCCTTGCTGCCCTTCTCTTTCTGTTCCAGCTTATATTCTCCGGGATTCGTCCCACATCTCAAGAGAGAACTGGTCACCGTCGTGTTATATATTTATGCTGTAGATACTGAGTCAAGTCTATCTCCCCTACCTTGCTATATACTCCATGAAGGCAGAGACCTCATCTGGCTTTGCTCTTCATGACATCCTGAGCTAGTCCTGTTCCTGGCATTTAGTGGATACTTGGTAAATATTGGCAAATGAATCAAAGATAGCTGTTGAATGCCTACTATAAGCCAGGTATTAATAAATCATAAATACATTCTCTCATTTCATTTTCACAATCATGTGTCATAGGTACTATTATGAACGAACAAATGAATGGGTGAATAGATTTCTAAACCAGGGAGAAGGCACAATCCAAAAGCACACAGAGGCCAGGAGGGAATGTAACCAGCGAGAGGTGCCAAGTTCAAGGCATTAGCGAATGGAAAGGACGCTGGCAAAATGAAGAGCCGTGGCATCCAAAGGCATCCATGTCCCCAAACATTTTTCAAACCCAGGTGGGTCAAATAAGACTTGTCCCAAGGCCACGTTCTGCCCTAAGTGGCACAGGTGGCAACCCCTGCAGGCTCACAAGTCCCCAGAGCACACTCTGTCCACCAGGGAATTGGCTCTGTGGGAAGCTGAGGTCAAAGAGATCAAATGGGAATTCAATTATGGTCTGGAGAAGAATCCGTGAGGTCACAGATTAAATGAGGGCAGAGACTGGAGCAGAACGTGGCTGTGTTGCTCGTGCCCCAGGCTCCGGAAGCCGTGCAGCCACCTCCACGCAGAGCTGGACGAGGCCCAGCCTGTTTGTCAAGTACAGAAGAAAACCAGAGAAAACCTAAAAACAATATATGGGTCGGGTCGGTTAATCCGTGGCTGTCGGCTGATCCCTCCAGCCTTTGGTAATCAATGCTCTGCAAAGCATGTTGGAATTGCTGTCTACAAGTATCTGTTAATTATTAAAATTGAATCTTCCATTTGGTTGAGAAATCTCATGTTACATATAAAGGTTAATTACAAACTGACTTTCAGGAACCCTTTGTTGGATGCTTCTGTCTTATTTTCTCCAAGATGATTCTTTTAGCTCCTTATTTGGGAATGCAGACTAAGGCTGGCTTAGCAAAATCATTTCCTCATTCTAGCAGATCCCAGATGCAGCAAGCCTCTCAGATGGCTCGACGGAACTGGGATTTACAAGAAACCACTTCAAACCATCCAAAACCGTCTAAAATGTGGTTCTGTTCCTTTTTCCATTTACACTGAAGACTGCCATCTTTTCACCATGTTGTTCCGGTTGCAAAAGTAAGAGCATCTCAAGTTCTGGGACCACAATGAGAGACATACAATATTCCAGTGGCTACACCAATTAGGTATGCTTGCTCCTGGCTTTGAGGAAGGTAAATGGCCTATTACTTGGTGGTTAATGCATTCCACATGGCATTCCTCGGCCTGCGGGGAGCCTGAGAGGCTTCGTATTTATAGCCATAACTGTAACATGACAGGATGCAGAGCAGGTCCCCAGTACCAAGGCTAAGACACCACCCACCCCCCACCACGCCCCAGCTCTGCCAAGGAGCTTCCCTGCTTGCCATGGCCCCACCAGAGCCTTCCCAGAATTCGGTTTTCTCCAGCAATGCTCAGAAACATCCTTGCAATACACTGAGGTGTAATATTTTTTGTCTGCCTGCCCACTTCCTGCTTCCTCTGTCCTCTTCAACTCCATGTGCATCCACCAGGCTGTCATTGTGGTACCAGCCCCTGGGCATCGTGAGTACATGACCCAGACTGGACCAGCTATACAACTATATCTCTCTGTTTGGCACAGGGATGGGCATATGACCCAAACTTCCCTGGGACTTAACCATTCTAGCTAGTGTATTAAAATAATCTTTTGGGAAGCGGCTGTGGCTCAATCAGTAGGGCTCCCGTTTACCATATGGGAGGCCCCGGGTTCGGTTCCCGGGGCCTCCTGGTGAAGGCAAAGCCCGCCCGCATGGCGTGGTTAGCTGACCCAGCGAGCACAAGCAGCAAGGGGGGGATAAATGAATGAATAAATAAATAAAATCTTTAAAAAAAAAAAAAAAAAAAAAAAAAAAAAATCTTTTTTTTTTTTTTTAATTTCTGTGCTATGGGATGTAGACAGGCTTCTAAGAACCAACTTTCTTACCTGATGTAGGATTCCCAGCTGCAGGTGGATTACAAAATAAGTAATAATAACAGCAAACACTATGCAAAGCACTATTTTAAGTACATTACTTATATTACCTTACCTAGTTCCTAAACTCATCCTCTGAGGTCTACAATTTTATCATCATCTCCCATTTTATATAGATGAGGAAACAGAGGCACAGAAAGGTGAAGTAATTTGCCTAATCACACAGCTAGTAAGATTCAAACCCAGGCAGCCTGGATTCCATCTACACTGTTAATACTACCCCAGAGTGAGCAAGAGAAAAAGGAAGGGATAAAGACTGTAATGACATCAGATAAGTCTCCTGATCCAGCCATGCCTGAAGCTATCCCTGGATTTGCCAGTAGCACAAGACAATTAATTACCTTTGTTTGCTTAAGCTTGTTTGTTTTACTGTCTGTTTATTGCAACCAAAGGAGCCCTGTTTAACCCATCCCTCAAATGCATTTTTCCTAGGCAGAAGGCAGACAAAAAGCACCTTTGTGTTTCCTATATCCATTTAACAGGATTCTGCCTAAGAACATAAAATCCCTTCCTGTGGTTCTATTATTAATTTCATTCTATAAACCATGAAACTGAGGCCCAAATATGTTAAGTCATTTGGCCAAGACTACACAGCTAATAAATGGCAGCTGTGCTACCGTCCAGTCAGGTCTATCTGACCCATGTTCATAACTTTGACTGCCCCCATCCAAAACATTAGCGTCCGTATGCTGATTTGTAATGCACAGTCGTTATGGTCAAAGTTTAGCATAAGGGTTTGTAGTAGAAACACAAAAGCCAGAAGAGTTAAAATGAGTCTTTCTTTTTTAGAAAAAAAAAAGATGGCTTTATTGAGATGATAATTCACATGCTATGCAATTCAACCATTTAAAGTATACAATTCCATGAGTTTTAGTATATTCACAGAGTTGTACAATAATCACCACAACCAATCTTAGAGTATTTCCGTCACCTCAGAAAGGAATCTATAACCTTTGGCAGTCACTCATTGTTTCTACCCACCCTATGCCCACCCCCAGCACTAGGCAACCACTAACCTACTTGCTGTCTCTAGGGATTTGTCTATTCTGGATATTTCATATCAATGGAATCATACAATATGTAGTCTTTTGTGTCTGGCTTCTTTCATTTAGCGTAATGGTTTCAATGTATCCATGTTATAGCATGTATCAGTACTTTTTTCTTTTTATTGCCAAAATTGGAAATTGTGTGGATATGTCATATTTTATTTATCATTCATCAGTTGATAGATACTTAGGTTGCTTCCACTTTTTGGCTATTACGAATAATGCTGCTATGAACACTTGTGTGCAACTTTTTGCATTGACATAGGTTTTTATTTCTCTTGGGTACATAACCCAGAGTAGAATTGTTGACTTATAGGTAACTCTGATTAGCCATTCGAGGAACTGTTAGACAATTTTCCAAAGTGGCTACACCATTTTACCCTTCCACTAGCAGTGTATGAAGGTACCAATTTCTCTGCATCTTCACCAACATTTGTTATCTAATCTGTCTTTTTAATTATAGCCATTCTAGTGGGTGTGAAGTGGTATCTCTTGTGGTTTTGCTTTGTATTTCCCTAATGACTAATGATCTTGAGAATCTTTCCATGTGCTTATTGGCCATTTGTATATCTCCTTTGGAGAAATGTCTGTTCAGATCCTTTGCCCAGTTTTTAATTGGGTTATTTGTCTTTTTTTTTTTAGATTTATTTTATTTATTTCTCCCCACCCTCCTTGTTGTTTACACTTGCTGAGTCTGTTCTTCTTCCTTGTTTCTTTAGGAGGCACTGGGAGCTAAACCTGGGACCTCTGATGTGGGAGGAAGGTGCCTAATCACTTGAGCCACCTCTGCTTCCTGCTTTGTTGTGTCTCTTATTATGTTTTTACTCCCTGCATCTCTTGTTGTGTCATCTTGCTGCATCAACTCGCTGTCTTCTTTAGGAGGCACCGGAAACCTCTGCTCCCCGCTTTGTTGTTTCTCTCATTGTGTTTTTTCTTCTTGTGTCTCTTGTTGTGTCAGCTTGCCATGCCTGCCCATCACGGCAGCTCGCTGTCTTCTTTAGGAGGCACCGGGATCCAAAACAGGGACCTCCCATGTGGTAGGCGGGAGCTCAGTTGCCTGAGCCATATCCGCTTCCCATGTCTTTTTATTGAGTTGTAAAAGTCCTGTTTATATTCTAGATATAAGTCACTTATCAGATTTATGATTTACAAAACAATTTCTTTCATTTTACGGGTTGTCTTTTCACTTTCTTGATGGTGTCCTTTAAAGCAGAAAATCTTTTAGTTTTTATGAAGGTGAATGTATCCACTTTTCTTTGATTGTGCTTTTGGTGTCAGATATGAGAATCCATTTCCCAAGGTCATGAAGATTTACTCCTCTGTTTTCTTCTAAGAGTTTTGTAGGTTAAGTTCTTACAGTTAGGTCTTTGATCCATTTTGAGTAAATTTTGTATATTGTGTAAGGTAGGAGTCCAAATTCATTCTTTTGCCTGTGGATATCCAGTTGTCATGGTTCTATTTGTCAAAAAGACTATTCTTTTCCCTATTGTCAGTGTCTATCAATCAATGTGTGGGTTTAACTCTGGACACTCAATTCTATTACATTGGTCTGTATATCTATACTCCTGCCAGTAACACACTGTCTTGATTATGGTAGACATGTAGTAAGTTTTGAAATCAAGACGTGTAAGTCCTCAAATTGTGTTCTTCTTTTTCAGGATTGTATTTGCTATTATGGGTCCTTTGCATTTCCATATAAATTTTAGGATCAATATGCCAATTTCTGCAAAGAATCCAGCTGGGATTTTAGGGGTTGTATTGAATCTGTAGATCAACTTGGAGAGTATTGCCATTTTAACAATATTAGATCTTCTGATCCATGGACATGGGAATATCTTTCCATTTATTCAGGTCTTCTTTCATCACTTTGAACAATGTTTTGTCATTTTCAGAGTATAAGTTTTGCACTTCCTATATTCTTCCTAAAATTTTTTTTGTGTGTGGAATACATATATACAATACAAAATTTCTCATTTAACTACTTTTGAGTATACAATTTAGTGGTATTAATTACATTCACACTGTTATGCTAACATCACCACCATTCATTACAAAACTTTTCTATCACCCCAAACAGAAACTCTGTGCCCATTAAACATTAGCTCCCCACCCTCCTTCCCCCCATCCCTGGTAATCTGTTAGTATTTTATTCTTTTTGATGCTATTATAAAAAGAATCCTATTCTTAATTTCATTGTTGGATTGTTCATTGCAAGTGTATAGAAATACAACTGAGGTTTGTATATGGATCTTGTATCCTGCAACAATGCTGAACTTGATTATTAATTTTATTCATTACAATAAGTATTTAGTGTATTTCTTAGGATTTGCTATATACAAGATGATGTCATCTGCAAAATGAGATAGTTTTACTTCTTCCTTTCTAATCTGGATGCCTTTTGTCTCTTTTTTCTTTCTTCCTTTCCTTTCTTCCTTTCTTTCTTTCTTTCTTTTTTTTTTTCCTAATTGCCCTGAATAGAACCTCCAGTACAATGTTGAATAGAAGTGGCAAGTGTGGGCATCCTTGTCTTGCTCCTGATCTTAGGGAGAAAGCATTCAGTCTTTCTCCATTAAGTATGATATAGCTGTGGGTTTTTCATAGATACTCTCTATCAGGTTCAGAAAATTCCTTTCTGTTCCTTGTTTGAGTGTTTTTTCCAAGAAGGGGAAAATCAGTTTTAAAAAACAGTCCTTGGGACTTTCTCATTTTGTTCCCTCTTGGAACCCAACTTAAACTAGAGCAAAGAACTTTTTCCTCCCTCCCTCCCTCCCTCCTTTCCTTTCCTCTCTCTCTCTCTCTCTCTTTCTTAAGCAAAAAACCATAGACCTGGGGAAATGGAGATAAGACAAAAGCTATTTCAAACTGGAAAATAAAAAGGTAGGTAGAAACCGCCTTGAGAAAGCCAAATCCTAAACCTAGTAGGAAAAAAATAAGAACCAAACAAATCTTCCAGAAGGCCAGGAGTTTGTTGCTCATGTAATTCCAGAAGTGGAAGTGAAGGGTGGGGAGGACTAAATAAGGACAGATTAAAAGGTGTTGAAGAAGTAGATGGTTTCCCCAGACCTGCCCACCCACCATTCCATGCTGCAGCATACCTGCCTCTCCCCACCTCTGGACCCACCTCACTGGAGGGTCTCTGTGCAGAGGGTGCGACTGTGCAGGAAGAAGGTGAGACCCAGACCTTTGTCCCCCAGGCAGCATAGTAGAAAGGTTCGACCAGCCCAAGGGGTAAGATTGAAAGATACTTATATTTGGGGTTGCTGAGAAAACAGTTCCTCCACATCCCTCCTACATTTAATAAGCTTTTCCGATGGCTTGGTGTTTTCAGCTTTTCAGTCCCCCACTTGGAAATAGGAGACTTAGAAACACCTCAGAAAAGTCTCTAACAAGACAGACAGAAACCAAGAAACTTAATTACAGCAGAGACTATTCTGGGAAAAGAAAACTTTAAATATATACACCACTAATTTTTTTTAGAAAAATGAAAGCACGTACTGCAGGCATGAAATAAGAGGATGTGATGAGGTGGCTAGGGAGGGGGGAAGAATGGGGAGTTATTGCTTAATGGGTACAGAGTTTTTGTTTGGGGTGATGGAAGAGTTTTGGTGATAATAGCACAACATTGTGAATGTAATTAGTGCCACTGAATTGTACCCTTGACAGTAGTTAAAATGGGAAATTTTGAATAGTCTGTGTGTTACCACAATTAAAAAATCACTAAAAAAGAAAAAGAGGATATGATAAAAAAGAAATGTACAGAGGAAAAAAAATCTGCTTCTTAGTAATTAGCAACATGATAGAACATAATGGAAGAGATGGAAGGCAAAGATGGGAAAGCTCCTTCTAAGAACAAAAGCTTAGAAACAGAAAATAAGAGAGAAATTACAAGCAAGTTAGAGGAGGTACAATATCTGAATGGCAGGGGTTCCAGAAGGAAAAATTAGAGAAAACAAAAGGGAGGAAGCCATCAGTGAAATATTACAAGGAAATTTCCCCAGACTGATGGATTTGCATTTTGGGATTGAAAGGGCCCACTGGGCACTCAGCAGTGTGGTGAAAGTGCACCAATGAGCCTTGTCATGAAACAGCAGAACCTTGGGAAGAACATAGAGAAGATTGTTTATGTTTCCAAAGAGGAAAGGCTCAGGAATTAGAGAATTAGAGGGCTTTGGGCTTCTCAACAGCAGCATTGGTTGGGAGGAGGCAACAGATGATGGCCTTCCTAATTCTGAAGGAAAATTGCTTTCAACCAGGGGATTATACCATTCAAGCTACCAATCAGATGTGAAGGACAGAAAAAGACATTGTTAGTCTTGAAAGGGTACCTCCCACACACAGGCTTTCTCAAGAAGCTACTAGAGGATGAGCTCCACCAAAATGAGGGAGTAAACCAAGAAAGAGGAAGACAGGGACTACAGGAAGAAGGAGAGATGATACATAAGAGAAGGAGGCACATGCCCAGGATGATGTCAAGGGAGATCCCACCACAAGATCTGTGCCCCAGCCTGACTTGGAGCAGGTCAGGAGGCTCTGGGAGAAATGGCTCCAAAATGTTAGAATGCCACAATACTTTAAACCATTGAATCTGCTGAAAAGAAATTAGATGACAGAAGGAGTATGCTGGCTAATCTCCATTTTGGGCCACCCTCTTCCATTTTTTGCCCTTCTCTGGCTGGCAGCTTCTAAGAGGCTGTCCCTGTAGATTGCACTTTGAGCAAACTTCCCTCTGGCTTCCAATGGAATTTGGCTAAGGGGAGGCATTGGCAGCAGAGGAAAGGGTAGGAGAAGAGAGAGAGAGATCAAGTTTATTTCACATCCTTCCCTCCTGCTTTGATGCCACCATTTCTGCAGTGGCTATTTCATCCCTCCCCAAACATAGTTCCTGCAGGGCAGCCCCTCTTCCATGATTCCAAATCTCCTGGACTCCAGTAACACTATGTCCTCCCCTTGTCTTTCAGGCCTGGCCCTGGGAACAGCTTCCCACTGTTGCCAAGTCCCTGGGTGCCTAACCATTCTTGCTCATACCTTTCTAATTAGCCCCTTCATTAAAGCTTCTTTGATTGAAACCTCTTAATGAAATGCTATGTCTGGCCAAGACCCTATCTAAGCCTTTGTGTGTTTGTGGTTGAATTGATAAGTGCATAGAAAACTAAGTAAACAAACAAAGATAATTATTAACTCCAGGAAAAGAAAATGTGCAGGAAAGCAAAAGTAAGTCATAGTTTGACCATAAAACTCCACTGCGAAACACAATTATACAGTCAAAATAATATAAATACTGAGTATTTATCTAACCAAAAACAATACAATAATAATATTGAGAGTTGGACACAGGTATAGGTAACCCTGTGTGGGGTGAGAATCGGTAGAGGGAGGGGGCGGATGTGGCTCAAATGGTTGGGCATCTGTCTGCCATATGGAGGGACCTGGGTTCGATTCCCAGGACCTCCCGGTAAAATAAAATATATATAGAGAGAGGGCGCATGGGCTGCCAGGCTCTGTGTGCCGGTGAGCCGCCAGGCCCCGGGAGCCATGCAGTAAGATGATGACGTAACAGGAGAGAGACTCAGGGGAGAGACAAGATGAGATGCTCAGAAAGGTCTGAAAACCAGGAACCGAGGTGGCACAGGTAGCAGAACACCTCTCTCCTACTTTGGAGGTCTCCAAGATCGAATTCTAGTGAACACTGGAGGAGCAGGATGAGAAGAGATGGCAGGAAATAGACACAGAGAATTGCCCAGTGAATGGACACAAAACAGCAAATGGGGAAGGGGGGGGGTTAAAATGGATAAAGTAAATAAAAATAAATCTTAAAAAAAAAAAAAAAAAGAATGGGTAGAGGGAAAGGGAGCTAAAACCTCATCTTCTACAGTGGAAATAAAAAGGTAACACTTAAGATGGAAAACTCAAGAAGGCACGCTAGACATGCTTCTTCAGATATGGAAATAAATACCAAAAAGAATAGTGATAAGGAATTAAAAAGGTTTCCTCTGAAGAAGGAGAAATGGAAGGGAAGCAGGTTAGACATTGGAGCTACCTTGTTGATCTTGGAGACTTCTTAAATCACAGGCATGTTGAGAAGGGTGCATCCAGAAAACATCCATGCATGCCAAAAGCATCCTGATATAAAGACTAGTGTTTATAGCATGAATATGGCAGGCACTGAATGTGGCTAATGGTAGACATTTGTTGAACTTAGGCTTCTTATGAGTCCTACTCTTTGACCATCACCAGAGACTAATGTCAAGGGCTACAGAAATGGACCTGACCCACATGAAAACCTTCCAAAGCACAAGCAATGAAATGTGTAACTGAACCTTCATCTCTTTCCCTAACCAAAACTTTAGGCCACGAGACTCCCCAACTTAATTAGCATTTCCCAATTTTCACTTTAGAGGACTAGAAGCAAAGGGTGAATGGAAATATAAAGCTGGGTACATCTTCAGACTGACTCTCCCAGAGCACCAAGTGACTGTCTTGCCTCCACTTAGCTTTACTTTTCTTCCAATTTTAAAAATTCAGCAAGAATTGAAGATCAGGGAAGCGGATGTGGCTCAAGCGATTGGGCTCCCATCTACCATATGGGAGGTCCAAGGTTTAAATAAATAAATCTTAAAAAAAAAAAAACACACAATTGAAGACCAGGTTTTTCTGTTCAGAATCTCTACTTGGAAAAAGGGGGGAAAGGGGTTGCAGAGATCTGAGGGGAATGGAATGGTGGAAGCTAGGGTAGGTTTACTTCTTTCTAGTTCCGCTTATATTTCTGTATCCCAGTAAAACAGCATGGTAGACTTGATGAATGCTCAAAATATTTGCTGCTTTTCCCTGTGGCACACATTCTGTGGGATGTTTATATATCCCTATCCCGTGTGGTCAGGCGTGGTCATATGATGTTCTTTGGCTGATAAAATGCGAGCAGAAGTGACATGCCATTACCTCTAAGCAGAGCTTGAAGAGCCAGTGCATGGCTTGCTATCCCTTCTGCCCTCAACCTGGGTCTCAGAGTAAAGATGTCAGGGAGGAGAGCTGTGATAGACATGTAGCTTGAGTTATTGTAAGCACTGGAGACTTGAGGGCATTTGTTACAGGAGCAAAACATAGCCTAAGCCGACTGATTCAGGTGGGGATGTCATCAGCTTGAAGCTGCCAAACACCTTCCCATTCAATTCATGTGGCCATCATATTCTCTGCATAATAAAGATTATTTTTCAGGGAGGAAGCCACTTAGGGGAAGAGAAGTGAGAGTCATATCAAGATTATCTGGCTCCTTCTTAGCCTGTGCTTAGCAGTGCTTCAGTTTGGGATCATATAACCATTCCATAATCTAATGAAAAGTATGAACCCAGCTCTTGATAAAAACACCTATTTGCATTCTCTCCCTCCACCCTCCCCCTCTCTCTCCCTCCACCCTCCCCCTCTCTCTCCCTCTCCCTCTCTCTCTCTCTCTCTCTCTCTCTCTCTCTCTCTCTCTCTCTCTCTCACACACACACACACACACACTTTTGGCAACAATTTCAAGGAACTTACATCACAAACCCTCTGAAGCCCTACATGAACTCTGATTTAAGGTCTTGCTTCAGTCTCGCCTTCATCAAAATTTCTCAACAGCAAATGAAATCTGACATAGGTCTTAAGAAATTTCCCAGTAGAGGGAATACATGTTCCCTGTATTCTTTAGCTCTGGGTCCCCACAATATTTGCACAGAGCAGGAAATCAATGGAAGCGAATGTGGCTCAGGCGATTGAGCTCCCGCCTACCACCTGGGAGGTCCCAGGTTCAGTTCCCAGTGCCTCCTGGAGATGATGAGCAAGACAGCAAGCTGGCGCAATGGGCAGGTGTGGCAAGGTGAGGCAAGAAGATGATGCAACAAAAGAGAGACAAAGATTGGGAAACGGATGTGGCTCAAGAGGTTCGGCGTCCGTCTACCATATGGAGGGACCGGGGTTTGATCCCCAGTACCTCCCGGTAAAAAAAAAAAAAAAAAAAAGAGAGAGACAAAGAGGAAAGACAATGAGACATACAGCATAGCAGGGAGCTGAGGTGGCTCAAGCGACTAAGCGCCTTTCTCCCACATAGGTCTGAGGTTCAGTTCCCAGTGCCTCCTAAAGAGAGAAGATGAGCAGACACAGAAAGCACACAGAAAATGGACACATAGAACAGAAAGCGAGTGCAAACAATGAGGGGTGGGGGTGGGGGGGAATAATAAATAAAAAAATAAATCTGAAAAATGTGTTTGTTGGACTAAACATGGAGGCCCTGTGAGGACCCCATTGTATAGGAGAAACAGATGCTAAGTGAAGGGTGGATCTGGACTCCCAATCTATTGACTTTAGACTTTGGCATTGTCCATAGGCCCAAGCTACTCAAAGTGGGGGTACAGGAGACTGCAGGAGAAATATTACAATTTTTCTGAGGCATCAGTTTTACCAGGATTTTAAAAATCAGTTACGATTAAGTTCAACTGCATATAACATAAAAACCCCAAATAATAGTGGCTTAAATAAGACAAAAGTCCATTTATGTTCCACTTAAGGGATGTCAGGGGCTAGGCAGGATAGACCTGGGATCGTAGCCACATGGGGTCATTGGGTACCCAGACTTCTCTTTTTGCGCTGATATCCTTTCCATGTGGCTTCCATCACACGCTCACTTCATGGTCCAAGATAACTAATAAGAATTCCAGCCGTCACAGTCACGTTCCAGTGGGTAGCTTGAGGAAGCAGAGAAAGCAAAAGGACACTTGCCTCCCCACCCCCATCAACTGAGGACATTTCGCAGAAGTGGCACATGACACTGTAGCTTGCTTCCCGTTGGCCAGAATATAGTCACATACTTAGCTGGAAGGGAGGCTGGGCATAGCTCTGTTCTAGAAGGTGATGGTCCTGCTAAAAATTGGAATTGCATTACTAAGGAAGAATGGAGATTGGGAAGCAAATAAGAGTCTCTCTCACATAATCGGGAGATTATTATTATTATTATTGTTTTTTAAAGATTGATTTATTTATTTCTCCCACTCCCCCACCCCCATTGTTTTGGGCTCACTGTCTGCTCTCTGTGTGTTCTTCTGTGTCTGCTTGTCTTCTCTTTAGGTGGCACCAGGAACCGATCCTGGGACCTTCCCGAGTGGGAGAGAGTCACTCAATCTCTTGTGCCACCTCAGCTCCCTGGTCTGTTGTGTCTCTTATTGTCTTCTCTCCGTGTCTCCTCTTGTTGCGTCATCTTGCTGGGCCACTCTCCGCATGGGCCACCACTCCTGCGCTGGCCAGCTCGCCACACTGGCCAGCTTGCCTTCACCAGGAGGCTCCGGGTATCGAATCCTAGACTTCCTATACGGTAGACGGGAGCCCAGTCGCTCAAGCCACATCTGTCTCCCAATATCATTGCTTTTATACTCTAATATAACTGTTCTAATCAAACAAATCCAGTTTTCAGTCTGGCCATGCCACTTTGTGACACTGGGCAAGGGTTGTCAAGACGTAAGGATTGGGAAGCGGCTGTGGCTCAATCAGTAGGGCTCCCGTTTGCCATGTGGGGGGCCCCGGGTTCGGTTCCCGGGGCCTCCTGGTGAGGGCAGGCCTGCCCGCACGGCGTGGTTGGCTGACCCAGCGAGCGCAGGCAGCAGGCGGGGGATGGATGAATAAATAAATAAAATCTTTAAAAAAAAAATAAAAAAAAAAGACGTAAGGATTGTCTGTTCATGGGCTAGGATGGTTGTTTACTGAGAGGTCAGAACAGACTCTGATTTCCAGGATGGACTCCTTGTGGGCTAAAATTTAGGGGTGGGCAGAAGTGAAGGTAAACGTCCCAACAGAAGTAAAGAGAAAGGCAGACTAAACAGGCATACGAAGCTCAGGAAATAAAATGTTACGCCTTTCAAAGCACCATCTCAGCTCCTCCCAACGGGCCTGCTGTCTCTTGGGATGCAAACTGCCAGAAGGATACATGGCCCCAGAATGAAGTGCCTGCTCTCCAAGAGAATTACAAGGCAAAGCAGGACTCTTCTGGGGGGAGGTCAGGGAAGGCAGGGAGGGCATCAGGCATGTTACTGTCTTGAAAAGGCCTTTGAATATCAAAGAACAACAGTCAATGCTGGTCTTGGTGAGGAGGGATTAGCTTCATGTGGGAGGACAGGCGAGCTAAGAAGAGAGGGAGGCTATGGGCCAATTCCTGCCTGAATCCCATGCTTTTTAGAAGCGTTCAGGAGTATGTGTGAGAGAGGGCCCACTGGCTCTATCTGCCACCCGCCAGGATCTAGGACAGGCACATAGCAGGGCCTTTGAATTCGTGCTTCATCAAATACATATTTAACGCTTCCTCTAGCCCCTCCCCAAACTAGGCTTCACAGGGCGGGGGCGGGAACATAGGAGGCAGTCTCAAACTTGCCCAGTGAAGCTCCCCTCGAGGCAGACGAAATTGTGTTTTGCGCGCCACTCTGTGCAGGTGGCTGCCACTTCCCGCCTCGCCCCTCCTGCGCGCCTTTCCAGGAAGGCCGATGGCGGGCCCCTCGGCGGGTCCCACCACTGCGTGGGGCTCACTGAGCCCCGACACACCTCCCCCAGCAGCCAGCGGGCTCTATTAAGCCGAATCTTCAGATGTCTGGGATTTTCACAGGCACTGAAGTGGATGGGCACGTCAAGAGGCTGCCCCGTCCCACCTGCTGTCAGGAAGAAAGGCTGCCGGTGTCCAGGGAGTTGGAAATGACTCACTTAAGCTGGAGTGTGACTAAGATGAGAGGGTGTTTGAGAGCGCTGCCATGGTCTGAGTACTCTGTTAGATCTCTCAGAAAGTGATGGATGAGGAACCCACAAGGCGGAGAGCGTAGCTCCCTGCCACCGTGCTGAGCCATGCCATGCTGCTGGCTCGCAGGCACTCAGGGAGCATTTTCCTGTCTGCAACTAGGATGCCAGAACCTTCCCTCTCCTGCAGATGCGGCTATGTTTTATGGATCCCACTGGTCTCATCTGTAACTTGGAGGCATGTGAAGGTGAAGTGAGCTGTCTCTTTGCAAAGCCACAAGTGGTTCTGTGTGGCCTACAGCAGGCATGCAGGATCCCTCAGTGACCCAGGGCTGGGGCAGGCAACTGACATTTTGTAAACATCTACCAGGTACCAGGAACTCATTAGCTCACAAAGTCCTTATAACTCCCTTACCATTTTGCAGGGAAAGAAACTGAAGTTCAGAGAGGTTAAATGATTTCCTCAGGGTCAAGGCAATGTGATTTTACCTAGTATGTCTCAATTACATCCCTTGCTCTTTTTCTTAAAGCTTTCCCCCAAATTATATTAGCCAGTGGAAGGTAGGTCAAACAGAAAATTAAGTGTGGGGTTTGCTTTGTTTTGTTGTTGTTTTCCTGCAGGACTTCTTAGAACCTTTGAGGTGCTAATGAGCACTGTGAAGTTCCAAGAGGGTACATATATTAAACAGTACTTACCAAACTCATTTGGCCACAGCTAGGCATCTGGCCTAGCTGGTGTCCCAAAGAACATACTTCAGGGCAAGCTATCCATTCAGCCTCTCGATAATGCAGGATTAGATGCCGTTGGTTCAATTCTGGCTCCTCTACTTACTAGCTGGGTTACCTTGAACAAGTCCCTTAACCTCTCTGGACTTGAGTTTCCTCATTTGTAAAACAGGTATTCCATGATTCCTTTTCTCCCCACTACTATAGAGGGCCTAATACCAGTAACCATTCCAGGCACTGAGGGCTGTGTACACTACCTACCTCACAGAATGTGACTAAGATGAGAGTATGGGCCAGGGGTCAGCATACTTTTTCTGTAAAGGACCAGATAGTAAATATTTTCGTCTTTGTGGCCCATACGGTCTCTGTCATAAGGATTCCACTCTGCCTTCACAGTAGGAAAGCAGCCAATGGCAAAATATAAATGAATGGGCATGGCTATGTTCCAATAAAACTTTATTTATAGGTACTGAAATTTGAATTTCCTATATATTTTTTCAGGTCACAAGTATTATTCTTTTTCATTTTTTCCCCAGCATTTAAAAATGTAAAAACCATTCTCAGTTCCAAGGCCATATGGAACCAGGCAGCAAGCTTGCTGATCACTGCTATATTCAATAGAGTTACCATGAGGATTAAATGAGTTAGTACACGTAAAGCACTTAACAGTGCCAATAAAAGGTACTGTTCTTAGTGCTTCAACAGAGTTTGCTAACACGATGCACATTCATGTTGAGTAGCACTGGCTGACAGTCAAGAATGAAATGAGAAACCGTCATAGGGCTAGGAACCTAAAAACAGGTCACAGCGTGAGCTGGAGTCCCCACCACCCTCCACTTGCACGTTCTCCATTTCCAGTTCCCTGAGTCTCATCTGAGTCTAAGTTCCCCCTCGGGATTAGAGGCTCTAAAGGAGAGCAGCAGGCCTGGTCTGGGTGTCGGCAGCCCCCCTCTGCTCAGCAGCCCACCCACCACAGTGGCCCCCATCTTGCCAGCCAGGCAGGCGAGCTGGCCCATCTGTTCAGGGCGACATGATTAACAGCACAGGGCTGCGGATTGTTCTGAGTTGAATGGGAGACACTCACAACTCTCCCCCTTATTACCCTATTTGTTTGCTGTCTTCGTCTGTGATGTCGGGACAATCTCGGCAAGCAGGAGTCCCTTAGAACTTTACACTATAATTTATTAGAGGGTCCTGCCTCTTGGGAATGCCTCAAATTCACACATTTTCTACTCTGGCAGATGGTTATAATTTCAGCCAATGAGATAGCTCTACTGTAGACTTCTCCAAACCGGTACAAATTCCTTTAAATGCAAAGAGGCAATGAATACAATTTATATACCTGGCTCTCTCCCATGCAGGGAGCTCTCCTCATTCTGGGACCGCTGTGCTGACTGAATTACTGAGGCTGAAAAAAACCATTCTCATCTAGAACCCACTTTCCATGAGTGTATCTGTGGCTGATCTAGTGGTTTGTAGCTCAAACTTCTCTGTGCTAGGAGCTTGTGACATTTCTACACGAACTGAAAAACAGCTCTCCCAATTAGTAATACATATACACATATATGCATGTATTTGTGTGTATATGTGTGCATCTTGTGTATATATGTATGCATATATAAAGATATATAGTGTGTGTATATGTATATATGTGTGTGTGTATAATATATATGTATATAAGCCAGCAACTAATGCTTATTAAGCTCCTACTGTGTGATGCTATACCAGGCACTCTGCAGATCTCTCATTCTCCCAGTGACTGTAAATTTTGTCTTTTTAAGTAACAGGACAATACACAATGTTGAAAAATCAAACTTTTAATGATGAAAAGGAAAGCTATAATCATCGTAACCTTGTTTGTAGGCACAGAAACAATAAGTAGCTGTCAAAAATGCCACCAGACTTTATTTATATGTGACCTTCAACCAACTGTTCTTTCCCCTGGGCCAGGAAAATAAATAAATAAAAATAAAATTAAACAGTCACAAAAAAGAAAAAAAATCCCTCTCATTCCTGGCTTTCAAATCAATGAAGCATTAGGAAGAAAGTTCAGGAAACAAAAAAAAAAAATTGCTCATTATTAAAAACATGGTACAACACAAGCAATTCTGGGATATTGTCTTAGAGCACAGAAAAGGGCAGTAGAGTATATGCTTCTACACCCTGCTTTAGAGATGAGGAAAATGAGCCCCAGGAGGCCAGCTTGTCCAAGGTCACCCTCTCAGGTGGAAGTCTTGCCCAGTTCCATCTGACTCCAAAGGTGTATCCTGTTGTTTCCAGGAATCACATCCGTTTGGGGCTCTGCATTTGTTATTTGAGAGTCCCTGAAGTTGACAGAACCGGTGCGACTGCCTGGACAGGTCCCAGTCCAGCCTACATGGCAAGGCACCCATTGTGGCGGGCAGGCTTTTGGTTCTGGGGTTGAAAGTTGCATTTTAAGGCTACAGTCAGTGCTCAACACCAGACTCCCTGGGAATCCTCTAGTTCATTTTGAAGAGAAAGCAGAGCTCTTTGAAGAATTGTGTTGCATAGTTATTTCTCTCCTTTCCTGACTCCTCCAAGCCTCTCAACTGGCTCTCTCCTTTGGATTCCCAGCTCCAGAGAATGCCCCACAATTGGAGAGTTGATTAAAAACTGCTTTGTAGGGTTCCCCAATTGCTTTGGGTGGGCTTTTTCCAGAGCAAGAACGGCAAATGGGTTTTGCTTCCCATGAATGTGTGGTAGTGATGCCTGTGGAGCTGTGTCGAGTCTGGATTCAGCTGAAAGAATACTGTGATTAGTGTCTACTGGTACAAACGAGGTGGGGAGGGGAACAGTTGCAGGCCATGTCACTTATTTCCCAGGTCAAAAGCACCTATGAGTGGACTGATTTGTCTGTCCTCTCCTCTCCACGCATTCATCCTCATTCACTGATAGAGCACTGAATGCATAATAATCAGGACTACATAAATGCTTAGTGACTCGATGCCTTATAGTGAGCTCTGGCCCCAGCCTCGTGTTCAATGCCTGGATAGAAGGTAGACTTACCAAGAAGAAAACACCTGGATATCTACTTTCACTTCAGGGTCTTAGATCTAAGCCCCCTTCCCACCTTCCCAGACATGTCTCTTGATGGTTCCTAGAAAAATCAGAGCCTTCCCTGCAACATCCAGTGGCCTATTTCTACCGTGCAGAGCAGACTCCACGCTGCTTGGGAGGAGGGAAGCCACCTTGGAGCCCTGCTTCTTTAAATAATTAGCAAACAAGATGTTGACCAAGTTTTTGCTCGTAACACAAGTGGCTCTGAACCTTTTCCTGCTATGAGTTTTAAGTTTAAGAGTGGTTCTTCAGGAGGCAGATGTGGCTCAACTGGTTGGGCGTCCGTCTCCCATATGGAGGGACCTGGGTTTGATCCCCGGGACCTCCTGGTAAATTAAAAAAAAAAAAAAAGAAAAAAAGAAAAAGAGTGGTTCTTCAGAACTACTGGGAGGTGAGGTAGAGCTCTAGGGGCCACCCTGCTCTCTCATGTTCTCTTCATTGCCCAGGCAGAGGCTGGCTAGCTGAGTGATCTCTCATTTCCAAGCCATATGGCTACGAAAACTGCAGAGAGCAGGCTGGGCACTTTCCGGTTTAAGGAACATCATGCTTCTCTTGACTAAGATCATAGAGCAGGTGTAGCACAGTGGTTGAGTGCCTGCTTCACGTGTTATGCAGCCTGGGGTTCAATCCCAAGTACCTCCTTAAAAAAAGAGGAAAAGGCAGCTTTCTACCCCCAGTGTCCCTGGCCAACCTATTCCTCAGTAGTCCTCAATAGGGGTTCTGGGTATTTGGTGTCTACTCTGGAGATTAGCTGAGGACGTGAGGAAAGAAGGCTTCACCTGTTTCTGTTTATACAACTGGGAAGAAGCTGCACTCTTGCTAATAGGAAATAAATTATTTTTATTTGCCATGGGAGCAGCCACTTGCTGCATGCCTACATCTAGTGTGGTAAGCAGTTCGCATCCTCCCCCAAAGGGAGGTACCAGTGCCATCAGTAGTGGCGACCATCATGGACTCCTCAGGTAACCATGTAAGCAGAGAGGGCTCTCTGGAGGCATGTACTCAAACACCAAAATCAACTTCAGCTTCTGTTACATAACTCAAGTTCTTGAAATGAAATCAGCTTCCTATTCACACTGGAAATATTCCACAAGTAAAAAAAAATCTGGTACAAAAAGTTAAGTGACAAATTTTCTAAGAGCTAATATCTACACACACAAAAATAAAGATTTCCAATGTAAATTTTACTATTTTATTTGTGAAAAAACTACAAGCAGAATTCATAAATAGACATTTCTATTTAAAGCAGGAAAATGATAAAGTGGCTTCTAATAACATAGTCGTGCACATGCCAGTAACAGGAATATATTAACATCTTTTATTTGCTAGACAAAGAGCAGTGTCCAATATAAATTTTCCCCAAACATTTAAGACCTGTGAATTTCTGACCAGTTCACAAAACCACCAACTGACACTTTAGCATGAAGAAAAAAACAAACCTAACAGACTGTCAGCTCTAAAGACGTTACAGAGCAGAAACTTCCAAAAAGCGTTATACAAGCTGTCTTTCTGGGCAAATGAAAAATATAGCTCGTATAATACATTAACAAAAATTCACAAGATAAGATTATGTTTTGACATACTTAACAAGCATTCTCTATTTGTCTCCAACAAACAAAGCTAAGGAAATAATGTAACCATCTTTACACAGTAAATTAAGGTTACAAGTCATACACAAGAACAGAACTGCTTGCGCATTAAAAACTGTTCAGCTCCATTGTCATACTCTAAATGTTGGCTCTTAAACCATTTTCGGTTACATACAAGCAAAGATTATTATATATTCAGCAATTAATAAATTTTCAATAATTTAAGATATGGAACTTAAAGTAGACTGAGAATGGTCTTAATAAGGCAGGTGAAACATCTTAGTGGAACTAAACTCACAGAAGCTTCTGCCAATGTTTTTGAATATCCAAATTGAAAGGAAAGGTTTTGATTAAAACATTTTGTGTGTGTCAAGATGTCTTTTATCTTTTTTTTTTTTTTAAATAAACTGCATGACTCGAGCAGAGCAAGTCAGGTAAGCCCTGTGTGTGCGCACGCACGGGTGTGAAAGGTTGTGTAGTATCAAAACAAATGGAAACTTGGAAGCATAACACTGTGCTTTTGTTTTGTTTAACCTGCTTTCTGTGCCACTGAATACCAAGTATTTCTGGTCCTCTTTTAATATAAATCTTTATAATCTAAACTAGTGTTTTTACGCACTGCCTACTAATTGTAGGGCAATCTGCAAATGCAGGAAGTTACAGGAATTCCATTTCCAGAAGACACGCCTGAGGGATGTCGTCAATTTCAGAAATTTAAAGTCCAAAGTATCTACCACCTCACTGCCTCAACAGAATATGCAATAGTAGCTAAAGGACTGGCCCAGTTACATCTGATTGCTTAGATAATTTACACTTAGCTGCAGTATCTACCAAAATGGCAACTTCATACCACTTGTTCCAAAGCAATCTCCACACACCCTCCCCCTTTTTTTACCCCTCCCCATTCTTTATCACGGAGGCAAAACTGAAAAACCAAGACATTGGCAATGAATTAATTAGCAGCCTATGAGTAGCTGGTTAATCAGCTTTTTCCACTAATCTAGGAGTCCAATCACTTTACATGAAACTAATTTTAAAAAAGTACACAGTGTTTTTGAACAAAGTGCATACCAACACTTATTGGTTCAAAAAGCAGTGCAACCCACTTGAGTTTGGTGGCATTTAAGTTTTCTTTAAAAAGTTAATTAGAAACTTAGCAATTCCTTATACCTCTGGAAAATAAATATGGCTGACTAATTTACCCTCCCTGAGACCCTTAATAAAAGGAATATTAAAACTTTAGAAGGAATGTCTTTGCAATATCCCACTAATATTAAAATGTGGATTTAAAATTCATAGTCAAATCGCTATGCATTATATATTTTGATACTTATAGAAAGCATCTGATTTCCTTTGGTTCATTAATAAATACTTTAAAAATGTATTTAAAAAGATAAGCATAGCCTGCATCCCAGATACAAGCATTATTTTAAAAAGAGGGGAACATTGTCCATGCATTTGAGAATAGAACCACAACAAATGGCACTGCTTTAAAAATCTATACCTTTGAGAACAGAATTTAAATGATGGTACATTAGTGACCACAGAATAGTTTTAATGTAAATGTGAAAGGAACCTTTCCTATTGGCTACTCAAATCAAGCTGTTAATTTTTCTTTTTTTTTACTTGTTGCCTCCACTGACAGAAGTTACTTCTATTCTTACCCAAACCAGGTTTTAAAATCAAAATGTGGTGCTTCATTTCAAATCAGCTGCCCTTCAAAAATTCCTATGATTAAATTAAGGAAATTAACTTGTCAAGCTCCCATGCTTGAAATAACTGAAGTACTACAAACTCTGTAGATATGAAAGTAAAAGTCAAATAGAAGAGAGACCCAAAATCCAATCAAAACAAAATATAAAAATAAAGAAAGGTGGAAGAATTATATTAGTGGTCTTTGTGTTTTTTGCAAGACAGTAAGGAAAATAGTGAAAAGGAACTTAAAAAGAGTTTGATCAAGTTATCTTTATGTCAAGGAAGAAAAAGATCACACACTCACTATCAGTATGAGCTTTCCCTGCTAATCTGGCTACTAAAGCTAAAGCTATTCACCACTGGAATTCTTGCCCACAGCAGAGAACTGAGAAATGTCTCCAAACACTGAATATGTCTGGATTGGATGTGTGGTTGATTTTAACTTCTTTCAGTAAAACAAACAACAGTAGATTTGAAGAAAAAAATAATTCTCACACCAAATTGGTAGAGTAAAGGGAGGAAATAAGGGAAGACATGAGGCAAATAAATTTCAACTACAAAAAATCACCACTGCAATGTCACATGGAAAGTGGAAACAAGTAATTGCTTCCTGTATGGACCAAAATTACAGTTCAGACTGTTTTAAATCCTAAAACTAAGGGACAATATATAGATTTACCTCAGACATGAGTAGAGGTCTGGAAAATGGATGGAATTCAAGTTACAGAATACCATATTTTCATGAATGCTTATGTAAAATGTGAATAGTGATGTGAACATGTAACCGTAATTTACATGAATACTTGGCATTCTGGAGCTAGTTTAGTTACTTTTGAATTATCAAAGCCCTCCCTAAACCACTTGTGATTTGTCAGTTATTCCATTGCAAATGCAGGCTATCCGGAGCAGTCTTTAAATTTGAGATCACATTGTTTAAAAAATATATATTTTCATGTCATCCAGTACTCTTTAGACAGATGAGAGAGTCACGTTCCCACGTGGGTTGGAACATACTTCATGTAAGACTGATTTTAATTTAATTTCAGTACTTTCATAGAAGGGACTGTCCCAGATCTGTAACTGTTCAATGTTGTATTCACTTCACAGTGTATCAAGCACCAGCGTTGCCATGGATTGGTTTCAAATAACCCTTTATATATAATTTTATATTTATATATATATAGTTATATCAAAATTGATAGTACATAGTATAACTGGAAGAAAGAACTAAACTTAAAAGGATATGCTGAAAGGATGGAGTTTGTGAACACAATAAATAAAAGTTCCTCCCCCAACCCGCCCCCCCCAACAAAACAAAAACCAGTTGTAATGTACATGGAAAATTGTGCACAGCAGATTTTTTTTTTTTTTTTTTTATAAAAAGTAGATTCAGGAGCACATCCAATTATAAATGATTGTTAGGAAAAATCATATAAAACAATGGAATACATAAAAGTGTCAAGAGTAATCGTCAGGGTGCGAAATTCCTTGGTGGCCAGATGCCCATGGCAAGCAGAAATTATCCTGGTAGCATCACTAAGAGGTCGATGTCCACAGAAGAATCTCCAGGGGTGCAAGCAGCATGGGCAGGTGGAGGATTTGAATTTCATACCCTGATTCATAGTTTTCACAATTCCATGTGCAACTTCAGAAAGATTCATCATTAACTGCTGACATGTCGCCCTTTGGCGTTGAGGAACGGGAGGAGCCCTTGTCTGTGCTCTCCGACCCCGAGCTGCTCTGGTTCTGCTGTTCTGACCCTGCACTGGAGGTCACTGTGGATGAGGATGTTGAGGAGGAGCGAGTCTTTTCCTTAAAGTCTGTGATAATGACAGTGACGTTGCCCACAGTTACTGCCAACTGCTGTGCGGTGCTCCTGTCCACGTTTTTCAGCCGGGGCCTGAAAGCAACATCATGGGAACAGCCTATTAAGTAAGCTATAGATGAAAAATGACTTCTGGCAGAAAAGCATCAATATACCCAGAGATTTCATGACACTGTGGCAATGAATCTATCAACCCATACCTAAACTTACTACTACAAAGTGTGCTAATTAAACTTTACCATAATAGAAAACAACCATAAAGAAGCAAAGCTTTGGAACACTGCAAAACTGTTAATTTTTATTTCCTTTATCCTGTTTTAGCTAAAATGAGATAAAATAAAACAAAGGCTAACAGTCCCACACTGAGCTCTTCACCTCAACCCTCTCCTAGCCCACAAACCCACAGACGTGAAACCACCCTGGATGTTGATCATGATCACTTAAGTAAGAGTGGCAATTTATTCTAGATTCGAAGTACCTTGAGGTGTGATTTGTTTCACTGGTCTTTGTTGTAGCATTTGCAGACTGTATGCTGTTTGCTTCACTAGGAGGGTCTTTCAGAATATCGGACTTTGGTCTAAAAGAGGGGAGGAGTTTTTAAAAAGACACTTAAAAGATATCTTTGATTCATTTGTAAAATAATATAAAGCACTTAGCTACCAAGGAACTTACTTTGTTTTCTTGTTGGTATTTTTCTTGGTAACACTAGGACTAATTTCTTTATCTTTCTCAGGTTTTTCTTTGTCTTGCTTTTCAACTTTCTCTTTCTTCTCCTTTTTAGGTGGTGGTGGGGTAGCATACTGCTGTGCCACCTGTTGTGCAACCAGCTGAGAATTTATCCGAGGTTTTCTGAAAAGTTCAAGAAAAGATACATCATTATTTGCTTTATAAATATTTACTTCAATCTTTTTATTTTGGTCTCATTTCTTAAGTACTTTATTACTGGTATCTGGCAAATTAAAACTAAACTAGATGGTCAACTATTGTTTCTGCATTATTATTATTTCTATGAAGTATGGGTAAGTCCATAAAACTTTCCCTTTTTCAAAATTACTTTCTGAACATCTACCTTTAATGACATATACCCATGTGCACACACACGCATATCCCTCTAGAGTAAAAAAAAATATTTGTTAATAAAACATGACACGGTCTCTAATAGTGCTGAAAACACTACTTCCTTTGGGCTGTCAAGATTATACTGACTGACAACTTTCAAATACTCCTGCTTCAGAGGGTTAATCTCATTTTATTAAATGGACACTGGTAATCCCTTGAACAGAAAATAAAATTAGAAGTGTGACATTCACTCCTCAATCTAATTATTCTGACTTGATCTGCTCCCCTGCAGCTCTTGTCAGTGGCACAGACAATATATAGAGTGCAATAAAAGGTAACTGTGGCTCATACTAGCTCCCAAGGGAGTAAAGACTGAAAGTCACTATTAAAAAACCCTTCACAAGTGATACATTCATTGTGTCATCAACCATTACATTATGCCCGTGCCAATCTCCAACAGACACTGATTCTTAGCACTATTGTTTACAAATTCTAAGTGGTACCAAATACTTTTCACATTATGTGACCATTCACAGACCCAAATGGAAAGGGAGAAAAGGCCATGCCTGTGGCATTATTTCTGTATAATACTAATTTTCTAAGACATACCCATCTAGATAGACAATTATAATAAATCATCCAAATATGCAAGGTAGGAAAACAAATACCCAAATGGGTTCACTAACAAGGTGAGGCAACTGGCTTCCACAATAGTAACTAACATTCACCTTCAGATATATAACTCCCATTCCTCCCCTAGGATGGAGGAGCTGGTCAGAGAAAAGTGACTAGACACACTAGGTCTGGCTTATCAAAGGGAGAGCCATTGGTGGAGGGCTGGAAAAAAAACAAAAACAAATCTAGGAACAACAAAACAAAACAAAACAAAACAATGCTTCTTTCTTAAATAATTCTGCTATTCTTTGTAAGAAAACAAGAGCCAGATTTGCCGGGTTCACAGCATGCTGACCACTCATGTTAAGAATGGTTATTGGAGTACCTGGTGGCAGTGGATGCCACGTGGCTGACAAGGGAAGCATAGAGGAAAGGGACAGATGCTGTTAGGGTAGGGAGCTCTCCAGTTACAAATTTAGATCCTACCTCAATGAACACTGGTAATCAGCAGGGACCTAATGAAGCCATGTAGTTCAACACCCTCATTTTCCAGTAATCAAAGCCAGTAAATTTTTTGTCCCACGCCATGCTAACGTCACGCAGCTATTTAAGAGAGATCAAGATGGGGTCTAAAATTCAGGTCATTTGTTTTGTTTCAAATTAGCTTTACTCCAAGGCATCATCAAGGCTAGCACAAGTGCTGAAGGCATTGGATTTGTTCTGGGTATTTCCGGGGTAGTATGGCTTTGCAAGAAAACATACAAAGGTGCCAATTCTCAGAGCAAGTTTCCTATTGGCCTCCAGCAAGAGACCTTGATTATAGGGGATAGGGATGGCCACACCTGGAAACCCAGTCTCCTTAAAGTACACTTCAGCATGGATCACACGTGGCCCCACTTGTCACTGAGCAAAGGGTTCAGACAAACATGTGACAGCACCTCTGGAGAATGAGGTATGTACTTATACTAAGCATCCCCGACCAAGGCACATGCAATCCCTATGTGAAATGTAACTTTGTCATTTTACAGGTTCTAATAGCAGCAGCAGCCATTCTAACATACTTTAACCCATCAAAGAAGTATGACTGTGTTAATACACAGAAGAGAATCACCACTACAAAACATTTCACAAGCACTCACTGGGGACATAAACAGATTAGCTGTCTACAGGGATTACCAAGAGGTTTAATCAGAGTAAAAACAAATTGCCATACATCAACCTATACTCAGTTGTCAAAATGAAATCACTCAGTCACAGTTATGTGAAGAAGCCATGAAAACTTTATGAAAAACTATACCTTCAGGTAGAATTTTAATCAAATATATATAGGTATGTATTTTACTCCAGAACAAGAAAGGATATCTGGAGACCAATTTAAGAGTACCCTAAACACTGAGAGAAGTGAAATAAGCCAGATGCCTAGCCCCAGAGCACTCAGAGCCTAATCACCAGGCCCACTCAATCTGAGTTAGAAGTGCCTCTCATTCTAGGGAATTCTGATTCTACAGAATTCTATGATGTCATTTTACCATTCTACCATAATTGCCAATCCACTATGCCCTGGGAAAGGAGTGGGGTCCCTTTCTTCTGAGACAAAAGAGAAAGAGATGCTAGGTAAAGATAAATCAACATTTTTACAAGGAAGAAGACAATCTGAGGAGTTTCTCTCAGTTGGCTTCTCCTTTCCAGGGAAATAGGAGATATGACTCACTGTGAGCTAGGGTGGGGACTGTGGGCAGTTTGGAAATGAGAAATTAGACAAGTGTCAACAACCATGGAGATGAGAAATGGTGACTGCTTAGGTGATTAGCAGGTACTAGCAGTATAAAAGAGAGCTAGTGATGAACAGAGAGAAAAGGAAATTATGTGTATCTCACAAATTGTTCTTAATGGCATAGGTGTCATGTGCCTAAAAGAAGTCTCTGGTACCAGAGAACATGCTTACCCAGAATTCCCTAACAAAGCCAGACTGCCAAGGCTCTTGATATGCTATGTACAAAACGTGAGGTGTCCATCTGATTGTTTCTGCCACTAGTGATCCATTCTCAGGACTTGAGCAATATACTCTCAGAATTCATCTTCAGCATATGCAACATAATCAAATATCTATAAAACAAAATCTACATTGTACAAAAGATAAAATTCAGCCACAACTCCTGATACACAGGATGTGCATACCACATAACCTGTGTGAATGTTCTCACTTGCCCCTAAGCAAATGAATGTTTCACTAGGATGGTAATAAAACAAGTAAGTGTTCCTCTTCTCTGTTTGCTAACCAAACCAAAAGTTCACAAATGAAAAGGATTATTTGGGGTCTGGTTATTACCAAGAAAAATGGGCATTTGCTAAAAATGCCTGTGTTGTTTCAAAATGTATTTTAAATTTCATATATATATGTCCTCAATTAACAAACTTTTAAAGCCATTTCACCCCTTTTCCACAGAGAAAACCCTCAACAGAGGATTAATTTCAGTTGTTATTAATGCTTTTCAAATTAGTTTCCTATGAAGTCCCACAGTATTCCTAGGGTTGAGGAAGGAAGTAGCAGGCAAATTCATCTTTGGGATGGGGAGGCAGGGTTGGGAGTATAAAGAAAACTAGAAGGAAGGGTCACCAGTGTGAAATCTCTCAAGTAAAGCTGCCACCATGTCAGAATTGCTCTGTGGGCTTTTGCCATCTATCCCCTCCTTATTTCTAGATTAACACACTTATGACTGCATGTGAACATCTGGACTTCCCATAGATGGCTCCTATTATGAAAGTATCCTCAAACCAATTCTCTCTGCCTTTGAAGAGCACAGATTTGTTATTTGGTGCGTGTGTGTGTATGTGTATGTGTGTGTGTGTGTGCAGAAGATGACTTTGGCCTCATGGCACTAGGGATGAAAAGCCCAGGTTAACTCAGTTCCACTTTAGCTAGATACTTCCCCAAGAATCCCAATGCCCTCATTACCCTTATCACGTACCTCACTCCAGCAAGAATGTTTTTCTTGCTTTCCACTGCCTTTGGAACATTCCCTGTAAGGAATAAACCCTTATCATGATATTTAACACTGTTGATCCTTAAAAAATAGTTCCTTCTCATGAATTTACCTTGCTTAATAAAGACTTCTAATGTCATGCAGTATACTTTTGTGTAATGGACAGAACTTACAGCACATAGTAGTGTCAATTCTTCAATATGGAGCTATCCTGATTAGTATCTAGAGAAACCTGAGACTGAGCCCTTCGAGATTACCACAAAGTTTCCCAATTAATAGATTTTAAATAAGCAATTAACAGTCTTCACGATATAGTAGAAATATGAGACCAAAGCTCATGGTTTTATGGCTTTTGGGGCTAAGTCAACAAACCAACCTACAAAAAGTACCTCCCCACCAAAAAAAACAAACCAAAAGGGAAGCGGCTGTGGCTCAATCAGTAGGGCTCCCGTTTACCATATGGGAGGCCCCCGGTTCGGTTCCCGGGGCCTCCTGGTGAAGGCAAGCCCGCCCGCGAGGCGTGGTTAGCTGACCCAGCGAGCACAAGCAGCAAGGGGGGGGGGATAAATGAATAAATAAATAAAATCTTAAAAAAAAAAAAACAAACAAAAAAACCCAAAACTACTAGACCAGAGATACAATAAAATAGAGGGCTTAGTTCCCCCTCATGAGTAAGTTTGAAACCAAACAAGCTTTTCCTATCTTTTTTGAAATTGTTAATTTTATTTAAAAACCTTCTGTTTTCTTTATAGGTTTATTGGTACAATTTCAATAGAGTTTACAAATGAAAATCTGCTGTGAAACTTCCGTAATAGACATAATAAGGAAAACATTTTCATTTAACAATTACATTTAAAAACGTTTACACTTAAAAAGCTAGTATTTCAGAGCATGGTGTATTGTATAAAAAGTGAAGCAAATCATTATCTGGGTAAATCCTGAAATTTGAAGATGGATAATTCCAGAGAGGGTGAACAACCATGAACAAATGATCACGAACAAGAACATAAAACAAGAATGCACTCAACCACTTTTGGGGAAAGAGACAAAACTGTATTTTTAAAGAGGCATTTCTTCCATTCTCTTCCTTTTCTCCCTTGTATACTACTCAGGGGAACCTGAGATCTTACATCATTTCTCATTTACACCTCTCTCAGCTACCACAACAAGAGAAGGCCTGACCCAACCCTCATTAAGATGGTGGAATGAGATGCTCAAAGTTCCATCTCCCCACAGAAGCTTTAATCAACAAACATGAACTGGCAAAATGATCTTTCTCAAAGCTCTGGAAAAACAGTAAAAGTTTGCTGTAACAGGGCAAGTGCTGAATCAAGTAAGAGGCAACTTAAAAAGTGGGCCCCTCCCCATACCCCCACATAAGCTCTGTGTGGAGCTGGCCTGCCACCCCAGTGCACATACTAGAGTACATGTTATATCCTTGTACTAGGGTTCATGTATGCCACCTGTCTGGTGGCAGCCTGAAGGACTATACCAGACAATCATTGTCAGCTTGCAGAGCTCTCCTAAAAAACGTTATAGGAGACAGTCAAATAGCAGTTGCCTGGGCAAAGGACTGCTGGATGTGGGGCATACAGGGTAGCACACTGGATCATGAGGAAACAGTTTCCTAGGGGAATGGGAACATTTGTATCCATGTAAACAATGGAATTCCTAGGGCCACACATACATGCCCAGGACAAGATGCATGCACAGAAAAGACCAGGGAAGACCGGGCTGTTTCTCTGAACTCGTTATAAGGTTGGCTAAGCTCTGGAGGACAGCATCTGCACAGATTAATCTGCAAAGACTGAGAAAGGTGTTTTCTTTTTTTGGGTAGCCCCAGGCATTGAAGAAATTCTTGTCATAAAACAAGCTGGATGCAAGCTTAAGGAACTCAGTGCCTAAATTCCCCATACACACACTTTCCTCCATTAACATCTTTCATTAGTGTGGTACATGTGTTACAACTGACGAACACATATTGTAGCACTGCTACTAAGCATGGTCTATAGTTTACATTATGTTTCATACTTTACACTGCACAATTTTATAGGTTTTGACAAAATGTGTAATGGCTTGTATCCATCATTGCAGTATCATGCAGTACGATTCCAATGTCTCAAAAACGCCCGTTATACCTAATCTTCCCGCTCCCTCCCCTCAGAACCCCTGGTGACCACTGTCTTTATAGCAATGTTACAAGTCCTTCCATTGATAGAATAATGTCTACTTTAGTCTATAGCTGCATTCCCCCCTTATGTTTGTTCTTTCCTTGATCTTGAAGATTTGAGGATGGCAATGCCCACTCTACTTCTGACTGAGAGGAGGCTTAGATTCCATGGGGCAGAAGGATGGAACTGTCTTGCTTGTACTTACAGATACTCTCTGCTTCTTGGGATGGGCACTGTCCATCATCATCCTTTTGTTAGTTGTCCTGGGTGAGTCTGATGAACTGGAAAGGAGGTGTTGGCTGCAATTCTGCTGTGATTCAGGGCTCACCCGGCATACGAATAGCATAAATATATGTCTCTGGGATATATTTAACGGGCACAGAGCTAATTTAGGTTCAAATAAATGGGATAGAAGAACCATGGGTAGGAAAATTATAAATGGGTCTAACTCGGATATACTTAGGGGAGATAGGTTATCATATATTCCAAGGTAAGGCCCACTGATGGTGTCAATTTCCTGGGGTCATCTGCCCTGCCTATTGTGTCTAGATGCCTTTATGCTAGATCACATAATGGTACTGTACTTTTAAGGAGCCTTGTCCACATGACTGTTTTCCTGTCCCTTACACTGAACTGGTCATCCTATACATGCACAACAGGTTGACTAGGATGGATTTTACCCCCAACAAAAGGTGAGTGAATTTTTGTATTCTTGATGCCCCCATACATCTACATTCTATCTAGGAACTGTACACAGCAATTATTCAATAATATCTGGCAACTAAAAAGTATTAAAAATGAATTGGTAGTGATAGTAAATCTACCTCAGGGAAAGAGGTTAAGCCAAATATGTGAAAATGCTTGATAAACTAAGACCTTAAAATACCATATAGGAGAGACTCCTCACTCACCCCCCCACCCTCATTTTAATTTAGAAATGGATAGAACAGATTTAAAGTAAAAGGCTACTTACTCTTTGGACTCTTCTTCCTTACCTATACTTATTTCTTAACAACTTCACCTCATTTTATCCTCAACCGTTCTAAACAACTTAAAACTAGACCAAAGTAAATCAGAATCTCCATATTATTAGTCTGATATTCTTTCAACTATACCATGCTAGGCTGAATGCTTGTTGTTTAATAAATGGGTTTAATCTCCTAAAATTTTCTGGTGTCTGTTAACATTTGTTGCAGTGTTATAGTACAGTAGTACTAAGAATCACCAGTGACTCACTAGCCCAGTGAAGAATAACAGATGAGGATATATTGTCAGATAATCTGGTTTAGAAATAAGTTCTCAAGGAATTTCTAAGTAAATGCTTTCTTTGCCACTATTTTTAAAAGACTGATTATCTTAACAGATCACTTGGACAAATATCCACCTGTCCAACATTATTCAGACTTAGCTAGCTTTGCCATGGAAAGATTAGTACTCATGGTCTTTCCTGGAGATGCTCTTGCCACAATGTCAGGCCATGTTACAACAGGGTAAAAAGGGAACATATATGACCTTGTGGCCCTCACTGAAGCCAATCATCATGTATCATAAGATAATTTGAAAACCCCAATTGTCACTTAACTTTGCTAAGTATCATACTATGCAGGGTATTAATATAAGTTTTCTCCCTGTTCTTTTCTCTCTAAATAGTTCTTCTTCCCTAATGAAAACTCTCATCTTCAATTCCTCAAATCTTCTCATCTTCTAGAACAAGTGACTGGGTCAACCGAAGGGGTCTGAATTCCCATTCTAGGTTTCTCCTTTCCGCCAGTATTAAGATACATCCTTGACTCAGGAATATCACTGTGCTCTGAATTAGAGAACCATAATTTTACCCCAAATTTCACTCAAACTATCAAACCATAAGAAGCCCAAGTCATCCCTTTTTCCCCCACGTATCTCATTCTGTCATCTTCACATATACTTGGGAAACAGTGTAGTATAAAGGAAAATGATGGACTTTGGGGTTAATGACAACTTTTGGACTTTACCCAGGCTCTGCTACTGAGCTTAGGTAAATTACTTGGAACAGGAATGGGGCCACACTAATTTTAACAAAGTTGAAGTCAAGATCAAATGAGGTAAAAGTTCACTTAGCATCTGTCATAGTACCTTTTACATGTAAATGTTCAACAAAATAATTACCCTTTAAAAATATTATATACATTTCAAAGCACTCCTTTTCCAGCAGTAGATGCATCCACCCTCTTGCTCTGATACTGGAAGGCAAATGGAAAGATTTACATGTGAAAGAAGTTGGTAAGTTTTGCTCTGGGAAATGGTTCTACAACAGACATAAATCCTTCGCATATGTTAGTGTCCTAGAGTTTATTATGCTGTCTAGCAGCAACAGCAGCAGTGTGGATCCTCATCAACATAGCTGCCAATTTTTCTGCATATTTCAGAAAGAATGTTGGTTTTGTAGACATTCCTTTTAAAAGAGGATGCCTTAAGCGGAAGAGGGGCAACAGACTTCAATTGTGCTTATACACAGTATTATAGAAACTCTCACCAGATCCACTTTGGTTAGGAACAACTGGCTCCAAAAGAACAACTTTATTTGAAACTGCATATTCTGATATTTTCTACTCTAGATTCAAATTGTCGTTTTGAACATTCAAATGTTTCTTATGCCCTGAAACTTTTTTTTTTTTTTGTAAACTTGTTTTTAATAAACACTTGAGTACCAATAGTGCAGGCACAAGTAGTTTTCTGCAACTCGGGAACATATTCAGTAAGTACAGAGAGCTACAAGTGGTTCAGAGTCTTGAAAACAAACACCTACCTAATAAACCAATATGGCAGCAACAGACATCTGCTGAGTTCTCACACTCATCAGACCATCGGTTCTCAAAGTGTGGTCCAGAGACCCCTAGTAGCCCCCAAGAACTTTTCAGGAGGATCTAAAGCAGGGGTTCTTAACCAGGGGTCCACGGATCCCCAACGGGTCTGTGGAAAGATTTCAGGGGGTCGTGAGCTTAAACTGAAAGAAATCAACTTATTATCTTTATTTTCTCTGATCTCTAACTGAAATCTAGTATTTCCCTCACTTATGAATGTATACAATAAATAAATTAAAGTAGTATTCATTTCATCTGACTAGCAAAAGGGTCCATGGAACAAAAAAGGTTAAGAACCCCTGGTCTAAAGTCAAAATTCTCTTTATAATAATGCTAAGCATTATCTGTCTTTTTTACTCTCATTCTCTTCATAAATTTACACTGGAGTTTTCCAAAGGCTATATGACATATGAAGACACCGTTGTACTGACAGCTAATGACATGTACACTTGCCTATTCTACCATTTTAAACATTTGTTTTAATTTCTGATATGTAAAATACCTATAGATATAACCAACACAAACCCAAGCTCCTTGGAGTCCTTAATAATTTTAAAGAGTGTAAGTGAATCTCTGACCAAAATGGTTGAGAATTGCTACCCTTAGCACCATGTGAAATATTTTACAATTCAAGTTTGCTTGATCACAGCCAAAGAAAGAGAAGACCTTTTTTTTTTTTTTTCAAAGAAGAAGGCAACTTTTTAACTCAAAATTGAATTCTTTCTCAGCAAAACTTTAAAAGAGAAACATAAGAAGCAACATCACCTCTGATTACAGGTTAAGAAAACATTTTGAATATAAAGAAAAAAATTTAAGTACTGAACACTAGCACAAGTTGCAAGAATTGGGCTTGAAATATTTCAAAGAGTACACATCTGGCATCCTTCCATTTCCTCTCCCCTGTGGTGCCTACAGTCACAGAATTTTATTGTTGTCATTCAAATATTTTAAATAAATGCCCCATAAATCTCCCACAGCAGGTTTCCAAACGGCAAGTCCATTGGCAAAGAATGTACTAGTTGGAATCATGTAAAGAAAAATGTTTCCTAATTGTTTTTAAATGGGTCTTCTTTGAAGACAACTAACTAAATTTCTTTTTGGTACCTCTGTTCTATTATTTTCAGAATAAATTGTATTCTACAGTAAAAGATCTGTGTTTAAACTGAAACAGGTCTTTTGCTTGCTGAGGATTTGGTCTGAGCGGTATTTTAGGGTCACTGCCACATTTGTGAGGCACCAGTGTAAGTATCACAGCAACTGCTGGTACTGCATCTGTAAATTTGGTGGACAAGTCTCCTCATCTGCCTCACTTGAAGGACAATAGCCTATACAAGCATCCAATGCCTACTCTTTGGGTCAGCATTCCCTGCTTCTCAAATCTGGTTTAGTAAAGGAGCAGAGGAGCAGAGAAGTAACATTTCTTGCCCTGTTTCCTCTCCTGTGTTCACCTTTGGGATTTTGATTTATGTTTCCAAATTCACTATGCAGATTTTTCTTGGTTCCTTTCTAGATGCCTAGGCAGGGTTTGATTAAACATGCCACAATAAATGCCAGTACCCCTGATCTCCGCCTGGTGAGGGTCCTGGGCTTTCATGAGATCCTCTCACTCACACAAGGTAGGATGTAGGACTGTAACAAGTGATACCTTAGCTTTCCTCTCTTTGCTTCCTGTATTTATTTTGGAACTCTAATTCTGCGTGACTTTGGACTCATTACATAATCTCTCCAAACTTCCGTTTTCTCATTGGTAAAAAGAGATTAGAGTTAAAGTGGATTTAAGCTCAGACATTTAGATTCAATTTTTTAAAATTAAAAAACAAACAAACAAAAAACTAAACAAAGTATTTAAAGGAATAGGCCACTTTGCAGCTTATGCTGCGTTGTAACTCATTTTGCCTTCTTTCTTTTTTTTTTTAAGGAAGTCCTGGGGATTGAACCCAGGAACCAGGACCTCGTTCATGGGAAGCAGGCACTCACCACTGAGTTATATCTGCTCCCAACCGTTTTTTTAAACAGCCAGGAATGAATATCATTAGTTGTTCTATAAACTATACTGCTGGTTTAGTGAATTGGGCATGACCTCTCCCCTCTTCTTCAAAAGACACAAAAACTTAGTTTATAAATCTTGTCAATGATTAAAATGAATTATAGAAATCAAAGATCTCTAAGCAAACCATATTTCCAGGTGCAAAGAAACTTGAGGAATCAAGTTTCTCTTTTCAAGTAACACTATACTAAAGCAATTCAATCTGTTCTGCCAATTACTTTATAGCTGTCAAAGATCCTATTTTCAATGCATTTAACCATTTTGAAATTACAATTCATATTCCAAAGCTGGGCACTTGCAAAATACAAAAAGAAGACTTCTTCTAAGTACTTCTTAGAAGAAAAACAGCTGTTAGATGATTCAAAGAAATTCAAGGTCGAACAAATATTTAATCATTTGTCCTCTTTTTGTGCTAAACTAATTTAATCTGAAAGAGTTCCCTCAATTCCAATCTTTAAAAAACAAACAAACAACAACAAAAAAACAAAAAACCCAAAACAAAAAGCTTAACTGCTATAAAAGAAAACAGTTCTGACAAATAAGCTAATTTCTGGTCAAATTATCATGCTACAATGGGTTTCGTCAATTTCTGGTAATCAAACTTTCTTGATGCAAATTATCTCTTCAGAAGACCTCAACCCACTGTCTACCCCCAGGGTTTCTCAACCTCATCACTACTGATATTTTGGGACTGACAATTCTTTGTCAAGGAGAGCTGCCCTGTGGCCTCTAACCACTAGATGCCAGAAGTACCCTCTCCCAAGTTGTGACAGACAAAAGTGTCTAGGGAGTGGATGTGGCTCATGCGGTTGAGTGCCTGCTTCCCACATGGGAAGTCCTGTGTTCAGTTCCCGGTGCCTAAAAACCAAAACAAAACAAAAAACCCACAAGAAACAACAAGCAAACAAACGAAAAAACAATGCAGGAGAGCCAATGTGGCTCAGTGGTTGAGTGCTGGCTTCCCACATATGAAAACTGGGGTTCATTTCCCAACCCCAGTACCTTAAAAAAAAAAAAAAAAAAAAAAAGGCTACCAGACATTGCCAAATATTTATGGGGGGCGGGTGTGTGTGTGTGTGTGTGTGTGTGTGTGTGTGTGGTGGGGAACAGAACAAAATCACCACCAGGTGAGAACCAGAAGTCTACTGTCTACCAGCATACTAGAGGAGTATTTACCAACATGGGAAAGCAGCCCAGAAAAAAACAGCATCTCCCCTTTCAAACATTTCATCAAAAGATATCTGCCCAAGGGAATGGATGTAGCTCAAGTGGTTAAGCCCTGCGAGGTCCCAGGTTCCATCCCCAGTACCTCCTTAAAAAAGAAAAGATACCTGCCCACTACGTCTAGTAGAGTAAGAGGTTAAACCTTCTAGTTGGTAAGAGTTATAAGAGGGTGGGACTAACTTAGGGAGAAGAATCCTAAGAACTCTGAATATACTGATACTGTGGGTTATTGTTTTTATAAAGCTTGGTGATAACTTCTCAAATATTTTGCTGTAGTGTACTGAATGAAGTTCTGTTCTGTCAGCATATACATTTGCCCACCATAACATATATCATTTACACTGAATAAAATAATGTCTTTATTTATTCTATTTATAGCTAAAACATCACATATTTGGTCTAGAAACATATCAAACACTCAGATTTAAGTAACATATAGCCTCTTTTCTTGGTTGAAAACCTAAGGTAGATTTAAAGTTACTTCTGCTTATATAATTCTATCAGACCAGCCTAATCAATCACCAGACAGACCCTGGAGTGAAGGCTATTTGATGTCTCAACACAATTACAATGACAATAACCAACACCATCTATGTTTCAGGTATTTTGGTTTCATCGTGGTCTCTATTTCTTTTGGCTTTCCAGTAAGGGAATGGAAATGTTAGGGTATCTTTATTACTTCAAATCATTGAAAAATTGAAAAGTGAAGACTCAAACCACCAGTATGCATCAGATAGAGACACTAACTCTTAGTGTGAGAAATCCTGCAATGCAACAGACAAGATTTTGTTTTGTTGGGGCAGCAGGGAACAGGTACAAGATGGGAATGAACTCAGATACCAACTTAAAACACTACAGTTAATCTTTTTTTAAATTTTTTATTGTGGGTAAAAATCAAAATTTTCACAATACATACCAATATTTGTAAAATGATATATAAATATATATGCATATGTGCATTTGCTTACAAAAATGTTATTTATATATACATATATTTTTTTAAGAGGTGCTTAGATTACCTAAAATATTCCACAGAACCTACCAGGATTCCCATGTTCCCCACCTCCCACACCTCCCACCACATCCCACACAAACATCTCCCACAAGTGTGGCCCATCACCCTCAATGGACTTACACATCCTGGGGCCTTGCCATCAACCACAGACCACAGTTCACATTGTAGACCACACTCTCTCCCACACAGTTCTGAATGGTGTGTGCTGATTTAAAATGGCCTACATCTGTTGCCACAACGGCACTCAGGACAACCTCCAAATCCCGAAAAAGCCCCTGTATTTCAACCGCACATCCCCTCCCTGCCCCGAAAGTGTCCAGTGGCCACTGGCTCCACCTCACTGTTATAATTTCTTCCATTGCTAGAATCACCATATGTGTACAACAGAATACCATCAAGTCCACTCTAGTCCATAGTTCTTCCCCAATCTTTAAACTAAGTGTTGATCATATTTATTGCAAGCCCGGATGACATACCCTCAAAAGAAATGACGAGAAAATTAAAACAGAAATCCGAATAAAGACAAGAATATTTTCAGATACACTGTCAACAGTCATCCATTACATCTAAACACATCCAATCATGCACTGCATCTTAGTACCTAAGAAATTAATCATGCCTATAGACAAATATCAAAACTCACACCAGCTAAAGAAATTGCCAGAAAATTTTTATTTGTTCTAGGATATACTCTTTTAATTGTGAAGGACCAAAGGAAGTAATGTTTAAGATATTACATTAACAAATAATTTTTATTATAAGTTCTACATGCACCCATCCTATGATGATGATGATGATGGTTTGCCCAAGCAAAATTCTCAAAAGAATTTTCCTAGCAAGAGCGGTGAAATGATGCTACTAAATAAATGTATCAGACCGAGTGCTGTCTAAAGTCTTCAGCATCAAGCATCTATTAATTCTGTGTTCAGAATATTCATCTGGGGATACTATGGTATAAATACTCACTGTCCTCTGCCTCATTCTTTACATGCCCAAGGGGGCTTTAGAACACTGTCTACCTCAGAAAAGATTCTCAAACCTATTCTGTCCCCTCTCCTACATCTTCATTGCCTTCCTCTATCCTAGGTTCAAGACCTAAACGCCCTACTCCACAATGTCTTCTCTGGTCATTTTTTATCTTCCCTCTAGTTATTCTACATAACACTAGGAGACCAACAGTCCTAAACAGATTAATCACTTACCGCTCTTTTTAAAAACCTCTATGACTCCCTGTTGCTTACAAAATTAAATCTAATCTCTTCAAGTTAATTCATCTTTTTCATGAGCTCATCTTTCCTCCATCTCAGTGTAGTGTAAGCTACACTGCAATTTACCTTACCTTTTTCAGATAATACCTTTTACCCACTTGCTGTATTTGTTCACTTGCTGATTTTGCTAATCCCTCAGCTTCTGAAATGTCCTTCCAGATGCTCATCTGCAAAATTTACACATACTTTAAGACCCAGCTCAAATGCCCCTTTTCCAATTTCCCCTGACAAGTAATCGTTTGTGGCTGGGTTTTCATTGTTCCCAAACCACCTTGGCATACCTCTACCACTTAACACGCTACATTATAATTTGTCACCCTATTTACCTGCCTATTAGATTAGGAGCATGTCTTAGGTAGCACTGAACTTTTAAAATGTTATACTCCCCAAATTTGCTTCTAAATAATTGCTTGTGGGAAGCGGCTGTGGCTCAATCAGTAGGGCTCCCGTTTACCATATGGGAGGCCACGGGTTCGGTTCCTGGGGCCTCCTGGTGAAGGCAAGCCCGCCCGCACAGCGTGGTTGGCTGACCCAGCGAGCACAAGCAGCATGGGGGGGATAAATGAATAAATAAATAAAAATCTTTTAAAAAAAAATAAATAAATAATTGCTTGTTTCCTGACAGCAGTTCAGTAAATGCTGGCTGAAGAATGCCCTGTATATAATGTGCTGAATACCACAGATATTGTATTAGTAGGTAGCATAACAAATGCATTATAGTGCTATATTTAAATAACTTCCTGGGCCTCAGAACTGAGCTCTTCAGGGGCTTTGTAGAACTCATCTTTTACACTGCCATTCCCTATCAAAGAAGCCTAGCACACAGTAAGTTCTCAATGAATATGAATATCTATCCCAGTTTAAAATAGAGGAAGTAAGAAAATTAACAAGTAATAAATGCTTCCTATGAGGCAATGTGTTGGGTGTTTTACATGTACTGTCTTACAATCCTCACAACTTTTTGATGTTATTGAAGGAACCAAAGCTGAAAGGTCCAAGAGTAAATAAATAAATAAATAAATAAATCATAGCAGGTAGAGTTTAACCCAAGTTTATGTTCTTTTTACTGAACCACACTGAATGAACCTTGGGATCGTCTCCATTTATAAGAAGGAAGGGAGATGAACTAAAGCCAAGTGAAAATGAGGAGAATGAAGGAAAATGGTATTCTATTTTTTTTTTTTTTTTAAAGTTTCCAGGAAAAAAATGGCCAATAATATTAAAAGCAGAAGACTCAGAAAAGGCCTCAATCTGGCCGTTAAGGAGGTATCCATCCAATGTTTCTTCAACTCCTTCACTAGATTCTACTCTCCTTTTTAACCCCTTCTTCTTTGCTCCCATCTAAAATATCTCAACTACTTAAACATACCACACTATAACCATAATAATACATGTATGAAAAAGCAGACTTTTACATTGTTTTCTAGTACCTACATCTATGTATCTAGGACCAAGGAACTAGGACAAAAATCTTATGAAGTCTAGTCTAAATCCTCCAGGAATGCACTTTTCTGTATCTTGAAAGTAAAAAGATCTATGGGTAGTAACAACTGTGTCTCAAAAGCATGTCACAATTAAGAAGCCTGCTTATTTAACTTTAGGAAAACCACATTAACCTAAGAGTAAGTACTGTGGCATTAAGCAGGATTCTTACACTCCTGGCAAGATCTCAGATTACACTGATTTATCTAAATCTTTGGCTGACAAAAAGGGAAATTTGGATAAATTAGGGTGACCCCAAGTTGCATACATGCAAGTATTTGAGTGCGTGTAATCATTCTGATATAAGAAAATTTCAATTTGGTATTTTACCCTAAATTAAGTATCTGTATCCGGCATCAAAACAATCCAATTTTCATGTCTTGTCAAAAGTTTCCAACAAAGTCAGGATCTATCTGATCCATAAATGACTCTGAAATGTCATTGTCTGAAAAGAAAATGGTTTTTTTTTTTTTTTTCCCATTTTAAACTTGATTGCTGCAAACTAAATATCCTTGAAGATTTGCGGAAAATTTCTTTTCACTAATTTGCAAAGACCAAACAGAGATTCCCAAATGGTTCTTTAGAAGTTTGGAAAAAATTTTAATGTTTTATTTTTAACTAAGTTCTAGACTTACAGAAAAGCTGCAAAAATTGTACAGAGTTCCCATATATACAGCCTCTCCTAATGTTAATGTCTTATATAAAACACAGTACAATTATCAAAACACTGATACTATAGTGTAGAATAGGTGTGACATGGGGCATTTTGGGGACACTGTAATTGTTCTGAATGACACTGCAATGATGGATATAGCCCATTATACATTTTGTCAAAACCTATAATAATGTGCAAAGTGTAAACTATAATGTAAACTACTGACCACAGTTAGTAGCGATGTTTCAACATGTGTTCATCCAACGTACCAAGTACACCACACTAATGAAAGATGTTGTTAATGGGGAAAAGTGTGGGAGGGGGAAGTGTGGGGTATATGGGAATCCCCTATATTTTCGATGTGTCAATTATGTAATCTAAAACTTCTTTAAAAATAAAACAATGAAATAAAATTTTAAAACACTGATTCAATACTATTAACTGCAGACTTTTCTCAAATTTCACCAGTTGTCCCACTAATGTCCTTTTCCTGTTTCAGGATCCTATCCAGGCTCCTATATTGCATTTTGTTATTTCTCGTTTTTAGCCTCCTCCCATCTATGAGTTCCTCAGTCTTACCTTATCCTTCATGACCCTGAAACTTTTAAAGAGTACTGGTCAGTTATTTTGTAAAATGTCCCTCTGTTTGAGTTTGTGTGATTAGAAAAAGGTTATGCATTTTTTGTAATACTGCTGAAATGATGCTGTGTCCTCTTCAGTGCATAGTATCTAGGGATTCGGGATGTTATGTCTTATTACTGGGAATGATAACCATGATCACTTGGTTAAAGTGGTATCTGCTAAAAAAAAAAAAAAAAAAAAAAAAAGTGGTATCTGCTGAGTTTTTCTACTTTTAAGTTACTATTTTTTAAATAAATATCTTAGATCCTTTGAGACTATACAAATACACAGGTTCTCCTCAAACTTTTTGCCCAATAATTTTAGTATTCAAAGGCAGATTATTGTCTGCAAAAATGACTGGAGGTTTTTTGCCTAATGGTGATTTTCTAATTCCCTCTTTCCTTCTACATTTATCAAATGGAATTCTTTAAGTAAGAGCTGTTTCTTCTCCCCCACTTATTTATTTATTCATTCAATTATTTCTATTGGTATTGGTATGGTCTCAGGGTTATTTATTTTATCCCATGGGCTAAAAACCCAATACTATGATTATTTTGTTGCTCAAGTTGTTCCAGCTTTGGCCATCAGGAGCTTCTCCTTCAGGTTTGGTTGACTACTGTGTTTTTTTTTTTTCACCAAGTCCCCATCCTTTTTTTTTGAGACCTCAAAAGTCTAGGAATTTTTTTATATCAAATGTCCTTTTAAGCAGCCTGCAGTGGAGGAAAGTAACAAAGGAACTATTTCTTTTGACTTTACCTGGCCATCTGAGTAGCCCTAAAAGAACTAAGTCTGGGTTGTTTCCAGTTTGCAGCTATCATGAGTAAAGCTGCTATGAGTAATCATGTAGAAGACTTTGTGCGGACCTATGTTTTCATTTCTCTTGGGCAAAATACCTATGGAGAGTGTATATTTAACTTTACATAAGAAATTGTCAAATTGTTTTTCAAAGTGATTGTACCATTTTACATCCCCACCAGCAATGTATGAGAGTTCAATTATTCCACATCCTGAACAAAACTTGGGATTGGGATTGTCTTCTAAAAGTGAGCCATATGAATAAATGTATAGTTGTACCTCAATGTGGTTTTAATTTGCAATTCCCTGATGATTAATGGTATTGAGCCAATTTTTTCCCTAGGATGCAACTTTATACACACACAGTATAAGCTGAGCCACAGATACAATAAGCCCTTATAATTACTGTGAAGATCAAGGAACCTGCCAAAATGATAACTGTTGAAGCTGGGTGATGGGCTGGTGGGGATTCATTATTGTTTGTTGTCTCTATTTGGTGTTTTAAATTATATCCATTGAAAAGACTAAAAATAAGTAAACCAAAAGCCTGTTGAGTTTCCTATCCAGAGAACGTCTTAATTGAGCTGCAAGGACTTGGAAAGATGGGTATGAAAGTAAAAAGACAACGAACCTGCCCAATTTAGGCACAGAATAATAGAATAAAGTGCCTTTTTTTACTGCGCTAAACAGCTTTACAAGAACCTATGACTTATCAACTAACTCAATCAACCAACTGACTCAGATGACTAAGACTGTACTGTATATAAAGGTTTGTAAAATCGGTGAATTTACACCGATTTTAGATGTAGATACAATAGACAGGTGACAAAACTGGAAGGGAGAGTTAGAGGGGTATCTAGAACTTTTGATGACAGAATAAAAATCTGAAAGGGTTCAGTGAACTGGAATAATGGGTTTGAGATCTGACAAGATTTCACAGTATAGCAATATTGTGGAGATGGTCTGCTTGCTGTATTTCTTTCTTAATCTCAGTGTAACTGGTCTAGTGAAAAGCATATTCACTGTTAAGAAAATGGAATTCCAGCCCTGATTCTTTTATCAATTTGCATAACCTCAACCTACCCAAGTGTTATAAAAGAGAAAATACCTATCCAGTCCTTCCTCCACTGCTCTCAATGTTGGAGGCAATAAAATAAACATTTTGGGGTGAGGGGGAGAATATAAAAGAGGTATTTTGTTGTTCACACTCACACATACACTTTTTCGCACATATTCATAAAACAAATGAAAATTTTTTAAAAATTAAGCGCACTGAAGAATATATTTGAACGTGGTTGAAAGGGGGGAATTTTAGGAAGTATATAAGTTATTAGAATAAAAATAATAAAAAAGGCCATAGGATTGCATAACACATATAGTGAACTCTAATATAAACCATGGACTACAGTTAATAGTACAATTAATATTCTTTCATCAGTTGTAACAAATGTACCACACTAATGCAAGGTGTTAACAGGATGTTATATGGGAACTCTGTATTTTATGCATGATTTTTCTGTAAGCATAAAGCTTCTTTAAAAAAAAAAAACACATATGTAGTTCATATTCTCTGAATTATATTAAACACTATATGGAAAATAATTTAACCTTCTGATTGCATTAGGCTGCTATTACTGTGAGACTCCCTGGAAAAGTATTCAGAGCTGCCCTTGCTCTGTACATGCGGAGCCACTGTTTTCATAGTATAGATCAATTATAGTGTCCTGTGGTTATGCCACCTGCACCTGTTACAGAAGCAGCTGTCCAATGTTCCTGCTGCCTTCCACACCTGTACCCAGACCCCAATCTGGGAGACTGGAATGAATTTTTAAAACGTGTTAAGAGTTGAGAATACAAGAGTTTATTCTGCAGACTACAGAATATGCAATGGATTTTTGACAAGTGTCTTTTAAAGAGACTTGTCCTCTTAAATGTGCACAGGCAGAATCGGGTCTTTGGGCAGGTTCTGGCTGCTTAAGAGATGTACTTTCCAGGAGTTGAAAAAGAAGAGTTTGGCCATCCCCCCCCCCCCCCCCCGCCCGCCGGATCTAGTTATTATAGCTTGTGGGTAACTACTTGCAACACAGAAATCCATTGGTAATTTTTTAAAAATGCATTTAAAACTCTTCCCATCTAAGTATTCTTAATAAATAAGCCACAGCCATGTTACTTTAATACTTGAATGTTAAATTCAACATCCTGAATTTAAAATCTACTTAGAAAAATTCTACAAACACCCATCAATAGATATATTTATCTATAAGTATGAAATACTACCTCATCAAGGAACAAAAGGCCAAAATCCTTTCCTTCAAACAGGGGTTAAGAAATGCATTTTTGATTGGTAGGGATGTGGGTGAAGACATATTAAAACTATTATAACATTAATAATAAATGATGTGTTGCCTACCTAACAAATGACCTATCTTCTACCTAAAGAACCAACATTGACTAATATTTACAAAAGCACAAAACTCAAAATAAGCCTTGGCACAGAAAAAAATTCATTATCAATTTAACTTATTTGGTTATGTAAAATAAAACCTCCTTCATTCAATCCTATCAACTAGTGAATAATAAGGAAACCCCTGCTGATAAGGTTTTGGCAAAACTGAGCAAATGGTCCCACAGAATTAAGAAAAATATCATACGGTGATTTTCCCCTCTAATTTTCTGCACTGCAAGTAGTCACCCACATTTTAAAACCCACAAGCTATGATGACTAGATACAGGGGGGCAGATGTCCAAACTCTTCTTTTTCAGCTCCTCAAAAGCACATCTCTTGAGCAACCAGAGCCTGCCTGAAGACCCGATTCTACCTGTGCACAGCTGCACCACTACAAGAAGAAAATCAAGGGTGCTTAGAAAAAGATAAGCTTGTCTTTCACTTCTGTTTCTCACCAGGAAGGATGGTGGTTTAAGTCTACACATAGTCATTCAAGCCTACATATATACTAAGTTTCAACTATTCGCAAAGTTGGCCTTGTGCTAGGTGTTATAAGAAAACTGATGGTGATTTAAGACAGAGACCATGACACGAGGTACAGGAGGATAACTACCAAGGGAAGTACAAAGTGTATCAGAATGTCATGCAAAGGAGAAAATACATCCAGTTGGTGGGAAGAGAAAAATCTTTAAGGCAGAGGTTTGGAGTGGACTCTAATGAATAGAACAGAGGACTTTGAAATTTTTGGAGACCTAGAAGTTGTAGTGTAACGTTACAGAAACCTAGAGAATTTCCAAGTTAGTGTTTGATGAGGTGCAAATAGATGTTTTTTGAAGAAATAAGTTTGAGAAACATATGTCATACTATCCCCGCTTAAGATTCACAGTAGATAGAAAAAGATGAAAGACTCTGAAACATCCTACATGAAATCTGTGTAACTTTGTTTTTACCCAATGATTCCCACATTTATTTGACCACAGAATTTTCTTCTCACAGAACAGCTCTCTGAAGTATTGTATTTCTACTTTAGTTGTTTTGGAGATAAAAATCTTGACACCAAGTGGCTTTACTGGACCATCAATATGAACTTGGCTCTACAACATTTTTACCTACAATGACTTGGCTTGCTTGCTTTTCTTGCTTATATTCATTAAAATCCTAACTTTCAAAGGGTTTTCTTTCTGTGTTTCATCTGTCTTGCCAAACTAAAGAAAGATGAGGACTGGCGCTTTCGCTTTTTTCTTTTTTTGGTATTCTGTTATCCTAAAGTTGTGATTATTTCCCCTTTCTCTAGTTATAAAAGTTAACTTCAAAAAATGCTAAGTGTCTGTGATACAAATCTGAGTCAGTAACCAATATGGTAAAGAACTTATACATTTTACATATTCCAATTCTCAGGGTAGTCAGGGAATCGTAGTTGCACAATTTTAAATGCTGTTCAGGAATGTGAACTCAGAAGTAGCAGAGTATCTGCAGAAGATGCTGGAGTACACCTACATTGCTTGGTTTGAATTGTTTATTCACAATAAAGAATAACTCCCCCTATTTTACAGATGAGAAAACAGGTTTACAGAAAACCAGCAATTTTCTCAAGAATCTGGGATTAATTCACCTCCATGCTCTCTTAATAACCAGGTAAGTGCCTAACTAAGACTCCTAAAATCTTTTCTCAGGTGTAACAGAAAGGTCAGAATCTAACTAATGCTCTTGCTTATCTAATCTAAACTCCAACTGATGTCTTGTTTTCTTAATCTTACCAGGTCAAAGGAAAGTTTAGACACAACTACCTCACACTTCCCCTTTCTAATACCAACTGAAAGTCAACAATACCTGTCCAGATTTCAGAAAGGTTAGAAGATGAGAAACTCATGTATCAGAACAGGCTATATTGGGCATGTTTTGATTCCCTTCTATGGTTCACTTAATACCTGCCTGGAGTAGTTACCACTGTCAGAAAAAATATACTGCTTAAAAATAAAACTGAATTACTTTTTTTTTCTTTTGTCTTTTTCCTTGCTTTTTAGTTTTGTTTTGTAATTTTTTTGTTTTATTTTTTTTCATTCTGTTTTCTTTTTTTTTTTAATTACTTTTAAATATTCTAATATTCAAACTTTGAAGTCAGAATAAATTTCTTTCCCTCCCAATTAGTCCAAAATAGTTAACTTCAGGGAGGTGGCTAAAGTTATCATGTCTATTGAATACCTATTTTTATATACAAAAGGAAAAAACTTAAAATGACCCAGGAAAAGTACTTAAAATGCTTTGCATTTTATTTTGCTGTTGCAGGCCCAAGAAAGAAATTCAGGAAGTGAGAACATGGGAATTATGGGACATCTACAGTTATTTGCTTTTCCAGAAAAATACCAGACTCCTGTCCCTAGGATGCATTTATTTACTGCCAAGGGCTGAGGAAACAAAAAGAAACACAATCACTTCAAATCAAATCTTCAGTAGTTCTTTTTTTTTCCAAAGATTTGTTTTATTTTTATTTATTTATCCCCGCCTTGTTGCTTGTGCTCGAGGTGTCCGTTTGCTATGCATTTCTCTGTGTCTGCTTGTCTCCCTTTGTTGCGTGATCTTGCTGCGTCAGCTCATCGTGCAGCGCAGGCTGGCTTGCCTTTACCAGAGGTCCCGGGAATCAAACCCGGGGCCTCCCATATGGTAAACGGGAGCCCAAACACTTGAGCCACATCCGCTTCCCCTTCAGTAGTTCTTAACTTGGTTGGATGGGATTCCTCTTTGAAGCCTTCATGAATGTGATGAAAACTATTAATCTAATAAGGAGGAAAAAAGTGCACACACACAAAAATGTCTGCCTGCAATTTCAGAAGATTTTTTTGTGGAACCCAGGTTACAAATATCTGGTCCAGCAGATATTATAAAAAACAAACAAGAACAAGAGGGATGACTGGTTAAGACTCTGTATCTGGGGCCTGCAGAATCTCTCATCAATTATGAGAACTACAAAATGTAGCATTTAGGATACTTTATGCCTTGAACAATATCCCAAAACTGAGCTAAAACTAAAATCACTGAAAATGGCCACACACAAATGTTTTTCTACCTCTTTTCTTTGGCATTTAATACATATCCAAGAAGCATTCTAACTTCCACCTCTCTAGCTCTATCAATGCTTTTTATTATAGAGGAAATAACAGTGAGTTTATACTTTTTAACTTGCTTATATATTCTTAAATTGAGTTTTTGCGTGTGTATTTAACTTCCCTAACAAAATTTTAAGTACTTTGTGATCAGAAGGCTAGCTTTCAAACTTTCAAAATCTTAGAGCTTCTGTAACACAATCCTGAAGATTAAGATTACCAATACTAGTAGTATAGGATCCCGAGAAATGTTACATTTTTCTTTTCTCCTGCGACACCTTGAACAACAGCCCTGAATTAAAACTCCACACTTTAGCTTTCTCAGAAGAGAGATGTTTTAGAACATTTTCCAATAAGAGGAAATCGGTTTTTGCATATTAATCAATCTCCTTCATCTCTGAATGCACTAGAGTCCAATATGAAAATGTGAAAGAGTTTGGAAATATCACAAGCAGATCCTTGAGTGAATTGATGGAGTGGTCTGGAGATGAACCCCACAGGCCTGTGTGGAAAAACCATCCACAAAAAGTTTATATATGTACATATATATGTGCACATACATAATGAAATAATTCTTTCAAGGCAAAGGCAGCCCCAAAAAGTAGAGATGTAGTCTCTCCCAAGGGCCTCCAAATAAAATTCCAAACCTGCCAGGTTAACAGTGGGAAGTCTTTCCTTTCCCACTTAACCAGGCTCTCTTTCCAGATAAAACAGCACCCCAGTGTTACCCTCTCCCAACCTCATCTCAGACACACCAGCACAAAATCTCTTTGGACAGATAAATACACATAGCTGCCCACCCCCCTTCAAACAACCCCCTGAAACCACCCCACAAAAGTATACATACCCTTCAAATAGATATGCACGGAAATATGCCCCTCAAATGCACATGCACTTTATATACACACACTCATAAAAACACCAACAAAGCACACACAAAGAAACCAGAACCAATTTTCTCCACAACATACATGTTCATTCACTTGCCTTTCATCGCTTACCTAGTCACCAAGAGGTAATATACTGTATGCAACCCAATCACACCCTTTAAAAATACACACAGTTGTATTCACTCCCAATAAATAACACCCCCCCCCCCAATTCTAGTGGTTTTAAAATATGTCCAGAAATTGTTTGATACTCTTTCTTAAAAAGGTGGGGTCCAAAAATCAAAAACAAAACAAAACAAAAGGTGGGGCCTAATTCCCTTCTCCTTAAGTGTGGCCTGGACTTAGTTACTTGCATCTAACCAATAGAATGTAAAAGAAGTGACTTCCAAGATTAAAATATAAAAGGCGCTGTGACTTTCTCCTTGTTCCTTCTCTTGGATCACTCACTCTAAGGGAACCAGCCATCATGTCATGAGGATATTCATGCAACCTTATGGAGAAGTCCATGGTGAACAACTAAGACCTTCTCCCTACCAACAACCATGGAGGAACTGACTTCTTCAGCAAAGTCATAATATGAGCCATCCTGAAAAGCAGATCCTCCAGTCCCAGTCAAGCCTTCAGATGACTGCATCCCTGGCCAGCATCCTGCTACAATCTTATTAGGGATATCCTGAGCCAGAACATCCAGCTAAGCCACAACCAGATTCCTGACTTAAAAAAAACATGAGATAACAAATGTCTGTTGTTTTTAAGTTGCTCTATTTGGAGGTAATTTGTTACATGGCAATTGAAAACAAATACAGAGACACAAACCCTCCACATCCCCCAAACAAACACCATTTTTTTAAATTTAAAAGTAAATAAAAAAATTTAAAAAAAAAAATTTTTTTTTAAGTAAATAAATACCTAGAAAAGTAGGTGTGTGTGTGTGTGTGTGTGTATCCTTTAAAGTCATACATATTGATCAGATGCACTCTAGTGGGAATAACAGTTAATTTGAGAAAGCTGGAAATAAATCTTAACTAATATAAATAACCCTGTTCTAATATCACATCCCACAAAAGCAAGCCAAAACGATCATTTCTTGTCATTATCCACTCTCATCCTGAAAAGGGTGGGCCCTGATAATCTAGTAGACAAATTACAGGCCATCCTAGATAAATCAAAACCATGCAAAATGTTTTGGATCCAATTGAAAACAGAATACATTAACAAAATGGCTTAAATGTATATGTTTCCTTAAAAACTATACAAGCAGAAAAAAATATATAATAAAAAGAAAAAACTATACAAGTAGAAAATCAACACTTCAGATAGTCAATCAGATACTGACTACTCAATATTTATAGATTTATATATATATATATATGATGATGACCTAATGGATTAATTCCAAGGCAGAAATAAATTCTTTTCAAACATGTTAGCTTGGAAATGTTTGCCCACTTATATTTGAATTTGCGTTTTCCTTGTGATTTGGAACTTTTACTCTGGGTAATATTAAGAAAACCACAATATTAAAACCAAGTCTTAACAAAGAACTGAATATGACTATTTTTTTTTTATAATCTGTTCTTCCAAACCCAACACCTTCTGTTTAGACCAGGGGTCAGCAAACTTTTTCAATATAGGGCCAGATGGTAATATTTTAGAGCTCTGTGGGCTAAGAGACAAAATCAAGAATAATTTGTAGGTACTTACATAACAATCATTTAAAAAATAATAATTCTTAGCTTCTAGGCCCTTTAAATATAGGTGGCAGGCCACAGAACACAAAAATGCACAATCTTGTAAAAAATCTTAGAAATGCACATTTGTTTCAGTTGGGATACTGGGAGCAATGTTCCCAGCAAATAAATATCTCATCAGGCAAGTAAGAGGTTCAAATTGCAAAGTTGACATATTGGTTACCCAAAGCTGCAGGTAATCACATGATTTAACTCAGGCTATTGCCATTATAACATCCTCTGACTTTAGAACTCCTCAAATTACAGGATTATTTTATAAAATAAATGGGTACACAGCTTTGTAAACTGAATTTATTTGAACCAATGGATGCCCGGAATAAGGTTAATTAGATTAAATCAGCCTTTCTACCAATATAATAGAATACCTCCAACTTCTAGCCTTCACACTCTGTGACTGGCTGTGTGACCTTCGCTGAATCATTTGTGGGATTCAGATTCCTTATGATGGAGTTAAATTTTATTATAGCTGAATCCATTTGAGTAATAAGAATCCATGACACTAATATATATTTAAAACAAATGTAAAAAAGTCTGAAATAATCTAATTCTGTCTATTCAACAGATATTATGTGGCAAGTAGGTGTTCCCATTTGAAAAAGAGGCAAGAATATGTGAAACGGAGAAATTTAAGGTCTGAAAAACACTCCATTGGGCTTATTAGGTTCTCATATTGGGAAAAGTTCTCTTTCCAAGAAGCCAATTAATTGTTTTCTAAGGGAATGCCAGTCTCCTGGTCAAACTTGCCTTAAGACAGTGTTTTTGTCTCCATTTCTAATATTATAGACCCATTAATCTTCTCAGTAGAATTCTTTTTTCCCCCAATAAAAGCTTCCTGGTAAATGTCCTCTCTCAAGCGAAAATATCACTGAAAGCCATTGAAATCAGCCTGGTGGGCCAATCAATGACCCTGAATACCCCTCCAGGAAAAATAACAGGATCAAGCTACATCTGCCATAAATGGAGAACCGGGTGCTCATTGTGAAATTATACATAGAGTCTTGCACTCACTCAACTTCAAGGTCTCCTTGTTGGCAGCTGGAAGCATTTAGGGAAGACCTCCTTATCCTATTCTTTGGCATCTGGTAGCAGCATGAAACCATTCAAGTACACTATGAATTGAGAATTGTTTATAAGTCTTTACACAATATTTTAGACATACTTAGCATGAAGCTGTCAACGCACTTAACATAGAGTCCATGTTGAAGCAAAATACTTTAAAAACCAAAACGCACTAAATACCTCAGGAAAACTCAATGTTTTAAGAAAACTTACTATTTTTTTCTTAAATTTATTTCTTAATAAACTTAATACCACACCATGATCAATCATGTCCCCCCCAATAAAACCTATTCCATATATTACTGTAATGGGGGTTGAGGAGAGGGATAAAGTTTCAAAGTAATAGAAGAAATGAAATTAAAACAACTGATCCTTCTTATTCATGGATTCCTTATTTGCAAATTTGCCTCTTTCCTAAACTTTATTTGAAATCCAAAAACAATACTCAGGGCACTTTCACTGTCATTTGAGTTGCCCAACACCCATTTCTCAGCTGAAGTCAAACAAGGCAACATTCTCTGCCTCCTCCTTTCAGCTCTCCTATTGTAAACAAGCGTCCTTTTCACTATGTATCTAATGCCACTTTTTCACATTTTTGTGTTTTTTAATATAGCCCAAGCATAGTGCTGAAATATTATGTTCCCAAGCACAAGACGACTGTGATGTGCCTTGCAGAGAAAATACATGGATTGTTCAGGCACGAGTTAATACTGCTACTGGCTCTGAGTTCAGTGTTAACGAATCAACAATATATATTAAATATGGTGTCTTTAAACAGAAACACATAAAACAAGATTACATAGTGACTGCACGGTGAAAATGTTGTGACCAGAGGCTCACAGGAACCTAATCCCATATTTCTCCTAGGAGCAATGGTTCAGTCCTTGCTAATTCCATGTTCTCAGTGATTTTATTGAACATAACTACCATAAACATTATTTAAATGAGCCAACCTGCGACTTAAAGAATCTAATTCAGCCATTATTTTCCATTCTGTTCTACAAAATAAGATGTAGCTTTACTAAATCACAAATCACAGATTAAATATTTTAAAAAGCAATACCAATGAAAAACTATGAGAACTACAAGTGTTGGAGAGGATGTGGAGAGATAGGAACACTTCTTCACTGTTGGTGGGAATGCAGGATGGTACAACCACTATGGAGGACTGTTTGGGAGTTCCTAAAGAAGTTGAATATAGACTTGCCAAGTGACCCTGCAATACCACTACTGGGTATATACCCAGAAGAACTGAGAGCAGTGACACTAACAGACTGCTAGCACACCAATGTTCATAGCCACATTATTCATCATTGCCAAAAGTTGGAAACAACCCAGGTGTCCATCAACAGATGAATGGATAAACAAACTGTGGTCTATTCACACGATGGAATATTATGCAGCAGTAAGAAGAAATGAAGTCATAAAGCATATGGCAACATGGATGAATCTGGAGGACATTATGTTGAGTGAAGCAAGCCAGACACAAAAGGACAAATACTGTATGAATGCATTACTATGAACCAAATATATTGTGTAATGTATTGTTTGATTCACACACACAAAAAAAAAACAAAAAAAACAAACAAAAAACAAAACAACAAAAAAATTTACAGGTATCCATTACATTTAATTGAGAAATGTATATATTTATTCATCTGTGTTTACTTTTTAGTTTTTTATTGCTTATGTTTTCAATTATTAAATGTACAAAATAAAGTTAAAAAAAAAAAAAAAGTGGATGAGATGCACTCTGCCCTCACAGAAACTATCGCCTGTGGAGAAAAATGGATAATAAATAAATAAGCAGTGACTGAAACACTTGGCAATGCTGATGGGCCTCAAAAGCAAAGGGAAAGAAGACCACATACTGTAGGATTCCATTTTCTAAGAGACAGGGTAAAACTGTAGGGACAGAAAAGCAGCTCGGCGGTTGCCAGGTGCTGGGGATGGGAGGAGGAGACTGACAGCAAAGGGGATGGAAATAACTTTTGAGGGTAATGGAAATGGTTTGTATCATGGTTGTGATGGTTGTAACATGACTGTGTGTGTCTGTGTGTGTGTATCAGAACTCATCAAATTGTATACTTAGGGAAAGGGATAGGGTTCAAGCAATTGGGTGCCTGCCTCACACACGGAAGGTCTTGGGTTTGGTTCCCAGTGCCTCCTAAAGAAGACGGGCAGACAGACGAGGGAACCATCTTGGGGGGAGGGAGGGGTAAAAATAAAAATAAATAAATAACACTTTAAAAAATTGTACTTAAAGTTGGGGGGGGGGGGCCCTAGTGTATTTAAATTATACCGCAAAAAAGAATAAAAAAAAAAAAAAAAAAAAAAAAAAAAAAAAGGCAGAAAATCAGGATGAGGAAAAACAACAAATATTACAACACTGTTGTTACAGTTAGCTGAACTTTGGCTCTGAGCTTCCTGGTGACTCAAATGAAAAAGGAGAGACAATGAAAGAGAAGGAATGAATGGGGGGGCGGGGGGGAGAGCAAAGCAATGGAGTTCCCTCAGTTTAAGAAAAGACAGGACTCCAGGGTACTTTTAAAAATCACTTGGTTAAGAGCCTCTGGTTAGTCCTGCTTGAACTGTTAAGGAAAGAGCTTGGGGCAAATGAACTATATATGGTCTCTAATCTTAATTAAACACCACTTTTTTTTTTGGCTAATATTTTAGAGACACTAAATAGAAAGCAGTAGAGGAGGCAGTTTCTGAAAAGAGCCTAGGTAACAGAAACCACATATAAAAAGTTAACAAAAAATAAGACTTAAACCAGGTCACCCCACTCCCTGAGGAGTGAAAGCAGAGGAAGCCATAGGAAAAGCCCCATTTTTTATTATTTGGTGAGCCCACCTCAGCACATGTACAAGTACTAAACTGACTCCCCAAAGTTCTGTACCACAAGCCATGGGGTAAAGTGACCTTCACATAAAAAGTTTTCAGAAGTGCCACCCACAAGGATTACAGAAAAATCTTCAGTATACTACCATGGATACTGCAGCTTTGACAATGCTTTCTGGTGAGCTCAGCCACTAAATAGGCTTAGGCTTCCTCCAAGGCTAGTTATTAATGAAGAACACTGATAAATCCCCATGCATTTTATTTCCTGGACAATTAAAGAAGGAAAAAAAAAAAAAAAAGCCAACCTTGTTAACTTTTTCCCTTGTTTTATGTACTATGGTATGACTTCTTTTAAGCTGTAGGATGAGACCAGACAAAAAAGAACAGCAGGTAACCAAGTTTCTGTTGGTTCTTCCTACTTAGAGATTTAGTCCAATCTCTTCTATTTTACAGATGACAATGAAATGCATGTACTAAGTGATTTGCCAAAGGTTATAGTATTTAAGTGTCTCTTAAGAATCTTAGGTCCAGAAATCTTGCTTTATTATTCAATAACACCATCCTCCTTACAAAACTCATGTAAATAACCTAGAAGTAATATTCACAAATATGTGAAAAAATATCCCCTAAAGTTTTAGAAATTTTCCAAGAATCATCTGCTATTAATAAATATCAAACAATTAATGAACTGCCAATTTAAAATTTAGAAAGGTTTCAGATTATTCCCATCTCTTTGCCACCCAGAGAAATCATAACTACCTTATTTGTCAGTAAATTTGCTACTACCATGTGATAAAAATTGCTCTAAAAAATAAACATCCTTTAAAAACAGTGGTTATTTATTTCTCCTCCACACGGTTTCTCAAGCTGCCTTTTTTTTTTTTTTTTAAAGGAGGTATCAGGGATTAAACCCAGGACCTTGTACATATGTATATGGTAAACAGGCACTCAACCACTGAGCTACACCTGTTCCCCTCAAGCTGCCTTCTTAACATCTATCCTGCAGTCATTCCTCAAAGCTCAGGGATGACTAATATCCAGCAAAAATGCTCTCCCTTTCAAACCCACAGTAAACATGGTGGAGCCCAAATGGGGCCCCGTAATACTCAATCCTACACTTAAAGGAAACTGAGATTTAAAACCCACATCCTACTCTTCTCTCACACCTATTACTTCCAGTTTCTTCTTGTCCTTCCACTTTACCCTCTATCCAAATGCCAAATTCACCTTGTAAAACGGAGCTTTGATCTCTCCTCTAAGGCCTTTAATGTCATTCAATTACTGTAAAGGAAAGCCTAAACCCCACAATTTGACACCAATATTACTAATGCCTGTCTTGTCCCAGCTTGACCTCTATACCCTAAACAAACAGGCCTTGCTACTTATACTTACCCCTTTTCCTACCATCCTCAATGCCCAAACTCCCAAATCTAACAACAAACTTCAAACTGTTAGAACCCCTTACTCTGATTCAAAGCTTTCCTTGATTGCTCCTATCAGTAACATTTTCTCCAGTCTCAGAAAGCAGTATGAGTTCCTATTAGCTCTCCTATTTACATGGCTCTGTAGATACATATGGCTAATGTCCATTGCCTTGCTCTTTCACTCATCCATTCATTCAAAATACACTGTACCTCAAGCACTGTGCTAGATGCTAGAAATACAATGGTGGACAAAGACAGGACAGATACCTGCTCTTAAAGAGCTTGGACTAATAAGGGAGCCAAACAAGCATATAATCACTCACATAAATAGGAAAATTACAACTGACAGAAGTGTTCCAAAGGACAGGAACATTATGGGCATATTAGAAGAAAGTGCCCATGTCTGAGGTGAGGGAAGTGTGAAAGTTAATCAGGGACGGTGGGAAGGGAAAACCGCACATTGTGAATACCAAGAGACAAGTGTGACTGAGTTGTGGAGAGTAGGCACTACAATGAGGCATGAATGGCAGTCAGGGAGCCAGACTGGCACAATTATTTAGGGGTCATTTATTTGACTACTCTGACTCCCCTATACTGTTGTACTACAGTACTATAGCAAGAAACTTAAAACTAACTTGCTGAATAAGTTAAATACTTAAATAGGAATGTGCTCAAAGAGTACACAAAGTATATACAAGTTACTTAAAAAACAAAATAAGCAGTCTGGCAGGCAATCCTCCTGGATTCCTATCACTCATTCTCAACCACACTTGCCCTTAGATCAGTGGTTCTCAAATCTGACTGTACCTTAGAGTCAGAAGAGGAGCCTTTCTTAAAGATACTGATATTTTGACCTACAACAGAGATACTGATTTAATGGGTCTGAGAGGGGGCCTACCTTGGCAAAAGTATTTTAAGTGGCTCCCCAGGAGACTCTAATGTGAAGTCCAGGTAGAGAACCACTTGTCTTCAGGGGTAAGCTCTCCCAACAAGCTTCCCAGAAAAAATCATCTGTTTCTCACAGTCCTTCCAAAACACTATACCCCCCACCTGGATTCCTCCTAGATTTAACCCAATTGCTGAGAACAGCTAACACATCTGAAGAGCTAAATCCCAGGAACCACACCATTTTTCACACATTTTGAAACAGGCAACCTTGTTCCAAAAATGAAATAGTAGTAGACAGAGTAATAAAGCCACCCTGAAAGTAAATGGTTCAGTCTTGAATACGCTAATCAAAATTTCAGTTTGTGGAAGAGGTGGTAAAATCCATAGAGTGGCAGACAAAACAAGATGGTGAGTGACTCGTGTCAAAATTTATCTCAAAAGTAAAAGATGCAATGCAATTTTCGCCTTCTCTATTTCAAAGCTAAGTTCATTTGACAAACAACTGACATGAGGAAAATTAGTTCTCTGCAAGAACTTTTATTCTAAGGTGAACTTGGACCAATTGCAAATCACTCCATCCTGGCGCCATCACTTAAAGTCATATTCCACTGAAAGAACTTCACACATCAATACCAAGGCACTTTTCATTACCCATTCCACTTAATGCCCACAATCTATCCTGAGCTACTCTTATGCAGTCTTCATTGACCAGAGTTTAGAGAGACTGCTATGAGAATGGTTTTTTAGGCTTCTTAATGCTTTCACCTCCTACTGGCTAAAGGTTGAACACTTGGCATTGTGTCTGAACTATCTTATCTAATACATGTGGAATTGTCAGCCTAATACACAGTGTCAAATGGAATCTTAGACTGAGTGAAAAGAAGAGATATTGCAAGTAGAGATATTGTACTTACCATTTTGCAGAATATCACCTAAATCTATAAACAATACAAAATATCCAGGACATATGAAGTTAAAAACAAAACAAAATATTTTATATAACAAGCTAAACCAGTACATCTGGTGAACTGGTGAATGAATAGGTGAAGGGATAACAGCAGTTTATTGCAATAATTCATTATGGTTTCCTATGGAATAGCTGAATACTTCTTGATATTATAGGGCTCTATTTGATTCAAATCTCTGGGGGCAAGGATAGGGAAGCTAACAAGCTGATTTAAGACATTTTGGAAACTAATGCAATTAGAAAGACGTCTCATATGTGGCAAGAGAAAAATTAAAAGACTGCTGCATATAAATCTATGTGGTCTATAAAAGGTAAAAAAGGATGAGGACAAAAGAGAAAAGAAATGGTAAGAAAAAGGCTCTGACGTGTGAAAACAACAGCCACAATGTGTGACAGCCAAATACTTAAGGCAGTTGACATGGTTAAGTTACTCACTGAAGTAGGAAGCTAACTATTATTGGACAGAGTTCTAGTTTTTCTTTCAAAACTATAGAAACGTTTTCCTCCACTAATTCAGAGCTTTAACAATACACTACCACTGTCCAGTCACCAAATAAATCTTTTTAAAAATAGGTGATATGCTATAAAGATCCATTCTCACAGTAAGACCAATGTTCCACGTATTAGAACAAACTTAAAGACTTGACTTATTCCTTCATTACATAATTAGCATAAAAACACCTACCTTGTTTCCAAAGGAAAAACAATTTCACCTTAGTACTCCACCAAATTTGCAAAGGCAAAGCCTTGAAGCTATCCAATGGTAAGGGCAATCCTTCACAACTAAACAATATCACTATCCCCAGCCCTCCCCCTTTCTCCTTCCTTTGCAATTCAAGTAAGCATACCATCCTACTTTTTTTTTTTTTTTTTTTAAAGCAGGCAAGTAAAGGGTTTATTGAGAAACAAAAGAAAGCAAGAGTATACACTCAAGATTTAAGTGTGGGCATGCCCCCATACTACTTTTTATGTATTTTCTGAATGGGTTATATATCTGTAAAATTGGGGTAACAACGGGTGCCTTAATGGCTGCTGTAAAGTAAATCATCCACAAAAGGCCTTCTATAGGACTTGGCAATAAGTAGTTACTATCCTACCTGCCTGAGCTAATACTTGCTCCAGACCTCCTCACCTCAGCATCCTCCCCCTTTTTAAGTTAATCACAATGTATCAAAGTTCATTTCTCTATTATCACTGTGATTATACCACTCCCTTCCTCAACAATATTAGCATGGGTTCCCATAATGCACTATGAGCCAGCTCAAGTTCTGAACTCCAAAATCCATTTCCAAGTACACTGGAGCTTCTCCATTGGTGCCTTTTGCCCCAGGCTACCAATTCAACCTATAGCGTCACACTTGTTGATTATATCCTGAAGTCTCAGTTCTTTCTTTAATTTATTTATTGAACATCCACTATATGCCAGGCTTTATTCATTAGCCTCTAATTCACAAGAGAACTAACAGCTAGAAAGCGCTCAACAATTCATACTTAAAACTTCCTCGGGAAGCGGCTGTGGCTCAAACAGTGGGGCTCCCGTTTGCCATATGGGAGGCCCCGGGTTCGGTTCCCGGGGCCTCCTGGTGGGGGCGGGCCCGCCCGCACGGCGTGGTTGGCTGACCTGGCTAGCACAAGCAGCAGGGAGGGATAAATGAATAAATAAATAAAAACTTAAAAAAAAAAAAAAAAAACTTCCTAGGTTTCGCTACACTGCACACTTCTATTTTGTTCCTTTCTCATTTTGAATTCATTTTTGCTCAGAGTTCTCAAGCAATTCTCTCAAAGAAACAATTTTATATATGAGAAAACTGAGGCCCAGAGATGTTACTGACCTGACCTTTAAAGAACTGTTAGTGACATGCAGGCAGCTTATTTTAGTTTAGGTCTTCTAAGTACAAAGCTCTTAAGCTCTTTTTATTTATTTTTTAAAATATCATGCTGGCTCTTTGTCTGCAACTAACTGCATAACAGGATATGCTGTAGTATAGTCTTAGGTTGCTTAGGACATGTGTTACTGGTTTGTAATTAAGGGAAGGCATTCAAATCAGCTTGGGGAGAGCAAAGCACCCTATCCATACAGTTTATTAGACTATGTTGGTAAGAGGACAGGCTCAGACTACGTGCTGCTTTGCTAACTGCAGTCTAAGAAAGTGTGTGTTGGCTAACTCCGCAGGACCCAACACCATAGAAGGCTTTAAACACTTACTTAAAATCCAACATTTCAGGCAAATTCCAAGACAATAGAGGTTTAAAAGATTATAGCATGCTTATTAAAAATTTCCCCCATATTAACACACCTGTGCATTAACTATGTTGGGGAAAAAAGTATGTAAGCTAAATCTCTGCAAAAGCAGGCCCTCCATGTCTACAAGATGAACCTTCGCACAACTGTGTACAATGCAAAACACTAAAAGGATATACCTCCCCCAAAAGACACAGGTAATTCCCTGACGGGAATGACTTTGCATAAGAGATCAACATGTTCCTCCACCAACACTCTAAATGCTGCATATACTTTCTTCCTCACAAAATCCCCTCACTTAAATGTTTCAGTGAAGAACCAACTGAATTTCTATTAGCTTTTTTCTTATCTTGCCACCACCAAGTTTAGTTAAGTCATTTCGTTTTTAGCAAGAAAAACTTGGAAGTTTTCTTCCAAAAGAAAAATTTCTTCCAGGAAAATGTGGAGTTCCTTCCACATGCAGAAATATGCATATGAATGAGGAAGCATACACTCTTTAGTTCATACTACTGTGTCCTAATCTGAGAGGTGAACTCAAAGTGACTGTACTTTCTGATCTTCCATATTGAATCACTTATGTGGCCCATTCATATTTAAACACTGCCCAAATTCAGAACAGTTCTGTGCAAAGGTGAGATTCATAAAAGGTGGTTGATGCACAGAAGTGCTAAGGATAAGCACTTAATCTCTTTACCTATTTCAAAATCCACCTGAGAGGTTCAGTTTCAATTGTTATCACCATGCTGCCTTTTGCATATGGAGATGATGAAAATGGGTAAGAAATCCAACTCTAATATCATAATTAGGTGTATTTTTTTTATCCCTTAACAGATTTTCTCTTTTTTAAAAAAACAGTATTTGCTGATGATATACCTTGCATTTCTGTAATTTATTACTAGCCAGCTTGTGGCAAGCTATCACAAAATTGAGATATATAAGTGTGAAGGGAGGAAAAAAAAAAAAAAAAAAAGACCAGAAGGATCTAGAGCATAATATACCAGAAGCTTTTATTTCATTGTTGAGTAAGAAAACTAAAAACTAAAGAATCCAATATGGTTTTACAGACAGACCACAAAAGGCTAGTATAATGTATACATCATTTTATCACTGGTAAAACTGCTTCTTAAAATGCACTTCCATAAGAAGAAAAATGATAAAGTGGATTTCATCAAATTAATTTTCTATTAAATTTTCTTTAATAGACTTTTGCTCTTGAAAATACATCAATAAGAAAATGAAAACACAAAGCTGATAAAGGATTTCTGTCCAGAATCTCTTAACTCTTAATCTCTTAACTAAAGAGATACCAAACCCAATTTTTAAAATGGGTAAAATATGTTCACCATTAATCATTTGAGAAACGCAAATTAAAACCACAATGATATTCTGCAACATATCTACTAGAAAGGATATACTCAAAAAGATTAACAATACCAATCAGTGAAGACATGGAGAAACTGGAAACCTCGTATGTTGTTGATGATAATGTAAAATGGTACAACCATTTTGGAAAACAGCTTGGCAGTTTCTTAGAAAGTTATAAATATATAGCTACCATACAACTCAGAAATCCAACTCCTAGGTAAACTACCCAAAAGAAAAAACAACACACATGTACACAAAAGTTCATAGCAGCATTATTCATACCAAAAAACTGAAAACAATCTAGAAGTCCATCAACTGATTTTGAATAAAGAAAATGCACTTTATCCATGCAATGTACTAATACACAACAATAAAAACATGCATGCAGTATCCACACAACAATGTAGACAAACCTCAAAAAAATATTCTTAGGGAAAGAAGCCAAATACAGAAGACTATATACTGCATGATTCTATTTATATGAAATTTCTAGAGACTAAAAGCAGATCGATGAATGCCTGGGAAGCAGAGATTGACTTCTCTGCAAGAAGTCAAGAAGGAACTCTATGGTATGAAGTTAAAAGTTCTAAACCTGGACAGTGGTGATGCTTGCACAACTGCATAAATTCACTAAAAATCATCCAACTGTCCAATTGTAACTTGTGAGTTGTATGGTATGTAAAATATACTACAAAGAAGCTGCTAAAAGTGATAACTTTAAACAAGCCAAAGTCTTTAACATAGATGCTAATTTTCAAAATATTTTCACATCTTCTTATTTGCCAATAAACAATAGGTTATGTTTTCAAGCATAAATTGTACATAAGATTAACAGAAACTCAAGATAGTAACAGTATCTTATTTAAGACTTGAGGTTAAAAAAAAAAAAAAAAAAGACTTAAGGTTTAAAAATTTCTAACAGACTGTACATATTGCAGTCTTATATGTTGGGCCATACAAATCAATGCATTACCCAGTAAGTGCAATCTTAGGCTTTTAATCCAGAGAAATGAAACCTTATGTTCACACACAAACCTGCACATGATTGTTCACAGCAGCTTTATTCATAATAGGTAAACATTATAACTAACCCAAATGCCCTTCAACAGGTGAATGGTTAAGCAAACTACAGTACATCAATACCATGAAATACTACTCAGCAAAAAAGGAACAAACTATTAATACATACAACTTGAATAGCTCTCAAAGGGCTTATGCTATGTGAAAAAAGAAAATGTCAAAAAATTACATACTGTATAATTCCATTTATATAGCATTCTTTTTTCTTTTTTTTTTTTTAAGATTTTATTTATTTATTCATTTATCCCCCCCTTGCTGCTTGTGCTCGCTGGGTCAGCTAACCACGCCGTGCGGGCGGGCTTGCCTTCACCAGGAGGCCCCAGGAACCGAACCCGGGGCCTCCCATATGGTAAGCGGGAGCCCTACTGATTGAGCCACAGCCGCTTCCCTATATAGCATTCTTGAAATGACAAATTGTAGAGTGAAGAACAGATTATTGGTTGCCAGGCATTTGGATGAGGAAGGTGACTATGGCTACAAAAGGGTAACATGAGGGATTCTTTATGATGGAACTATTTTGTATTTTGACTATGGTGGTGGTCACATAAATAACACATGGGATAAAATTTCACAGATGTAAACATACATACACAAACACACACGAATGCAGATAAAACTGGGGAGAAGAGAATATGGTCTGTGATTTATTAATGCTCGTAGTACTTATTATGTAAGATGCTGCCACAGGAGAAACTGGGTAAAGACTATGTGAAATCTCTGTTTATTAGTTCTTACAACTACATGTTAAGAAATAAAAACCTTTTAAAGAAAGTTAAAAGAAAACAGTCAATGCACTCACGTATCTCTGCTACTATACTACCACAGAATGCCAATATATCACATATTCTGAGACTGAATTATTTTTAAATCCTACTTATATACTAGCAATGAACTACTGGAAATTAAAAAGTTATCACAATATCACCAAAAACCATGACATACTTAAGGGATAAGTCTAACAAAATATGTATAAGCTCTGTATGCTTAGGTTTATAAAGCACTGATAAGCAAATCAAAGACATAAATAGAAATATATCTGCAGATTGGAAGATTTAATGCTATAAGTCAATTCTCTTCAAAATGAGCTATACGTGTGCTGTCCATTAGTCACTAATAGCCACTAGTGACATGCAACGATTTACATTTGAATTTAAATTAAATAAAATTAAATAAAAAATTCAGTTCCTCCATATCACTAGCCATACTTCAAATCATCTGTGACTACACCATATTGGACAGCACAGATACAGAATATTTCCATCAATATAGAAAGTACAATTGGACAGTGCTGATCTATAAATCGAATGCAATACTGTCAAAATCCCAGCAAGTTTTGTATAAATCTACAAATTTATTTGAAAACTTATATGGAAAAACAGAGAACCCAGAATTTCAAAAACAATTCTGAAAAAGAACCAAGTTGAAGGACTGACTCAATCTGATTTCAAGACTTATTGTAACGCTACAGTAATCAAAATAGTGTGGTATTAGCAAAAAGACAAATACAAAATTAATGGAACAAAACAATAGTCCAGAAAGAGACCCAGATTATATAGTCAATGTATTTTGACAAAGATGCCAATGTAATTCAACAGAGAAATGGAGTCTTTTCAACAAAGGTGCTGAAAAAATTGGGACATGCATATGAAAAATTAAAAACCTTGATCTATGCCTTTCTCCATGTACAAAAATTAATTCAAAATGAATCACAGTCCTAAAAGTAACACCTTAAACTTATTATAGAATCTCTAGAAGAAAACATAGGAGAAAACTTTTGTGACTCTGGTTTAAGCAAAGGTTTCTTCGATAATAAATAAAAGCATAAACCATAAAAAGAAAATCGATATATAGGATTTCATAAAAATTAAGAACTTCTGCAACTAAGAAAATGAAAACCACAAACTAGTAGAAGTTTGCAAAACAATACATGATAAAGAACTGATATCCAGAATAAATGAAAAATTCTAAGAGCTCAATAAGGAAACAAGCCAGAATTTTAAAATGGGCTAGAAATTTGAACCTGCTTTACCGAAAAGATAAATGGATGGCTCACATAACCACATGAAAAGATGGATCAACATCATTAGTCATTAAGAGAAATGCAAATTAAAATTTCAATGAAATATTATTACACAACTACTATAATGGCCTTTTTACAAAGTCAGTAACAAGTACTGAGGAAGATGCATAGGAATTAGAAATCATACATTGTGCATAAGAATGCAAAATAGTACTGCCAGTTTTGGAAACAGTTTGGCAGTACTGTATAAAATTAAGTTTAAACTTACTACACAGGGCTGTAATCTCACTCCTAGGTATTTCCTGAGAGAAATGAATACCTATGTCTACATAAAAATCAGAATATGAATGTTTATAGCATCGCACTCATAATCACCCAAACTGTAAACAACTTAAATGTCCATTAACTGGTGAGTGGATAAACTGAGGTAGATCTGAACAATGGAATTCTACTCAACAATAAAAAGTAGCGATCTTATATTTGCAACAACAATAAATCTTAAAACTGTTATGCTAACTGAAATAATCCAGACACAAAAGGCTCCTTTCTATAGGATTCCATTTATAAGATATTCCAGAAAAGGCCAAAAACAAAAACAAAAAAAATCAAAAAAAATCAAAACAAAACCACCTATAGGAAAGAAAACAAGTGGTTGCAAAGAACTGGGGGAGAAGAGTCAAGGCTACGGACTCATGAGGTAACTTTTTGGGATAATGGAAATATTCTTTTTCTTGACTGTGGTTACAAGATAAGTTTGTCAAAATTCACAGACCTGTACATCTAGAAAGAATGAACTTTACTAAAAAAAGCTTTTCACAAAACTTTAAGATCCCAGTTTTCCATTTGAAAACTCATGTCTTTGTACTTCTAAATGGCACTCTTAGAACCTCATGTAACCACAGCTAAAGAAACAAGAATAAGAACAAACTAAACCCAAGTTAGTAGAAGGAAATAGTAAAGATTAGAGCAGAGAACCTGAAATAGAGAATAAAACAGAATCAAGAAAACCAAAAGTTGGTTTGTTAAAAAAAAATTCATTAAAACGACAAACCTTTAGCCAGACTGACAAAGAAAACGAGAGAGGGAACAAAAATAACTAAAATCAGGAATTAAAGTGGGGACATTAAGACCTTACAGAAATAAGAATTTAAACATGATATGGTCTCTGAACAATCATATACCAACAAATAAAGAAACCGAGATGCAATGCACAAATCTAGGAAAACATACAAAGTACCTAATCTGATGAAAAATTAAAAATCTCAACAGACCTACAAAGATATTGAATCAGTAATTAAAAACCTTCCAAAATGTACCTTCATTAATTTTAACAACAACAACAACAAAAAAATACCACACCAATAAAGGTATTAACAATAGGGTGATATATGGGAATTTTATGCATGATTATTCTCGAAACCCACAATCTCTCTTTAAAAGGAAAAAAAAAAATTTTCCACAAAGTAAAGTCCAGGACCAGATGATTTCACTGTTGAATTATACCAAACATTAAAAGATTTAAACACCAATCCTTCTCAAACTCTACCAAAAGAAGAGCAACTACTACTTAGCTCATTTTATGAGGCCAGCTACTTAACTCATTTTATGAGGCCAGCATTACCTTGATACCAAAGCCAGATAAAGACAGCACAAGATAATTATAAACTAAGATCCCTTATGAATACAGAGGTAAAAATCTTCAAATCGAATCCAAGAGATAAAGGATTATACACCGTACCCAAGTGGGACTTATTCTAAGACTGCAAGAAGGGTTCAACATAAGAAAAATCAATCCATTATAAAACACATTAATAGGATGAGGGGGGGGGAACCCACTTAAGAGCATGAGCATGACAAGTCCATCACCACTGTTATTCAACATACTGGAAGTTCTAGCTAGAGCAATCAAGAAGAAGAAATAAAAGACATCTAAACTGGAAAGGAAGAAGTAAAATTATCCCTATTATCAGATGACCTGGTTCTATATATAGAAAATTCCAAAGAAACCACAAGAAAGCTACTAAGAGCTAATAAAACGAATTCAAAGTTGTAGAATATAAGGTAAACAGGCACACGTCCGTTGTGTTTCTATACACCAGTAATGAACAATCTCAAAAGAAAATCAGGAAAACAATTCTAACTGCAATAGCATCTAAAAGAATAAAATACCTAGGAATAAATTTAACCAAGGAGGTGAAAGACTTGCTCACTGAAACCTACAAAACATTGCTAAAAGAAATTAAAGATGACCTAAATAAATGGAAGAAACCCCATGTTTATGTATTGGAACACTGAAAAATTTTTTAGTTTTTTATTTATTTATCCCCCCACCCTTGTTCTGTGCTCTCTGTGTGTTCTTCTGTGTCTGCTTGTCTTCTCTTTAGGAGGCACCAGGAACCAATCCTGGGACCTTTCGGAGTGAAGAGAGGCACTCAACTCTTGTCCCACCTCAGCTCCCTGGTTTGCCGCGTCTCTTATTGTCTCTCTTCTGTGTCTCTTTTTGCGTCATCTTGCATCGCCAGCACTTCTGTGCAGGCCAGCTTGCTTTTCACCAGAAGGCTCTGGGAATCAAACCCTACACCTCCTATATGGAAGACAGGAGCCCAATCGCTTGAGCCAAATCTGCTTGCCGGAACACTTAATAAGATGTCAACACTGTCTAAAGCAATCTACAAATTCAATGTAATCCCTAATCCCAAATCTTAAATCCAGCAGCCTTTTTTGCAGAAATAGAAAGGTGATCCTCAAATTCATACAGAATTGCAAAGGGCCCCAAACAGCCAAAACCATCTTGAAAAAGAAGAACAAAGTTGGAGGACTCACAATTCCTGACTTAAAACTTACTATACAAAGATACTGTAATTAAAACAGTGTGGTACTGGCACAAGGATAGACATATAGACCAATGAAATAAAATTGTGAGTCCAGAGATAAAGTCACACATCTATTACCAAGTGATTTTTGGAAAGGATGCCACGTCCACTCAAGGAATAAAAAATAGTCTCTTAACAAATGGTGCTAGGGAAACTGGAAACCCACATGCAGAAGAATGAATGTGGACCCCTACCTCTCATTATATACATAAATTAATTCAAAATACCCTAAATATAGTATTAGCTATACTATACTATAATACTATACTACTATACTACTATACTATAAAACTCTTATGAGAAAAGGAAATATCTTGAAGACCTTGTAATAGACGATAGATTCTTCAGATTTCACACCAAAAGCACAAATGAAAAATTAGGCAAAATGTACTTCATCAAAATTAAAAACTTTTGTGCAAAGGACATTATCAAGAAAGTGAAAAGACAACCTACAGAATGGGAGCAAATTTGGAAACCATATATTTGATAGGGGTTTAACATCCAGATCCTAACAGAACTCCTACATCTCAAAAACAAAGACAAACAACTCAATTAAAAATTGGGCCAAGGATTTCAATAGACATTTTTCAAAAAAGATATTCAAATTGCTAGTAAGTATATGAAGGGGGACGGATATGGCTCAAATGGTTGGGCGTCCGTCTCGCATATAGAGGGACCCGGGTTCTATCTTTGGGACCTCCCGGTAAAAAAAAAAAGTATATGAAAAGACGGTCAACATCATTAGCCTTTAAGGAAATGCAAGTTAAAACTACAATGAGATACCACTTCACACCTACTAGGATGGCTATTATTTAAAAGACTGAAAATAAATGTTGGTATGGATGCAAATAAATAAACCCTAATATATTGTTGATAAGAATATAAAATGGTACAGCCACTATGGAAAAGTCTAGCAGTTCCTTAGAAAGTTAAACACAGAATGGCAAATGTACTCCTAGGTACATATCCCAAAGAACTGAAAGGTGGAAGTCAGATATTTGTGTACCAATATTCATTGCAGTATTATTCACAATAGTCAAAAGGTGAAAGCAACCCAAAATGAACGGAGAAACAAAATGTGATATATCCATAAATGGAATATTATTTGACAGCCAAAAAAAAAGGAAGAAAGAAAAAGAAGTGCTGGTACATACTACAACATGGATGAACCTTGAAGACATCATGCTGAGTAAAATAAGCCAGACACAAAAGACAAAAGGACAAATATTGTATGTTTCCTCTTATGAAATACTTAGAATAAGCAAACCCATAGAAATGGAAAGCAGAGTAGTGGTTACCACAGGGAAGGGGGAGTGGGGAGTTATTACTAAATGAAGGTAAGTTTTGGTTTGGAATGATCAAAGTCTGGAAATAGTGGTAAAAGTTACACAGTATTGTCACTGTACTTGATATCAAAGAATTAAGTACTTAATATCAAAGAACTGTCCACTTAAAATGGTTAAAATGATTTTTATGTTATATATTTTACCACATTAGTAATTTTAAAAAGATTAAAGAAAATTACAGAAGAATTAGAGTTTGATACTATTTATATACTGTTAGAAAGCATGAAACACATGCAAGAATACAACATCCATGAGAAGGAAAAACACCAAATTTAGCAAGGCTGTTCCCCTGGGGTGGGGTGGAATGGAGTAAGCTCATAGGGGTGGAGGGCAGGACCAAGGGCAAGAAATTGGAACCTTCATGAACTCTAGGTGGGGATTGTAATATGGTGCATCCTCAAACTGTTTGGTAGCTCCTCAAAAAATTAAACATAAGAGTTACCATTATACCAAGCAATTTCACTCCTAGCTATATATGCAAAAGAAATGAAAACACATTAACACAAAAATGTGTATACAAATATATGTAATAGCAGCAAAATTCAAAAGAGCAAAAAGGAGGAAACACAAGTATCTATCCACTGATGAAGAGATAAATAAAAGGTGGCATATATCTATACACCACGGAACATTATTCAGCTATAAAAAAGGAATAAAGTATGATACATGCTACAACATGAACTTTGGAAACAGTATGCTAAAGAAGCCAGTCACAAAAGACCACATATTGTATAATTCCATTTATATGAAATCTCTAGAATACGAACTCTGTAGAGAAAGAAAGTATATTAGTGGTTGCCTAGAGCTGAGGGGTGGAAGGTGATGGCTAAAAGGTATGGGATTTCTTCTGAGGGCGGTGAAATGTTTTAAAAATTAACTGTGGTGATGGATGTACAACTCTGTGAATCTACTAAACATCACTGAATTGTACACTTTAAATAAATGAACTCGTTGATTAAATTACTTCCGGTAAGGGCCTTTGATTGATTGCATGACCCAGGGTGGGTCTTAATACTCTTACTGGAGTCCTTTATAAATGGAGGAATAAAAAGCCAAAGACACAGGAAGAGAAAAGAAAGAAAAGCAAGCAAACAAGAAAGAGCCCAGCAGCTGAGAAAAAAGGTCCCAGGAACCAGAAGCTAGAATTGACAGAACACAGAGGCTGAGAGGAAGCCACTTCAGCCAGAAGCTGAAAGCAGCAAGGGGGGCAGGGAGAATATGTGCATATGCTGCCATGTACCTGATTGTCCACAGCTGCAGCTTGGGCAGTTTGACAGTTTGATATTATTTATTGAATCCCAAAAAGAGAAAGATCATGTCTATAAACTAATCTGTTCCTCTGGGTGAGATAGATACGCTTTGATTGTATTAAATTCAGTTGAGGGGCCTTTACTAAGATTACTTGATAAAATCAATTAAGCACTTTTGATTGGGCTACTTTCAGGAAGACCCTTGCTGGGTCTAACATAAACGGAAACAGAGAAAGACTGAGATAGACAGATGAAGAGAGAGAGAGCTCTGTCATTTTTTATCCTGGGGGAGACCCAGAGAGAAATGAGCCATTCACCTCATAGTTTGCAGTTGACCTTGGGAAGAGAACAGAACAGCTGAGACTGATATGGAAAGCCCAGAAAGAAACCAGCCCTATGCCAGTCTGCAGCTGAGAGAGCAAAAAGGGGGGGGGGGCTGCTAAACCTTCGCAGAGATTGCCTGCCATCTTGCCTCAACACGTGGCAGCTGATTTTAGTAAGAAAGTACCTTGAGTTGGACTTCCCATGGCCTGGGGACTATAAGCTTTTTACCCCAAGTAAATAACCTTTATAAAAGCCAACAGATTTCTGGTACTTTGCATCAGCACTGCTTTGGCAGACTGATACAGGGAGAAAATATCTCTGATGATGCCTTGATCTGAACACTTTCATGGCCTCAAAACTGTAAGCTTTTAACCTAATAAATCCCCATTGTAAAAGCCAACTCTAGTATATTGCTTTGGCAGTATTCAGCAAACTAAAACCAGAAGTAACAAAGATCATAAGAGAAATCCATGAAATAGAAATCAGAAGTGAGAAAATTCAGTGAAACAAAATCTTGTTCTTTCATTTTAATAAATCCTGATAAGCCAGACTCATCAGATTAAAGAGAGAGAGAAGACACAAATTAACCAGTGAGGAATGAGAGGTGATATCGCTATGAGCAAGGTGACATCGCTATGATGTTCTTTACATAATAAAGGGAAAAGAGGGATATTAAGAACAATTATGTCAACAAAATGGATAAATTCCTTGAAAGGTACAAACTGCCAAGGCTCACTCAAGAAATAACCTCTATATTCCCAGTGAATTTGTAGTTAAACTCCAAGCCCACAATGGCTATACTTGTGAAACCTACCAAACACTTAGAAAAATAATACCATTTCTCCACAAACTCTTCCAGAAAACTGGGGAAAGAATATTTCCCAACTCATTCCATGAGACCCATATTACCATAATTCAAAACCAAATACATTCCATATAAGGGAACTACAGACCAGACTCTTTCATAAACATAAATGCTAGCATCCATAACAAAATAATTCAACATGGATTAATGTCATGATACTACATCTCGACAAAGTGTAAGGTTGGTTTTAAATTTCAACATTAACAGATAGCATTTCACACGTAAAATCTTAGGACTGTATCAACAGATGCAGGGGTGAAAAAAGTATTTGATTGATTGCTTTCCCCACTAAAATCGGTTACAATGCAAGGATATCTACTCTTACAATTTCTATTTAACATTGTACCAGAGGTTTTAGCCAGTGCAAAAAGGCAACTAAAAGAAATAAAAGACACCCATACTGGAAAAGAAGTAAAACTGTTTTATTTCATAAACAAGATCATCCATGGAGAAAATCAGAATGTACCAAAAATAAGCCACTAGAACTATACAGGTGAGATTTTTTTTTTTTAACAATTTTTTTTTTTTTTTTTTTTTTTTTAACCAGGAGGTACCAGGGAATGAACCCTGGTCTCTCCATATGGTAAACGGATGCGGAACCTCTTGAGCCACATCCGTTTCCCTACAGGTGAGATTTAGTAAGGCTGCAAGATACAAGATACAAAAGTAAACTGTATTTCTATAAACTAACCCTAGCAGAGATCGAAATTGAAATTTACAAAACAGAAACATTTACATAGCATAAAAAATATGACACCTGATAATTTTGGTAAACGATATACAAGACCTATATACACTGAAAAACAACAAAACTCTATTGAAGGAAGAACTAGATAAATGAAGAGATATACTGTGTTCACGGACCGGAATATTTAACCCAAGATGTCAATTTTCTCCAAGTTTAACAAGAGTCAATGAAACTCAATAAAAATCCCAGCAGGCTCTTATAGAAATTGACAAGCGATTTTAATTTTTATATGGAAATGCAAAGGACTAAAATAGCAAAAATAACTTTGAAAAAGAACTAAAACGGAGATCTTGCACTCCCTGACTTCAAAACTTATTATAAAGCTACAGTAATTATTATAGTAGTACTGGCACACACACGCGCACACACGTGCACACACACAAAAACAAATTAAGAGCAGGAGTTCTTAAACCTTTTTTGTTCCACGACACCTATGCCAGTCAGGTGAAATGAATACTACTGTAATTTATTTATTGCATACATTCATGAGTGAAAGAAATGCTAGATTTCAGTTAGAGGTCAAAGAAAATAAATAAGTTGATTTTTTTCAATTCAAGGTCATGGACCCCTGCTTAAAAACCCCCTAAATTAGAGGATTCAGAAATAGACCCACACATTTCAGTCCACTGATTTTCAACAAAGTAGCCAAGGCAAATAAACGAGGAAAGGATAATGTTTTCAATAAATGATGTAGAAACAAATGGATAGCCATATGCAAAATAATAAACTTACCTCACCCTTCCCTCACACCAGACACAAAATATTAACTCAAAATGTACTGTATGATTACATTAGTATGAACCAAATATATTGTGTAACATACTGTATGATTCAAAAAAAAATTTATATGTTTTAAAAAAAAAGGAAAGCAAAGAGAGATTCCCTTGATGCTCTCATTTACTCTGGTAAGTCAATAAATCATATTCATTGATTTTAAAAAACGTATGCGTTAAAACCATAAAGTTTTTAAAAAAAAAAAAAAGGCTAAAAAAATAATAATAAATAAAAAAACCCATAAAGAACAGAAAATCTTAACGTCATTGGGTTTGGCAAAGATTCCTAATATTTGGCACAAAAAACAAAAGCTATAAAAAATGAATACAAATTCATCAAAATTATTAAGATTTGCTCTTCAAAAGAAAATGAAAAGAAAAGCTACCAATTGGAAGAAAATACTTGCAAAACTTAAATCTGAATCTAGAATAAAGAATCTCACAATTCAATAATAGTTCAAACAACCCAATTTAAAAAAATGGGTAAAAGATATTTACTAAAAGAAAACATATAGATGGCAAATAAGCACATGAAAACATCTCAATATCATTAACTTATTAAGGAAATGCAATTTAAAACTACAATGAAGGGAAGCAGATGTAGCTCAAGTAACTGAGCTCCTGCCTACCACAAGGCAGGTTTCGGGTTTGGTTCCTGGTGCCTACAAGAGAGGACGAGCAAGACAGGCAAACTTACACAACAGGCCGGCGCAGCAAGCTGACAAGAGACACGAGGAAAACATAATGAAAGACACAACAAAGCAGGGAGCGGAGGTGGCTCAGGCAATTGGGCACCTTCCTCCCACATCAGAGGTCCCAGGTTCGATCCCCAGTGCCTCCTAAAAAAGAAGACCAACACACAACAGACAGACACAGCAAATGCAAACAAGGGGGCGGGGAGAAATAAATAAAATAAATCTTAAAAAAAAGAAAAACTACAATGAGATACCACTAAACCTCTATTAGAACAGGCCTTCTTAACCTTTTTAGTTCCATGGACCCCTGTGCCAGTAAGGTGAAAACCACGGACCCCTTACTAAGTCCACATTATACTGTGTATTATTTAATAAATATATCACACCGGCACCAACACGTCCTCACAAGAATGTTTTTTTTTGTATTTCAATTCAAGCTCACGGACCCCTGGTTAAGAATCCCTGCATTAGAATAACTAAAATTATAAGGTCTGACCACATTAATACTGGCAAGGATATTTAACAATTGGAAGCCTCATACATTGCTGGTGGTAATTTAAAACGTTCAACCACTTTGATAAATAATTTGGCAGTTTCTTTAAAAAGTTAAACACACCTCTAGCATATTACCCAGACATTCCACCTCAGGTACTTACCCAGGAGAAGTGGGAAACATATGTCCAGAGACTTGTTCACAATTGTACAGAGTATTTTATTTTACTTACAATAGCCCAAACTGGAAACAACCCAAATGTTCTTCAACAGATGAATGAATAAACATGCACTAGAATGCATATCCATACAATAGAATACTATTTAGTGCTTTAAAAAAAAATAGCCATACAATAGAATACTATTCAGATGTTATATATATATGGATGAATCTCAAAATAAGCATACTGCCTGAAAGCCAGAACAAAAAAATATATATGATTGCATTTATATACAATTCTAGAAAATGGAAACTAATCTCTAGGGACAGAAAGCAGATTACTGATGGCCTGAGAACAGAAAGGGGTGGGAAGGAAGGATTACCAAGAAGCAGGAGCAAAATTTTAAGAGTGACAGATAGGTTCATTATTATCTTGATTGTGATGGCGGTTCCCCAGGTTACACTTAATATTTAAAGTGTTTATTATATGCCACTTATACGTTAATAAAGTGGGAAAAAATTTAAACGAAGAAGGCAAAATGCTCTTTTCCTGATTGCAGTACAGTGCTTTTTGCTTTTTCTTAAATACAGAAATTATGCATTAGGCTACAACTACAAGTAAATCATATTTTTTGTACATTTTCCCACTACCTTGTAAGTATTTTCAAAACGTTCTATTGTCATTCTTGAATAATTTTAATAGGCAATAGATTCTAACATTTTAGCTGTAAATTTACTAACAATACCATCATTACCCTTACACATACCCCAGAAATTATAAGGTGCATCTCTTCTTCAAAAACAATCCATAAAATCAGGATTTCAGCAAGGCATCAAGTGGTTTTTCTGACTACTGAAGAGATCATAAATCTGGTCTCTGATTACAATGGAAGATAATCTCGTGTACTTTTTGGGTCACTATGCTACTTTCCATGTTCCCTAAAGTACTGTATTGATAATCCTACTCAGCTTCTTAATCTTCTCACCAGTACACAGTCTCAAAGATTTTATGTCTAGCACAGAATATGAAAGGGAAAAAGAACAGCACCCCCCCACGCCCCCCCAAAAAGAACAGCCAGCCTGAGTTTACCCAAAGGTCAATTATCTAGTTGGTTCTTTCTTGCTTCATGTCATCCATATGGTTCCACAGGGAGAGATAGAGTTCCTTTCACTATACTTAAGTCCTGAGTCTTGAGAAACCAGAAGTAAAGGAAAATGGGTATATCAATTTTCACCTGCCAGAAGTCCTTTTTGGTGGTGGTGGTGGGGGGGGGGAAGATGAGGAGGATACTGAAGGTAATGATTAAAATAAATTCTGAGGTTAGATGAAAAAATTCTAAATTATACAGTACAAATGGAAATTGGCAACTAACTGCATTCATCACTCTTCTGTTGCTTTCTGCAGTAAAGTACAAGTAGAGGAGGTCAAACAGGCCTTGTTTTCTCTAATTCTCATTACAGCCAGTGGCAACAATTAAGTATGTGTTCATTCATATACAATAAAAATTATTCCACAACTTGGTGCAAATATTTTCCTAAGCTGAGGGTCAAAGTATATTCTCAGAAACAGAACTACAAAAAAAGTCTGATTTATTTACATACTACAGATATTCTGACTCTAAATAACCCATCAGTCCAAAAGCCTATTCTCTAAAAGGAAAGAAAATATAACATGTATAAGACCACAACGTATGGTATCTTACTTTTTAAAAACAAAATCTACAATCCAGGCAGATTTATTCAATTAAAAAGAAATAATCAGGTTTTTAAAAATGAAAGACTGCATAGCAACCAACTCCATAAAGTCAAAGTCACAAGTTAGTTCTTAACTCTTTTCTTTAAAATCTGATTCATTCGTACTATGATTAGAAAAGTTAAAATGAAAAGAAAACTACAAAAAAGTGTCCAAGATATGTTTGAAGGGTGTTTCTACTTCATTGTACTAAGAAGTCACTGAATAAAAATTACTGAATTTCAGTTTTAGACTAGACAGCTGAACAAGAGTTAAAATAAAATCCTCATTTTTATATATAACTGTAGAATAGATAAGTGAAAAAGGATTAGGAAAAGATAATTTGGATCTACTTAGTTGAAAAGATCATTAAACTGAAAACAAAAACAAACTTCCAGTGACAGCAAAAAAAAAAAAAAAAACTAAAAACCATACTTTAAAATTATACTGGTCACCAGGAAAACAAGGCAATATCCTTATACCAATTTTCTGGGAGCACTATCAGTAGGGTAATAAAGTTAATTCTAAAACTACATCTTTCAAAACCACAGAATGATCACGATTTGTCAAGTAACCATTAGGTAATTTAACTATTAGATTGTCTAATGTTAAATTGAGCATAAGTTTCCCTATCTAGGAATCAACCCACTTACTTTGTACCAACTCTACTCACTTTTGTATAGGACATTTCCTGCTTGTGAAAATTTTTTTAAAACTAGCTTTTTAGATTACAAGTTTCCATGTAATGTCTATTTAGGAATCAGCTCTATAATTCAGTATTAAGTTATTTTTATTGAGAGATTATTCTGAAAGTTTGTGCTTTAATAATTGAGTTTATTAATAGCTAATAATTTATGCAAAATGCAACAAATCTTTTTACCAAAACTCATGAAACTCATTATTTAGTCCAAGAGTTCTGAAAATACTAATAAACAATTCAAAGGGTTAATTTATAAAACAGGACCAGTTAAAAGGGAAAGATCATCTAGGACTTCACTCCTGAAAAAGAACAGAGAAAATTCTAATATCTAAATTATTAATCAGTTCAAAAACTTTTCTAGCTCACTTTGTGCAAAACCATTAGTAAGACAATCACAACCTTTCTAAATCCCAGTCAGCTGCAAAAATTTCTAAGAAAAATAAAGACTTCATGCTCTTATTGATTTTGATCCACATCTTTCCCCTCAAACAATATTCTGAATCTAGACCACTCTCATTGCTCATTTTATAAACCTTTCAAGATATCTGTTTCTAAAACCTTAAGCCAGCAAACACACAGTGCAGATAAGAATTTAAGGTAAAGAGGAAGGCATTCTTTAGGAGTCCTCCTGGGAGAGATCACCTATAGAAACTGGCACTGCGCGCTTCAGGAAAATTCTATTTTGCAATCAATTGTCTCAGCTTTGGGCAGAAAAGCAGGTATGAACTTGAAAGGGGCATAACCAAGAGAATATCTTTAGAGTAAAAACAGCCACTATGCAAAGAGTAAAATTAGATACTAAAGAGGAAGTAAACCAGTGTGGCAATATATCAAAATCAAGTCAATTACCAAGTGTTTTTTTTTTTTTAATGGACATACCCATTTACCAAGAGAGATAACCAATGTATGACGAAACTATTTTTAAAAGAAAACAGATTTTAAACAGGTAGAATGGATTGCACTCTAAAAGGTGCACTGATGAATACAGAATCATTACAGTAAGAGACTTCACTCTGAAGATTTAACAGTGAATGCCGCTGTCTCTGCCCCTAAGGGTTTCATAGTCTAGTTGGGACAATAAACATGCACAAGAAGTTTTGCAGTACAAAATAAATGCTATGTAAGAGACATGCACAAAGTGCTTCAATGATCACACAAGAAAAGAACCAAAGATGCTTCCCAAAGGTGCTGACATGAGCTGGGTGGCCTTGAAGTGAAAGTTGGGAATATACAGGTAGCAGTAAGAGACAGAAGTCTTCGGGCAACTCAAGCAGTGTATGTGGCAGGCAGCATGGTGACAGGAAAGAACATGTTAGAAAACACTAAACAGTTTGACTAGAAGGTGCATGATAAAAAGTGGCAGAGATGGGGCTGGTAAGGCAGGACAGAGTAGTCTATGGATATACTTGCATGTTACCTTAAGGAAACACAGTAATACCTCCTAGCGCAACAAGGCAGCAAGTAAGGTTTTTAAGGAGATGAGCTACATGATCGATTTGTTTTTTAGAGATACCTGGAAGCACCACAAAAGGCCAGAACCTGGCAAAACTGCAATGAGTCTGGGCTACAAAGGGCAGCAAGTAAGGTCATACTGAAATTAAAAATGAAATAATGAGGACCTAAGTTAATGTAGTAGCAGCCGGGAATACAGGACAAATAAACAAATAGGATTTGGTATCTGATTGAATGCTACGGGTATCTAAATTACTATCTATAGATTGGGTGGCCTTGTAGATAGTAATGCCATTATCAGGCTAAACGGAACAACAGGCATTCACGGGAAGGTGGAAAAGATCAGAGTTCAAGTGCAACTCTAAGTGAACTTAGACTAGGAACAACCGGCTAAGCCTCATTTCCCTATCTATGAAATAGGGATATATCCAAGCATACATCATAGCCTTGTAAGGATTAAATGAGACAATGAATGAAATGAGCTTAATATAGTGCCCCTGATGCATGCTAAATGCCCATCAAATGTTGGTTCTTATCAGCATTATCAGGTTGGAAATAAGACTGCTGATAAAACCTTTGATGGGCTATGTCCCACTGTTCTGTTTCGTGGTACCTAATAAACGAAGCTCCTTCAGGGTCCTTGTTACTTACACTGCAGCAACGAGCACACTCAATAAACAGTTGTTCAGTAATTGCTATGAAGGAATATGTCCAACATACACCTGTTCTATTAGAATCAAGCCTTGCCTTGGGATATGACTCAAGTATTAACTATTTCAGTAATAAAAATACTTGTTAAAAAAGATGCACTGGAGTCATTCTTTTAATGAAATGATATACCAAACAATGGTGTACTAAATAAGAATATCCCTAGGGCTATAGTACACCTGTCTGTACTTAATAAATACTCATCTTCCACACAGGTGTTTTGATGTGAAGCCCTAATCTCAGAGATTCCCAAATAGAAAGATTAACTAAATTTAGTTTTTTAGTTTGCACTGAGTTTCATTTCTTAGAATGCGGAAAACAGGGATAAGGATTTGTTAACCTATAAATGAAAGATTTCAAAATTTAAAAACCAACTATTAAATAAGAAAACAGTTAATCTACACATAAACTCAACCTTGCCAAAAATTTTATTTAGAGATCCTGAAATGTATAAAAACAATGGGGAGGGGGTGGTTACAAATATATTGTTTTCCATATATATTTTCAGACAAGCAATTTAGCATCGTGATATTTAAGTGATCTTATTATTATAAATTGCAGACTGACATAAATCCCAGTAGTTTAGAACTAGACAACATAGAAATCATCCAGTTCTGTGAATTTCAAATTTTAATTGCAATAGACTTAAATCCCAAGCTAGCATACACATTTTATACATATAAGTCATGTCTTACAATAATGTAGCTCTTATTCACATCTAACTGCAGCAGCAACTGCATACATTTAAAATTTTAAGAAAACCTAGACAGTGAGACCCTCCCTCCTCCTTCCAAAACAAAAACCTCTGAAACATCATATTATACCAAATTTCATTCCACAAGATAGCCATGTTCTACAATCCTAACAAGCCTTTATAAAAAAAAAAAAAGTTAAAAACAACAACAACAACAAAAAAACACTAATGAGGATTTCATGTTGCCAAGTTTGACCAAGATCAGAAATGTTGGGATCTTTGCATAAGATTTATAGTCCTCTATCTAACTTATAGTCCCCTCTCTAAGAATGAGGAGACAGAGAGTCATTGCCAGCAAATCAGGCTGACCCAAGAAAAAAAATCTGAAAAGGCACAGAAATAACCAAGAGACAACACTCTACTTAAGCCACCTACCGATCCCTATCATCACTCTCGACCTGAGCATCAAGATTTAATTCCCCTTCCTACAAACACACTTCAATGGTGCACATTAAAAGTACTTGCCAAGATAAGCTGATAGTTTACGGTCACATATTTGGTCACACATTTGTCCCACAAAGCACCCAAAAATAAACTGGGTGTCTTGTGGCTTGCTCAATATTTTCTTAATTGGAAGAAATAAATGGAAACAACACTAGCAATGCATACAGTGAAAGCAGAAGCTACATATTAGAACACAGAGACTTAACACCTAATGCGGTGGGCCATCTGACTCTGCCCAAGACTAGTGCACCACTGCCTTGAGATAGTCAATCATTCAAAAACTCTGCCTCTCATCAGTGATTTTAATGGTGGCATGCAAAGCTCTTTCAACGAATTGTTTCATCTTCTGAATAAGTCAAGCAACAAGTATCAATTCAAAGAACCTGACTTTAAGACAGGATACACAGTACAGCCTCCGCTCATGTTTAGGGATTATTTAACTAAGGGACAGGATGAGAAATACAGAACTTTATAAATAGAAACACCACAAAAAAACATGCAACTAAATCACATAATCTATATGGGTTTATGTTAACTTTTTACATTTTAATATTATTGTCGTCCTCTAACAAAACAAAAAGAATGCAGTTAAAATACTTTGGTACCATTTAAATTTGTCCATTTAATTAAGTCAGCTTTCTATTTCTTCTCTACTAACTGGGTATGAAACCAAATAAATTAGTTTTCTGAGCCTCAGCTTCTTCGACTGTGAAAGTTAGAATAACTATCTCTCAGGATTGCTTTGAGTAAGTACACTGAGAAAATGAGTTATCATCTTAAGACCTACAGTCTAAACGTTCAAGCACCTGGTGCAATATTTTGCACATGAGTCCTCAAGCATTTGTTCATTCATTCAGTCATATTTTAAAAGTTAGGCCCAAAGTTTCAATTCTGGAAAGTGACGGTTATTTCATGTATTATTTAGGTATTTACTAGTAATACTAAGAAATCTGCCATGCCTTTAGAATGATTAATCATTCAATCCAATACACAAATCTACTGGAATAACAACATTAATAGCAGTTGTGTTTGTATGTATGCATACGTACATACATACATTCATATACATATATATAAGAGCAGTTATATATATTTTTTGCACTGTGTATTCCTTACAAAGTAAAAACACAAGTTCAAGTAACATGCCCAAGGTCACAAAGGTTAGCCAAGGGCAGAACTGGTGGTACTCAATCCTAGATCAAGAGCCTTGACTCTTTACTACTCTCCAAAATAGTGGCCACTAGCCACATATGACTATTGAGCACTTGAAATACTGTGTCTCAATTGAGATATGCTGTAAGTGTAAAATGCACACAAGATTTCAAAGACTTAGTACAAAAAAAAGAATAAAATATCTCACCATAATTTTATAGATTACATGTTGAAATGATAGTATTTTGGATATTATGGGCTAAATAAAATATGTTCTTAAAATTAATTTCACCTGTTGCATTTTACTTTTCTTACTGTAGCTACTAGAAAATTTAAAATTACATGTGGCTTGCAATATATTTATATTCAACAGCACTGATCTAGATTATCATACAGCACATTTTATAATACAAAGAGCATGAAACTATTTTAAACTCAAAACACAACCACGTTTTAGAGCACACAATCATATACTTTCCCATCTTAATTGCTATTTAAATATGCAAAGTGCAAAAATATAGTTCCAGTTAAACTCAATCTTCCAGAATTAGATGTATTTTTAAAATTCTCTATCATGAAAACTGCTTTACTCCAACCTCAAAAGTGATACAGGTTCACCCAGACGGACACTATAAAAATTACATAAAAGCCCAAGAAAGACTCCATCATGCCACAGAGTTAATGTTTTGTCAGCTACTCCTTCAAGGTATGTACATTAGGTTGAACTGTACCTAGGTGAGATCATGAAGTTTATCATTTTATAACATGGTTTTTGTGTATTTACTAGATTATGAATATTTTCCTCTATCATTACATATTCTTGCAAAGCATTTTTAAAGCTTTTTATTCTGCGATAATTGTACATTTTTTGCAGGAGGTTGCAAAGATAGTACACAGAGAGGCCCTATGCAATCTTCACCCACTTTCACTGCAATGGTTACATCTTCTTGATCATAATACAGTATCAACCAGGAAATATGACAGTGGTACAACGTTCTATGCCATTTTATCACACTTGTAGATTCCTATAACCACCACCACAATCAAGATACAGATCTATTTCAACACCACAAAGACCTACCTCATGCTACTCCTTTATAGTAGCACCCACCCCACCCTCACCCCCACCCCTATCTATTCTCCATCTCTATCATTTTGTCATTTCAAGAATGTTGGGTTGTATGGTTAAGTATATAGTTTTATATGAAACTGCCAAACAATTTTTCAGCATGGTTGTACCATTTACAACCGATTTACATTCCTACTAGCAATGTATGTGCAATCTCAAAACATTCTGAATTCCTAAAATATTCCATCATGGCTATCCCATAATTTCTAACATTCCCTAATGACCCCTAATTTAGGTAATTTTCAATTTTTTTGTTATAATAAATAATAATTTAATATATTTACACAGAAATGTTTATGTATAGGTCAAAAAATTTCTCTAAGTTAAATTGCTGTGTCACAGGGTACAAATACTTTAATAAAGGCATTCTGAAACCAACTGCCTACACTGGCCTTCAGAAAATTTAAATCAACTTACAAAACCAATAAGGTTCTATGAGAATGTCCATTTCCTGGTCTCACCAATATTGTTTTAACCTGAAAAATCTGATGTCAAACAATGTTATTTTACATTTATTTAAGTAATAGGAAGGTTATACATATCTCCATTTACTGATTTAATTTTTAATTATCTCATGAATGACCTGTTTGTGTTCTTTGACTTCTTATGGAATGCTGAATTACTGATTATATGACATCTTTACTTATTACAAAGATTAGTTCTACCTCTCTTAGATATGATGCAAAGAAATAAGATTTTTAATAAATTATGCCTGAAAATTCATTCCAATCATCAGTAATGCAAAATAACAGCTGATTTTAGGATATAAAAAGATACAAATTGGTTGATATGGTCCCAATTTATAAATATTCTTAGCACTGTATTTTCATTCATTAAGCAATTGCCTCCAATGCCTAATATCTAGATAAAAAATATGGTTTCTAGAATGTCAATTGCTTCCTTAAGTTCATTTTGAAATGCCAAGGCATAATTCTTCCATAACAAACATCAAAATCTATCTTCAACTTCATTAGATCTGGCTGGCTTCTCTTTAGAAGTTAAGGGCATCTAAACCAGCAGTCCTTAAAGTGTGCTTTCCAGACCAGCAGCATCAACACCTTCTGAAAGCTTGTCAGAAATGCAGATTCTTGGCCCTACCCAAGAAGTACTGAACAAGAAACTTTAGGAGACCCAGTAATCTAATCTATATTTTAACAAGCCTTCCAGATGATTGTGATGCATGTTAACGTCTGATAGAACCATTAAGTCTGGATTTGCTTGCTCAAAAGGGACTCTGGGGGAAACGGATGTGGCTCAAGAGGTTCGGTGTCCGTCTACCATATGGAGAGACCGGGGTTCGATCCCCGGTACCTCCCGGTAAAAAAAAAAAAAAAGGGACTCTGGCAAAGTTAATTTTGCTACAGATGGTTAAATAGTCAATGACATAATTCGGTTCTCCCCAAAATGAAAGCAATCCAGAAAGTAAACTGGATTTTAAAACTTTATTTTCTATCAACAGGAACTCTTAAAACCATGAAGCGTTTCCCTTAGAAGAGTCCAAAATGAACCATATAAACTAGGATTCATGTCTTTGAAGTCAGAGAGATAGTTTGCTTCATATCACATAGAAACTGATTTTCCTCCACAAGGAACTACCACTTACATAATTTCAAAAATTGAATGAAATAGCATATTAAAGCATGGTACATGGAAAACTATAGTTACTCAAATTTTTGTGATCTGATGAATGAATAAATTGCTCAATAAATTTTAAAAAACAAATTCTGGGTGGCAATATCATGGATGATCTTTTTTTTCTTTTTAATAAGCATATATTATCTTCATAACTAGAATAAGGAATAAAGTAAACAAATATAACTAACTGTAAAAGAAAACACAGAGGGGCACGGATGTAGATCAAGTGGTAGAGCGCTTGCTTCCCAAGTACTGGGTCCTGGGTTCAATCCCTGGTACCTCTTAAAAACCAACCAACCAACTCTCACTGGGGAGAGGATGTAGCTCAGTGGCTGAACACCTGCTTCCCATGTATGAAGTCCTAGGTTGAAGACCCTGTACCTCCTTGGGGAAAAAAAAAAAAAAAAAAAAAAAAACACAGAATGTCAGTATTTTTAGGTTTTGCTAATCTTCACTAACATTCTTTCTTCCTTTCATACCATAACTGTATAAAAATAACACACCTATGTCAAAAAAAAAAAAAGAAAAACCAAAGCCAGGTGCTGGAGTGACACCAGATAAATTAAATACAGCTCTTACGGTCCAGGAGCTTATTATAGTTCAAAATTAGAAACAAGCACATCAGGAGTATTAAACCATTAACAGAAGTGGTTTACTAAACTGTAGTAGGTCTTTTCTACCTACCTAGTAAGTTTCCCATTTCCATACAAGCAACAGACCCTGTAGGCGAGTGAGGCTTAGTCAATGAGAAAACAATGAATGGTCCAGGGACTGGTCAAGTGACTGATTCCTGCAGTTCCTCATTTGATTCCTTGAGCTCAAACAGTATCCTCTTTAATGGCTATAAGAACCAATAAATTCCTTTATTTCTGTTTGTTTGGGTTTAAAGCAGTTGGAGCTGAATCTTTATTTCTTGCAAACTTGAATATTTTTGTAGACACTTAGGATGGTATTTAAAAGCATTTAGTTTTTGTGAAAGAATAAAGAAAAAGGTAAATAAACCTCATAACCCACTATATTAGGAAATCTGACCTGTTCTTTTTTTTTTTTTTTTAAATTATTAAAATTATGTTTATTGTAAACAATTCAAATAGTAAAAAAGTACACATTTTTAGGAGAAAAAAATGTCTGTTATTGAAGAATGAAACACATATTTCAATCCTTGGGAAAACTGAGCAAATTATTATAATGTAATGTGGAAGTTGTTTTGAGTGAAAAAATAAAACAGATTAAAGAGGCAAAATCTATTGTACCAGAACAATAGAAATTACAACCAAACACAAAATAGATTAACAAACTTTATATCGTCTGTCTGACCTGTTCTTAGAAAGCAGTTACCAGGTTTGTTTTCTTCCTTTGATTAACCATCATGCCCTTTATGTTATAAGACCCAATACAGATGAAATTGACATCATACAACACCCTTAATTTCCTGTACCTCCTGAAGGTCATCAAAGTTTCTTCTTAAATTGTATCACTAATGCTCTTACTTAAATTGTAGAGAAGAAAGCTTTAAACAAGTTTTAAGAGGATACTTTTATTTTTGTACATCTCTTCCACTAGTAGTTCCTTTCCCAAAACACAGGATAATTTAAGCAGATTTTCTAAATTGGCAGAGGGAGAAAAGGAGTGGAACTAATATCTAATCCTATTTAAAAATAAAAAACTTGTACCTGCTTACCATGTGATTTCAACTAGTCATGATTTTTGATTAATAGCAGTTTATTTGCATTGCCTATACTAAGAATTCATTTTTGGCAACATAGTCTGTGTCAATCACCACATGACAGTGATATTTTAGCTAAATAAATGAAGTGAATTAGTCAACAGACATAATTAATCCAAATTATTCAACAGAATGGTAATATACACCACATACAAGGTACAACTATAAAGTTATGGTAGAACTTACACAATAAACAGCCTAACCTTTCCAACAACACTCAGAATGCTTTGTAACCATTTTAAAACTGGCTTTGGGTGCCAGCTTACAAGTACACACATCTAGGTTGCTAATCACAACTTATTTCTTGACTCCTCAAAATTGGTCTTGTACATAATAACTGATTCCTGCTTTATTCACTAGAGTTTTCTATGTGACTTTTAGCTTCTGAAATCACCAAATGCACAACAAAAAAGGATAAATAACTGTCACGGTTAAAGTCATTCAGGTAAGTGTACCAAAGCTCTGAAGCTCAAAACCATTCCAGGAAGTCCTTTAAGTGTATTGCCTACAGCCTCCAAGTTCTGGGCTTAAAGTTCTAATACTTCAGAAAACAAAACCAGAAAAACAGGAACACTACCTTTAAGGTCACGCTATTTAAAGGCAACTTATTCCCTAATCCAGTAACATTAAACACACAGGACATGAGTCCTAATATGAAAGAATATTTTACTAGAATTCTTAACTGGAATAATTTTAAAGGGTACTCCAACAGAAACTCCTCCAGTCTTCATTTATTCTATATACATTCACTGAACCCCTACCAAGTGCCAGGCACTGCAATAACATGTAAAATAAGGCTCTGAAAACATAGGTCCTGTCTTCAAAAACTTGACAACATAACTGAGACAGATTAGAAACCAAATAAAAATACAGTTTGTGAGTTATGACAGACAGGTATACATGATGGGTGTGTGGAGGGGAAAGAGTATGGAAAGGCTTGCTGAAATGACTTAAAGACAATTAAGAGTCAGCCAGGACACAAAAGGAAGGAAAGCATTTCAGGAGAAAACCCAGAAGAAAACCACGTATAAAGATATGGAAGTGAGATCTCATGGTCCTTGCCTGGAAAACCCCAAACAGTTTGGTATGAAAAAATACACATGGTGTATATGGAGGGCAGATGGGGTATGTGGCAGGCTGCTTGCAGAAACACAAAAGAGAGACACAGAAAAGACTAAATCAAAGGTCCTTCCTTGTGATGCTTCAAGAGATTTGGAGTTTATTCTAAAGGCAATGAGAATCATGATAATTTTAAGCAGTAATGAGACATGATTACTTTTTCATTTAAAAAAAAAAACACCCTGACAGATGAATGGAGGTGGTCATAGGTGGTTGTCTAATAATATCTGGGTATCACCAGCCTATCAAAAGGCATGAAAAGATGTGGCTGACATCACTTACAGTAGTTGAACCTTTACACTGGGGGGTGAGATGGGGTGAGGGGCAGCAGCAAAGAACTTAAAAAACAAACCCAAACTCTCCTTTCAAGGATGCAAATAACTAAAATCAGAAACAAAAGGAGGGACGTTACTACCAAAGAAATAAAAAAGATTATAAGACACCATGAGGAGGCGGATGTGGCTCAAATGGTTGGGCGTCCGTCTGCCATATGGAGGGACCTGGGTTTGATCCCCAGGACCTCCCTGTAAAATAAAAAATACATATATAGAAGGCGCATGGGCTGCCAGGCTCTGTGTGCCGGTGAGCCGCCAGGCCCTGGGAGCCCTGCAGCAAGATGATGACGTTAACAGGAGAGAGATGCAGGGGAGAGTCAAGACGAGATGTTCCCAAAGCTCCGAAAACCAGGAACCGAGGTGGCGCAGGTGGCAGGACACCTCTCTCCTACATCGGAGGTCTCCAGGATCGAATCCTGGTGAAGACTGGAGGAGGAGGAGGATGAGAAGAGATGGCAGGAAACAGACACAGAGAATTGTCCAGCGATTGGACACAAAACAGCAAATGGGGAAGGGGGTATTTAAAATGGATAAATTAAATAAATAAATCTTTAAAAAAAAAAAAGACACCATGAACAACTGAACATCAAAATAGATAACTGAGATGAAATGAGCAAATTCCTAGAAACACACAAATTACCTAAAGTGACTCAAGAAGAAATAGAAGACCTCAACAGATCATTAACAAAAGATTAAATCAGTAATCAAAAACCTCTCAACAAAAGTCCAGGGCCAGATGGCTTCACTGAATTTTACCAAACATTTAAAGAATTAACACTAATCCTGCTTCAACTCTTCCAAAAATTGAAGAGATAACATTCCTACTTCATTCTATGAGGCAAACATCACCATAATACCAAAGCCAGATAAAGATATCACAAGAAAAGAAAATGAGAGACTAATATCCCTTATGAATATAGATGCAAAAATGCTCAACAAAATACTAGCAAACCGAATCAAACAGCACATTAAATGGATTATACACCCACCACACAACCAGGTGGGATTTATCCCAGGAATGCAAGGATGATTCAACTTAAGAAAATCAACCATAGCAATAAACAATTAATTGAAGGAAAACAAAACAAAACACATGATCATCTCAATTGACACAGAAAAGGCAGTGACAAAAATCCAGCACCCCTTCTTGCTAAAAACATCCAGAAAACTAAGAATAGAAGGAAACTTCCTCAAAATGATAAAGGGCATATATGACAAATGAACACCTAACATCATATTCAAAAGTGAGACTGAAAGCTTCACCCCAAAATCAGGAAGACAAAGAATCCCACTATAACCACTACTATTCAACACTGGACACCTCTAGCCTCGACAAACCAAGCAAGAAAAACAAAAGGCATCCAACTCTGAAAGGAACAGGTAAAACTGTCTCTATTCTCAGGAGATACAATCCTATACATAGAAAATCCCAAAGACTCTACAAGAATGCTACTAGAACAATAAAAGAATTCAGCAAAGGGGCAGGGTACAAGATTAACAGACAAAAATCCATTGAACAATCTGAAAAGGAAATCAAGAAAACAATTCCATTTACAAGAGCCACCAAAAGAATCAAATATGTAGGCATAAATTTAAACAAGGATGTAAAGGACTTTTACAGGGAAAACTACAAAACATCAAAAACCTAAAGCAAGAGAAGGATATTTCATGTTCATGGACTGGAAGACTAAATATTGTTCAGTCTTTGACTACTACCCAAAGCAATTTAGAGAGTCAATGCAATCCCAATCAAAATCCCAACAGCTTTCTTCACAGAAATGGAGAAGCAAATCATCAAATTTATATGGAAGGACAAGAAGCCCTAAAGAGCCAAAAACATTTAAGAACAACAAAGTTGTAGGCCAGTAGAACAAAATTGAGAGTTCAGAATAAACCCTGGCATCTATAGCCAATTGATTTTTGACAAGGACACTGTAGCCGTTTAGCAGTTTGATGTAATTATGAATTCCAAAAATAGATACTGGATTATGCTTGTAAACTGGTATGCTAATGTGTGCATGATTAAGTTATGATTAGGGTGTTAACTGGGCCAGGTCAGTAGGGCGTTGAGCCCCACCCCTTGGTGGGTGGGGGAGTCAAATATAAAAGGCATGGCAAGAACACAGTTGAAGCAGTTTTTGATGTTGGAGTTTTGATATTGGAGAGAAGGCCCTGGGATAGAGACGAGCCATTCGCCTGAGAGTTCACAGCTGGCCTTGTGGAGAGAAGCAAAGCCTAGAGAGCCTAATAGTCTACAGCTGACCTTGTGGAGGAAACAGAGGAGCTAAGCCCAGAGAGAAATGCTGCCCTGGGAAGAGAGGAACCCAAGAAGCATGAACCCTGGCAAACGTTGGCAGCTGTCTTGCTCCAACACGTAAATAGACTTTGATGAGGGAAGAAACTTATGCTTTATGGCCTGGTAACTGTGAACTTCTATCCCAAATAAATACCCTTTATAAAGACCAACCAATCTCTGGTATTTTGCATTAGCACCCCTTTGGCTAACTAATACAGGTACCAAGCCCACTCTATGGGAAAAGAATAGTCTCTTCAATAAATGGTGCTGAAGAAACTGGAGAGCCACATGCAGAAAAAAACAAAAAACAAATGTAGACCTCTAACTCACACCACATACAAAAATTAACTCAACTCCATCAACGCCTAAATATAAAAACAAAACCTTTAAAACTCCTAAAAGAAAACATAAGGGAATATCTTCAGGATCTTGTGTTAGACAACAAATTCTTAGAGTTTATATCAAAAGCATGAGTAACAAAATAAAAATTAGATAAACTGAAACTCATCAAAATGTAAAACTTTTGTTCATCAAGGGACATTATCAAGAAAGTGAAAAGACAACCAACAGAATGGGGGGAAATATTTGGAAACCATCTATCTGAAAGGATTCGCTATCTAGAATATGTAAAGAACTCTTACAATTCAATAGCAAAAAGACAAATAAGCCAATTAAAAAGTGCACCCAGGATTTGACAGACATGTCTCCAAATAAGATATACAAATGGCCAATAAAAAGCACATAAAAAGATGCTCAGCATCATCAGCCATTAGGGAAATGCAAATCAAAACCACCCACGAGATACCACATCACACCTACTAGATGGCTTTTTTTGAAACCAGAAAATAACAAGTGTTGGTGAAATATGGAAAATAGGAACCCTCTTACAATGTTGGTGGGAATGTAAAATGGCACAGCCACTGTGGAAAAGTTTGGAGGTTCCTCAGAAAGTTAGGAATAGAATTACCATATGACCCAGTAATTCCACTTCCACTTTTATACCACCCAAGTGAATTAAAAGCAGGGAGTCAGATATCTATACACCCATATTCATAGCAGCATTATTCACAACTGCCAGAAGGTGGAATCAACCCAAGTATCCATTAGCAAATGAATGAACAAAAGGCAATTTATACACACAATGGAATATTATTGAACTATAAAAAATGGCACTGATACATGCTATAACATGAACCTTGAAGATACCAGGCACATGCGAATATTCTCGCTGTCCTGATTTTGTGATAATCAGGGTAGGCTAAACATTTGCTATATTAGAAACCATGCATGTGTCCCCAGACCTAGTTTTTTTTCTCCCTAGATCTGGTTTTTAGAATGCTGGTGATAAACTAAGCCTTTTTTTATTATATGACCATCCTATATGGAAAATGACTGTAACTCTAGGTATCTTTGGTCAACCTTAAGAGATATAGCAGGGGAACGGATGTGGCTCAAATGACTGGGCATCTGTTTCCCATATGGAGGGACCTGGGTTCGATCCCTGGCACCTCCCAGTAAAAATTAAAAAAAAAAAAAAAAGAAAAAAAGAAAAATATAGAAGGCACGTGGGCGCACTGTCAGGTCCCGCGTGCCACGCAACAAGATGATGATGTAACAGGAGAGTGACACAAAGGAGAGCCAAGACAAGATGCGCCGAAAAACCAGGAACTAAGGTGGCACAGGCAGTAGCACACCTCTCTTCCACATCAGAGGTTCTGAGGATCAAATCCCAGTGAAGATAGGAGAAGGATGAGAAGAGAGGGCAGGAAATGGACACAGAGGGTTGTTGCCCAGCGAGTAGACACAAAAACAGCAAAAACGAGAGGGTGGGGGGGAAGTAAAAATGGATAAAAGTAAATAAAATAAATAAATCCCTAAAAAAAAAAAAAGGTATAGGAAAGTAGGGTGCAGACTATAGTTAGTGGTAATACTTTGACGATGCTTTTTCATAGTTAGCAGATGTTTCACAACAATGCAGGGTGTTTGTGGGGGGGTGATGTGTGGGAGCCCCGTGTGATGTTATGCATGTTTGTTTTGTGCGTTCACAATGTTTGCTGGACACTTATGGTTTATATATGTTCCGGTATGAATGATACACTTCAATAAGTTGTTTTAAAAAAATAAACCAGACACAAAAGGACAAATATTTTATGATCTCACCTGTGGAAATAACTAGAATATGAAAATTCAAAGACAAAAAATAGATTACAGGGTACCAGGGGCAGGTATGGGGTGGGGAATGGGGAGTTAACACTTAAATGAGTACAGAGTTTCTCACTGGGGTAATGGAAAAGTTTTGGAAATAGATGGTAATAGTAGCACAACATTGTGAATATAATTAGCACCAAAGCATTGTATCTTGAAAGTGTTTAAAATGGGAAATGTCATGTTGTATATGTTATCAAAGTGAACATTTTTTTAAAAAAATCTCTAAGACAAATTCATCATCCAGGATCATTAAGGTCCAGTTTAAATCACACAGACATTTCAATGAGACCTTTTCTGATGAATCCCAATAAGATTCGTTACCTCCTCTAAATGGAACTTCATCTCTACCATGTACACATTCATTCCATGCCTTCTTGTTCACATCACTGGGTGTTTTACATTGCTGGCTATATTTTTATGTCTTTTCAACAAGTTTGTTAAGCTCCTTGAAAGCAGGAACTTTCCATTTATTTAGCCAATGCCTTGAAATATAAATGACATCAACAATACTAATGAGGCAAAAATTTACTTTTTATGTATTTTAGAAAGTTTCATATACCAGATTTTATTCCTCTTAATAGAATGATGCATAGAATGATGCTACTGCTGGGAGGAGACAGCCGTGTAAGGCTGAAGAGAGGTCCTATCTCTAGAATGTGTAAGGGTATGCATGCAAAAAGCTGATACAGACTTAGGATAAAACAGCACTAGTAAAATAAATAAGAACTACAAACAATATGGAGGAATCTCACAAACATAACACTGAATTGTCAGACCCAGAAGTGAGGATAGTGGTTTCCCCAGGAGGGGAAGCAGATGGCAGTGACTGGAAGAGTACACAAGGGGCTTCTTGGGTTCTGGGTAGTTCTGTTTCTTAATCTTGGGTGCTGGTCACACGGGTGTTCTCACTTTATGAAAGTTCATCAAGCCTTAAATTTATGGTTTGTGCTCTTATATGCATGTTACAGTTCTATAAATGGTTTGCATAAAAATAAAACAGGCCTTGGATGGACTGTATGGTATGTGAATATATCGCAATAAAACCGCTTAAAATTTGAAAAACAAAATAAGTAAAAAAAAATAAAAAAAATAAAAAGAGAGAGAGACAAGGGGGGGGGGGGGGGAGAGTACTAGTGATAGGGAGCATAAAAGAAGATGCCATAAAGAGAAAATCTACTGGTGATGGGGCAAAAGAGAAAATGAGAGCCAGAAAGACTGTAAAGTGTATTCACTCCAGTCATTTAGAGACCCACTACTACCTAAAACAGTAATGTACTGAATTAGTGCTTAACAATACTATTTTGGTAACTACAGCTACTTGGGAGTAGAAGTCACATTTTTATTAATCTTGGAATTTCTTCAACACCTAATGATAGCATTAAATGTAAGCCAAATTAATAAAGTATTACATAAGTGAGTCCATTCATAACCTCCCATTCTAATAACAACATACAAGCAAGTTAGCTGGCTTGGGTTTAATCTCTGACATGCAACTAAGAAAAGTTTAGTAGCCTGTGCACAAAGGCTCTAGCTTTAAAAACTGTCCCAACCAAATGAGCTAAATGGACACAAATAAGCCTATGAAAGTAAAAAAATTAATTAATTAAAAATAAATTTTTAAAAAAATTTTAAAGCAGCATTACTGTGTTTCGCGAAAAGGCAAATGCAGATCTCAATGTTGTCTATAAAGCAGTCACCCAGAGGAGTTCCCATTATTCTACAGTTCCTTACGTTGCTCTAATTTCTTCATAGCACTTGCAGGTAACTGAAATTATCTCATTTTTCTGTTTACTTGTTTCTCTTCCTCTCCATAGTATTGGAAACTCCCTGAGAGCAGGAACCGTGTCTGTTTTTACACTGCTATATATGCCTAGAGCCCAGATGGCTGTGCACTCAATAAAAACTGTCAAATGACCACAACTACCCAGGTAATTTACTTTAAGGTCACCAAGTATACATAAGACCAAGTCAGTACCAATAAATCAGTAAGTTCAATGTAATTGTAAATACAAAATAAATCATTATTGTTTCTGGGTAAGAGTGATCTTTAAAACCACACCAGCTTTTGCACCAGCTCTGAGGTTAAAAAGGTTTAAGATTTGGTGATTTGGAAGACAGATAATTTTTTAAATGTATTTTATAGAGAATTTCTGTAAAAGACAGGCACTACAATCAAACCAAAGAGATCTAAGGAGCAAAACCAGTGTGGTGGATTACCAGAAAGTATGGGAAAGAGGCGTGGTTCTTCACCAGTATAGGTACCTCCTTTTCTTTCTGGGAGTTTTCCTATCTGAAAAACATCACAGGACAATGCCCTTTTGAAGCTTCCAGCAAAGACCAAAACTTTCACATGTAACTAATTATGTTGTGTTTTCCCCTAAAACAAACAAAACAGTTACTAATTACACCCTGCTTTCCCCTAAAACGAACAATAGTTACTTCTAAAGTATCTCACGACTATTCAAGAAATTTTGGGGGTATCTGAATTTTAGGGCAGAAAAAAACCAAAATTACACCTGCAAAGGATCAGGGAGTTCCTGAACAAGGAAAACATTTTACACAAGAAAACTGCCTCTTCAGCCCTTCAATTCAGTATCAACCATTTTTAAAGCTAGTTATTTCTACTCATAATCTTAACACACACATATAAAGCAATTTTCTCACCTTCACTTGTCTATAAACACTTTAAAAACAGTAAACTTTTCAGAGGGATTAAATATGATTTCAACTCAACACCATGATAAATCTGGAGTTGAAACTAGAAAAGCTCTAAATCTGTGGTAATGATCCAAAGTAAAAATTTTCTAAGTTTTCAAGCAAATTTGATTTAAGCAATAACTAAAGGTCAAAATGGAACACTAGTATCAAAAAACACTAACCAACAAGAGTTGCAGCAATGTCTTGGTAATGTGTATTTTACCATAAAGACATTATTTCATTCAGAGAAATAACAAGATCACTAAAGTAAAATATATTTGATTCACCACCAAGTGTAGAAAGTCACTCTGCCCAACACCTAAGAAATTCAACTTAATACAATGATTATATAAATTCATGCATTTGTGGGGTTTTCTTTTTAAAGTCGGTAGCCTCTTTCTTGAGACTAGCAAAGCATGCAGAGAGTGGTATTTTGGCTATCAACTGGGAAAGGAATAGTGTTTCTTCCCCACCTGCCTGCCACTTTACACACACACACGAAACTTTTCTAAGAGAACCAATACATAACTAATAACACATTTAAAATGTAGATCTCCTCTGCCTACTCCCTCCAACTTTAAGCAGCCTATTAAGCGCACCCTCCTTCTCTAAGAGGCTCCTTAGGACCTTCTGACTTTCCTTTCATACTGCTCCAAAAAGAAGAAAAACCTAAACTTTATTCTGCATCACCTTCATGACTCCACCTGTGGAATTAAATACATCTGAAACACAGAGCACTGGCAGTGAAAAGTTAGCAGATTATTTTGTAGAAATCAATTCCCCCTATCCAGAAGAAATTGAGGGGATCACTTAGTAGTAGTGATTCCTATAGTGAGTGTGCTCTGACCTCCCACAGCACTTTTTTTTTTTTAAACTTAAATAACACTTTATTCTCAAAACAGTCTGTCTCAAAAGGACACTGTTACAATGTTTCTGTTTGGCTGAGCCAGACAGTGGGTCTGCAATGTGGGATAAGAAAAGGGGGAGGGTGGGGACAGCAGGACTCCATAGGAGACAATTGGCTGCTCCCCTCTCATGGAAACCAACCATTTGGTAAATGTGAGCTTGTCAATTGCTTACAGGTGAGAAGGAGTAAAAACTGTGATAACCCAGGAAATAAGATTCCCTTCTTGTAACTTGTATAACCAAATGTACAGACATCTTAGATTCATGCGACAAATATGGGCATACAATATGCACTCTGAAATCCCCCCACCTTAGGTTATATGGCATATATTTTATGCGACAGCACCTTATTTATGCCTCTCTTTGAGCCCCTGTAACTTGGATTAGTCATGTGGGTACACGTCCTACTAACCTTTCAACACACTGATGCCTTTAACAGTATCTTTCACATTTCCCGGGAATTTCATAAATGTAGTTTGGAATCATGGCAGTATTATCCTAACCAAATCGAGGAGTATCAACTTTATCTTCAAAGGGTCCAATACAGTTCTGTGTCCTACTGGACCACCACTAATTCAAAGCTGGCTTCCTTGATTGACTGGTAGATAGATGATGGTGACAATAACGACAAGAATGATGAGCAAATTCCAAAATGACTACTAGCTCGCCAACTAAGGCTGTCTGATAATATGAAACACAAGCTCAGAGCAATAACCCAATTTCTATGCTTTTCCAGTCAACAGGTTAGAAAACCCTCAAGATGCGAACAGATATCTGCACAGCGATGTTCATGGAGGCATTATTCACAATTGCTAAAAGATGGAAACAACCTAAGTGCCTGTCAGCCAATGAATGCATAAACAAAACGTGATATATACACATGATGGAATACAATTCAGCTATAAGTAGAAATGAACTGGGGAAGTACATGACAACATGAATATACTTTTAAGGAAATTATGTTGAGTGAAATACACCAGCACAACAGGATGAATATTGTATGGTCTCACTGACATGAACTAAATACCATGAGTAAAATCTAGGGCTAAACTACAGAGCAGGGGTTCTTAACCTTTTTTGTTCCACAGACCCCGCTGCCAGTCAGGTGAAAACCACGGACCCCTTACTAAGTCCACACTACACTGTGTATTTTTAAATAAATATATCACACCCGCACCAACATGTACCCACAAGAATGTTTTTTTGAATTTTAATCCAAGCTCACGGACCCCTTGTTAAGAACCTCTGCTATAGAGTATAGGTTAGTAGGAGACAGAATGTGGGTTGAGAAAGGAGAGCTAATACAGAATGTATGTAGAATGTTTAATAAAGTCGATTGTAAATATGTAGTAATGGATAAAGTTGCCGGTGGTACATTATAATGAGTATAACAAACACTGCTGATTTATAAATGTGATTATGGCTGAAAGGGGTAGTTCTAGGGAGGTTAACGTTAACTGAAAGACAGCTAGAGGATTTTTTAAAAAGCCCTCTTAAAAAAAAAAAAAAAAAAATCACAACTTTTTGTCCATTACCCAGCATCCCCAAACCAAAACAAAACGTTAAGTTGTGTTTCATCAAAAAGTTTTTACTGCCATCAATACCAAATCTGATTAACATTATGTAAAGCATAAAAAAGCCAAGTTCATACCAAACCTCTGAAGTACCAAAAAATGACAAACCCAAGCAAAAAAAAACAGTAAATGGTATCACGGACACAATAACAGTTAATACACTGAGACAAGATGAAAACTTGTCAAGTTCACCTCTCCACATGAAGTCCATCCATAGCATAATAGGTAAAGCCAAAATGTTATCTGCCTTCCAATTAATGATGATTTTCAGAAAAGATCCAATACATCAAAATATTAACATTGGCAAGAACCAAGATGATCAATGCCAGACACCAAAAGATTACACAGAGACCCTTAAAGATAGTAGATGAGTTTCCTGTTCCTAAGTAGATTCGAAAATATTTTAATTGCTTGTAATTTATTTGTTTAAAAATTAAATTATACTGTCATCATCTGTGGCTCTAAAGGAACTTTAAACATCTATATTGTTGTTGTTTTTTTTTTTTTTAACAAGGCACCAAGGGCTGAACCCAGGACTCATGCATGGAAAGCAGGTGCTCAACCACTGAGCTACACCCACTCCCCTACACTGCTTTTAAAGCCAAAATTTTTCACATGCTACCAAAAAGTTGATGAGTCAGAATTTTTAAAGACGTAGAAATTGAAATGCATTTCATTAATAGATAATTATTCCCAGCAATAAATCAAGATACAAACTTCTGGGTTTGGTTTAATTTTCTCTTCACCAGTAATGTCCTCAAGTTCTGAGGAGTTTCCTATTCATTTACTTAAACATCATCTACGGTAATGCTCAAAGTAAAACCACAATAAAGAGGTTTGGCCTCAGAGGGATTCTACGTGTAAAAAACATTACTCATAAGTAACATACAATCACTATTGCTTTAAATAACAAATACTTTTTAAACTTGCATGCCATTTGATGGAATTTCCTGTTTTAGATAGCAAAACAAAATATATTAAGTTTTATATATTATCTAAACCTATTCTACAATACCAAAAATTGACTTGAATTCACTCTAAAAAAAAAAAAAAACTATTCAAGGGGAGATATTTATGGTTTTTGAGTATTTTTTATTCAAGTCTCATTATTTAGAGAGTTAGTGGAATCCACACAACTGTTTTATCACTAATTAAACCAATTAATACCAGTTATAGTCTTTCAGGTAGCCACCGAATCTCCTATTTAACCCCAGGTATAAATAAAGCAACAAGACCCGAATAGAACACATTGGTTTAGTCCAATAACAATATCCACTTGGAACTGTGGAGTACTACTACAGTCAAATTGGAAGGCCGCCAATTCAGTAACAAGGACCTGATGAAGACTTTTGGCCATCAACTCTAAGTCTGAAGGATCCACCCAAAACTCACTCATTCTATCTTTCTCACTTTCACACAACACACCCGAACACCTGTCCATTAAATGATACCAAGAACAGTTAACTTCAAATTCTACCACCACTGAAATTCCAGATACGAGTTAAGAGAAAAACTGATGGGAAGACAACAAAATCAGTCTTGACATTTTATCCAGGTATATCTAAATGTTAAATCTGGAGTAGTCCAAAACTCGTTGTGTTGCAAGGTGCAGTTTACTACCTTCATTCATCTCAATGCAAAGGAATTCTTTTAACATTCTTTTCATTATAATAAAGCTTGGAAAACAATTTCGATTTAGCTACTCTACATTCATTTCACCATTTTGCAAAACTGTCCTCCATCACCACTCTGCATAGGCTTAAAAAAAAAAAAAAAATTGACAGATCAGCCTTCCAAAAAAATGCACTTTCCTTATCAAACCCCAACATTTATTTTCAAATGTAAGAAAATAACAGACATTTGCAGCCCGAGACAGGGAAAGCATAACCAGCGTTCCTGTATTATCGCCACTCAATTTCTCCGAAGGGAAAAATAACTCAGGACAGGCAAATTAAAACCATTCTGCACATGAAAAAAATACAAAAGTCTAACTTCATACAATCCATACCAAAGGCAATGCTTCCTCTTTTTAATTCAATACCACAACAAGCAAATAGACACAAGTGTTCGAATAAACCCAGGGTGTTTGAAATAAGATGAAACCCTGGGAAAATTCCCCTCCCATAATTCCATCATTTGGTGAACATGAGGCTTTGCGCCCAGCATTAAACACACACAACCAAAACACACCATTCCCCACCCTCCAAATGTAGAAAAGGTCGCAATCAACAAGTGGGAAAAAGGGCAGGCGGTATGGCTCACTATCCTCTCCCCCATCTTAAAAAGTCAGTTAACAAAAGGTAACAGATATAGATCTTCAAGTACCTGGTGGAGGTGCCTTTCCTCACATCGCAGATGCTGCATTTAAAGGCTTCAGCGCTGTTTCTAAAGGTGCAGACGCTACAATCCCAAAAGCCTTCGTCTGCGGCAGGTTTCGCTTGTCTTTTTGGCCTTCGGGGGAGTGGGGGAAAGGCGAGAGAAGGGGCCGGGAGCAGGAAAAGGGGGGAGAGACAGCAAAACACAGGCGCTGGTGAGCCATCGTAATTTCGCAGGCATCCACGGCTAGAAACTTCGCTCGGACGACCACCCACCCACCCTTTTGGGCGAGTGGAAAAGAGACCGGGGAGGAGACAGGGGGCCCCCACCGGCACCCTGCAGCCCCCGGGCCCCGGCGGGAGCCGCTCCACACCCGCCGCCGGCGGCGGCGCCCCGGGAAGGGCCGCGGCGGGCGCAGGAAGCGGGCGGACTTGTGGACTTGAGTGTGGGGCTGGGGGGGCTGGGAGGGGAGCCGCGGGCCGGATCTGGAGGGGGCGCGCAGGGGCAGCCCGAGGCCCGCGGCGGGGAGTGGGCCGTCTCCTTCCCTCTCCCCTCCCCTGCTCGCGCCCTCCCTCCCTCCCCACCTGGTTAAATCTCCCTTTGTCTGGGAGGAGTGGCGGCGGCGGCGGAGGGCGGCTGAGGAGGAGCCGCCATGGCTGCGGCGCGCACGGCCGCCGGCCCCGAGCGGGAGCGACACCGCCTCCCGCCGCCACCGCCCGCCGCCGCCGCCTTCCCCCGCCCCCGGATCTCCATCTTAGCAGCGCCTCCCCCCGCCCCGGGTGGCTCCGGGGCCTAGTCGTCGCCGGCCCCCGCCCGCCCCCAGCCCTCCCTCCCCTTCCGCCCCCTCAGCTCGGAGCAGGTACCTGGTCGGGCTCTTCTTGTCGCCCATGGTCATGGATGGGCTGTACCCCCGCCCCCCCCAAAGCCGAAACCGGCGCCGCTCGGAGGAGAAACGCCGTCCGGGGAGTCGTCGCGGACCGGCCCCCCTCCCTCCCCCGCGCCCGCCCGCCCTCCCTCAGCCGCTGGGGCTCGAGCTCCGGCCGCCGCCGCCGCCGCCGCTGCCAGTCTCCGGACGAGACTAGTCCCCGCCAGCGCCGCCTCCGCCGAGTGACTGACGAGGGGCGGGGCCGGGCGCCTCGCGTCACGCGCCGTGCAGCCAATGGGAGGGCCGCGGCCGGCGCCGCGAGGGCGGGGGCGGGGGCGGGGCGCGGGGGAGGGCGGGGAGTGGCGGACGTGGGCCGGGCCGTCGCTGTGCGTGCCCGGGAGTGTGTGCGCGCGGGGGGCGCGCGTGCCTGCCGGTGGCCCCGCGGCCCGGCGCGGCGAAGCGTGCGAGCTCGGCGGGGCGCACGTGGCCGCGCCGGGGAGCTGACAACCGGCTTCTGGCCACGCTCGCCGCGCTGGCGGCTGTCGCCAGGACCCCAGCTCCGCAGCCGCCTCGGAGAAGTAGTTAGGCGCAGTTTGCGCGCGCCGCGGGGGCTTGCCACGGCCCGGCGGCTCGCGGTGCCTCGAGGCTTGTGATACTGGGGAGCGGGCAGGGCCTTCTTTGGCCCGGGCTTCCCCACGCCGTGCGGCTCCTCTGCCACGCGGTGCTTTGTATCTGTCTTTCCTGAAGTCCCTGCTTCTAGCTGCTACGCCGCCGGCCGGAAGCCTCTTCCCAGGTGCCTGACTCCCGGAGAGAACTGAGGTGGAAGGGTGTGGCACAGCTAAATGACCCCAAGGCAGGACCCTGTGCCTCTGTGTGCAGGCTCCCCCTGTAATCCCCAGAGCCTAAAATAGGGCTTTTCCTAAGGGAAGTCGCTACTCAAATCCTGGCGACCACGTGTCAGCAGTCTGACCTTGTCCCTCAGCAAGTTGTTCCCCAAAATGGGGATAATAACCATACTTCTAGGGTTGCTTTGAAAATTCGGCCAATGCGTAAAAAGCACGCAGGTCAGGGCCTGGCACTTAGGAAGGACCGATTCGTGGTATTGGGTTGGGAGTTACAGCTGGGCCTGGGTTGTGCGCCGTTTACCCTTCCCCTCCCCCCTTTCCGCGTTAAAACATTCTTCATGGCGAGGAACAGGTAGTACCCTTAACTTTCTGCACTGCTCCTAGAGCTCTTGCCAAATTAACTTGAAGGTGACTCAGAACCCTCTACTGTTAGGCACTGGAGAGTTATGGTACGCTGAGGACCCAGGGGATGAGATAAGAGAGATGACTGGGCTGAAGCCCTGGACCGGGAAAGAAACAGAGGCATGGGCTGATGCTAGAAGAAGTTGGGGGTTGGGGGTGGAGGTGTGGGGGGAAGATAACACTGAAAGGGGGTGGATAAGACAGATAGTGGACATTCAGCATCTGAGATAGTACGGGTTTATATGCAAACACAAGGGGGGTTTGTTATCAAGTTTGCTCCTTGAAAGTGGAGCGTGCCAGGGTAGGAGACCGGGGCGGCTCACAGAGACTGAGTGCCCAGGGAGCAGGAAGTCCTAGCATCAGTCCAGGGAGAGTATAAAAGGGGGAGGAAGTGTGTCAACGATAAGCTTGATCAGCACAAGCTGTCCTCTCCAGTCAGGCACAACCTGGAGGGGCAGGAGGAGCAGCTTTGTTTAGCAGGGGTCAGCAATCCCCCAGGCCTGCTCTTGGGGGGTGGGGGGCAAGGCACATGGACACAAACCATGGCCCAGTGCCGGAAGCCTTGGCCTCTGGTGTCTGCTTGGCATGCTCCCAGGACTCTGCCCCTGGTGTGAAGGTCCTGAAAGAAAAGGGATGTTAAAATATCCCAGCTGGAGGAGTGGCGTCTGGGGAGGGAAACCTGGTAGCTGGAGGTCACACGTAGTGAGGAGACTGACATCATTATCATCATCATTATTATTTACATAGCATAAAAGGCACACAAATCTTCAGTTTACAACTTAGTGAATTTTTATATATGTCTAGGTTCTTTTAACCACCATCCAGTTCAAGATATTCAAAATTTTCATCACCCTAGAGCGTTTACCACCCATATCCCCCACACACAGGTCACCACTATTCCAACTTCTGTCACCAAAGATGAGTTTTGCCTATGCAAGAACTGCATACACACGAATCACACAGTATATATACTCTTGAGTCCACTGGCTTCTTTTGCTCAAGATAATATTTTTGCTTTTCATCCATGTTGTTCCCTATATTGGTAGTTTCATTTTTGTGTGCTTAAATATGTAGAATTTTTCTGCAAATGCACCACAATTTATTTATCCATAGGAAACGCTGTTTTTAGTGTGCCCTTTTGTACCATTTGTCTTGTCTTACATTTTTAAAAAAGTTTTTAAAAACTGATTACCGAAAAAAAAAAAAAAAATCTCCAGAAAAGAGAACTAGTTTCTAGGAACTTATCAGACCCACACGTCACCATGTGGTTGTAACTTGTAGAGGCTCTAATTTCCTTCAGTTGTTGGAGGTAAGTATATATTGAAACTCTCCTCCTAGTTACAGGAGCCAGACTGGACTACGTCTGGAGCAGCTTGGCTCTAGAGCCAGGGTGACTCTGGATAGAACACATTATGATTCTAGAGTGGTGATTTTCTTCCTGAGCAGTGTGGGGAGAGTCTTCCTCCAAGGGATTGCCTTGGGCTAGTGTGAGGTGACAGGAGTGGTGGGAGTAGACAGAGAGTCCCTCCCCTGCTCCAATTATCTGTTCCCTGTCTTAAACTTCCATCTCCTGTTTCATTTGAAGGAGGGGTTCTACTGCTTTAAAAATTATTTGAAACCCACAGTTCTAGATTAGATATTGGTTAGAAGCACTCCCCAAGAAATGGCTGACATAAGTGATTCCTCAGATGCATAGGACAGATTAAAAGACCTCCTCTTGACTTCTTCCCCCTCATTCACTCCACTGCAGTCACAATGGCTTCTCTGCCCCAGGAACAGTTGTGCTCCCACTTCAGGGCCTTTGCGTTTACTGTTCTCTCTGCCGGGAATGCTCTTCCTCCCAGATATCCACATTGGCAGCTTCCTCGCTTCCTTCAAGTCTTCACTCACAAGTCACTCAATCTCAAAATGTTATATGCCAGCCCACAACCTGATGTCCCCTTTCCTGTTTTATTTTTTTCTCTGTAGCATTTGTCAAAATCTAACGTACCACGTGTTTTACTTATCTTATTAAGGATAACTTTGTCCCATTAGAATATAAGATCCTTAACAGCAGGGATTTTTTTTCCGTGTTTTTTCCCCCACTGTAATATGCCCAGTGCCTAGAAGAATGCCTGATATACATGTGTTGAAGAGACTTTCGTTTATCAATAATTTATGGGGAAGCGGCTCTGGCTCAATCAGTAGGGCTCCCGTTTACCATATGGGAGGCCCTGGGTTCGGTTCCCGAGGCCTCCTGGTGAAGGCAAGCCCGCCCGCACGGCGTGGTTAGCTGACCCAGCGAGCACAAGCAGCAAGGGGGGGATAAATGAATAAATAAATAAAATCTTAAAAAAAAAATAATAATAATAATAATTTATGGAGCAGCAACTATGTGCCAGGCTCCATGCCAGGGATGGGAGAATCAGATAAACAAGATAGATTTGATCCCGAATCTTGTTGAGGAGCCAGACATTGTACAAGTAATTAATTACAATTCTGACAATTGCTACAAAGACAAAGTAGAAGGTGCCTCTTGAGAGGGGATGAAGGGAAGGAGGGTATCAAGTCAGGGAAGCCTTTCCTGTAAAACTAAAAGTTGACTTCGGGATGAGAAGGTAAAAGCTTTGGGGATGTGGAGGAGGTAAAGGCAGGCAGTTGTGGCTGGATCCTGGCTGGAGGGGAGAGATGAGGCTGGAGAGGAAGAGCCGGCTGTATTCCCTACGGCAGGTAGGCTGAGTTGTGAATGGGGTCTTTATTCTGTGTGCCCTGGAAGCCACTAGTGTCATTACTAAGAGTAGTTGTCTACCCAGGACTGTCTGTGGACTCCCTTAAAGAACAAGATGCTGGATGAGGTAGAGGTAGACCCCTGGAATCGGGGGGTGGTTAGTGGCGGGACCTCTAAAATGGCCTGGGAGGTGGACCAGGAAAGATGGCTTGGGGAAGGTTTTCCCTCTTCTTCCAAGAAAGAAGAGAAAGCTGCTGGTATGCGCCAAAAGAGGGGTCTTATAAAGTTACTGTTTCAGATGCCTCCTGCCTTTAAATTTGCAAGTGCCACTGCCTCACTATTAGCTAGAATAGTGGACTTTAGGAATGCCCAATAAAAGTATTATAAACAAGTGAGAGGAAGAATGCCTTTCCCCAAATCCCTCAGGGCTTATCTGCCCCACCCATGTTATACCTTCTCTTGGTCTGAGTCCTAAACAGTGGTCTAGGGTGAGGCTTTCACCAATCTGCAATGAAATGAGAAAAATAAGGGGAAAATGTATGACTATTTCCTCCATCCAAGTAAACTTCCAAAAGTTGATTCCTGGGGCGGGGGGAGGGGACACTTACTTATTCTGAGATTGCGTTCTTCCATTTTTTTTTTTTTTTTTCCTTTTTCTCAGAGAGTTCCGTAACCTAAAATATACCTTCTTGAGTGGAGTAATGGCAGTAGTAGATGGTACTTGCCTTTCTTAAAATGTCCTTGATTGGCAAAATCACAAGTTGACAATTCTGTGTTGGTTTCCCAACCCTCTCCCCTCCTTTTTTCCCTTGAAGTTTTAAGGGCACCAAAATCTAAAGGACAGTTTTCATGCAACTTTGAGAGCTAGTATGATTAAAGGGAAGAGGAAGGAGAAAGTGGTATCACTGGGTGACTGGAAAGGCTACCCAAAAAGGACTGAGGTTAGAAAGGTTAAGATTCCATCCTAATCATTTAAGATTTAATGTCCTATCTTGTACTGAATTAGTTACTTTGGTGTTTTAAGAAGGAATAAAAGTTCATTTTGTGGAGCAGCTGGAGTATTTTAAGAATGGGGGACAGCCTTACTCAGTTCACTTAGAGACTCAGGGCTGTGCTGGTATCACTGGCAATATATGGAGAGTGATGTTGAAGATAGGATTAACTCCTAAAGAAGCAAACACAGAGTCAGAGAGAGGTAGGGCTTCCCTGATTATCTGTGTTTGAATCTTAACCAGATTTTGCAACTAGACACAATGTCACCTGTGCCTGTGCTTATCAGAGATGTGAAGCTTTATTGAACTGCCTTTCCCATAGTAGGAAATATTGTCAAAATTGTCCTGGGTTCTACTTCACACCATTTACAAAAATTAACTCAAAAGTGGATCGTAGACCTAAATGTTAAACCTAAAATTGTAAAACTTCCAGAAGACAGCATATAAGACAACCTTTGTGACCTTGGGTAAGGCAAAGATTCCTTAGATATGATACAAAATATATGATCCTGTGATGGTTAGGCTATTGTGTCAACTTAGCCAGGTAATTGTGTCCAGGGTGTTAGGTCCAGCAAGCACTGGGCTAATTGTAATACAAGAGCATTTATGGACTTTGATCACCAGTGAGTTTACTACATGGATGGCTGATTACATCTGCATCAATCAGGGAGATTGCATCAGCAATGGGTGACACTTTTATCCAATCAGTTGAATGCCTTAAAAGGGGAAGTGATTTCAACATTCACAGAGAATTTCCCAGCTCATCTTTGGACAGCCAACTTCACCCAGAAACTCATCAAGGACCTTTCATCAGACTTTCATAGGCGCCCCTTGGTTTGCAGCATGCCTGCGGAACCTGGACTTGTGCATCCCCACGGTCACGTGAGAGACTCATAAAATCTTATATTATTGACATATCTTCTGTTGATTCTGTTTTCTGAGAGAACCCTGACTAATACAGATCCTTAAAAGAAAAAGTTGATAACTTGGGCTTCAACAAAATTAAAAACTTCTAGTCTTTGAAAGACACTGTTAGAAAATGAAAAGTCAGAACCTGGGACAAAATATTTGCAAAACACATATCTGATAGTGGGATTATAACTGGAATATATGAAGAATTTTTACAGTATAAGAATACAAGCGGGAGGTGGCTGTGGCTCAATCAGTAGGGCTCCCGTTTGCCATATGGGGGGCCCCGGGTTCGATTCCTGGGGCCTCCTGGTGAGGGCGGGCCGGCCTGCACGGCGTGGTTGGCTGACCCGGTGAGCGCGGGCAGCAGGGGACGGATGAATGAATAAATAATAATAAAATCTTTAAAAAAAAAAAAAAAAAAAAAAAGAATACAAAGCAACCTAATAAAAACATGAGCCAAAGATTTGAATAGACACTTCACCAAAGAAGATGTATAGGTGAAAAGATGCTCAACATTATTCATTAGGGAAATGCAAATCAAAACCACAATGAGATACCACTACACATTAGAATGGCTTAAATAAAGAACCTGACAATACCAAATGCTGGGGAGGAATGTGGAGCCATACTCATACTTTGCTGGTGGGAGTGCAATATGGTATAGCCTCTCTGGAAAACAAGTCTGGCAGTTTCTTATAAAGTTAAACATACACTTACCAGAGGACCCAGTAATACCACTCACAGGCATCTACCAAGAGAAATGAACACATATGTTCACACAAAAACCTATACTCATATTTATAGCAGCATTACTCATAATCATCAAAATCTGGAAACAACCAAAATGTACTTCAACTGTGACTAGATATAACAAATAGTGAGGAGGCAACCTTTTCTGAGAGAAATCATGAAGATTTGAGGGTTGTAGAAATTTTTGTTGTATATATGTTACCGTGATAAAAATTAAAATAAAAACTAAACAAAAACTAAAAGATTTGGCCATTGTTTGTTACCTTGGAATAATTTAGCATATCCTGACAGGTAGAGGGAGCTGAGGCTAGTTAAAAGCTGAAAGATGATCCTAGCTTGGATTGGAGTCATGGCCATGGAGATAACAAGAAGTGGTCAGATTCAGGGTAAATTTTGAAGGTCGAATAAAAAGGATGTGCTGTGGATGTAGGGTACTAAGGAAAGAATGGAGTCAGGGATGGCCCAAGGATGATGGCCTGTCTTAGTTTGCCAGGACTGCTGTGACAAATACCTTACCATGACCTTGTGGGTAATCCTATGCTTTCCCGAGGGGTCCTCTTTTCAGTAATTCTCCCAATTACTCAGGCCATGTTGGGAATTGAATCAGACCCCCCCCCCAAAAAAAAAGACACCTGTTCAAGTCTCAATCCACATTCCTGTGGGCGTGAACCTATTTGTAAATAGGACCTTTGAAGATGCCATTCTTAGTTAAGGTGTGGACTCATTTGTGAATAGAATCTTCAGAGACCCTTTATCCATATGACTGGAGCCCTTATAAGTAAAGGAGATTCAGATGCTCTCAGTCAAAAGAAGCCAGAAGTCAGGGGAAATCAGAGGAGCTTGACAGACAGAGGATTCCCTAATGCTAGAGCCTCCAGGAGAAAGTAAGGCCTGCCAATACCTTGACATTGGACTTCTCACCTCTGAAACCTTCAGATAAAAATCTCTCTTGCTTAAGCCAAACCACGATGTGGTATTTGTCACAGCAGTCCTGGCAAATTAAGACACTGGCCATCATCCTTGGGTCACCCCTGACTCCATTCTTTCCTTTGTACCCACACCCATCCGCACATCCTTTTTATTCAACCTCCACACTTCTCGTTATCTCCATGGCCATCACTCCAATCCAAGCTAGGATCAACTTTCAGCTCTTAACTGGCCTCCCTATTCCCCCTCTGCTCCCTCCACCTGTCAGGATATGCCAAATTATGCTAAGATAACAAACAATGGCCAAATCTTTTCGTTTTTATTTTAATTTTTATCATGGTAACATATATACAACCAAAATTTCCACAACCCTCAAATCTTCGTGATTTCTCTCAGTAAAGGGTGCATCCTCACTGCAGGTACGAGTCCATTGCAGGTCAGCTGCAGCCTTCCCCACAGCTCCTTGCTTTGGACTCAAGGTTGACTGAGCAGCCACCCCCTTGGACATGGTTGGTCACTGTGCAGAGGGAAAGGATCCTGAAGGGCCTCACAGCCACCATTAAATGCTTGGTCTGGAAGTGACACACATCTTTGAAGCTCATTGGTAGAATCATATGACTGCATCCAAAGACAGGGGCCGGGAACTGGAACTATATGGGGACTCAGTTTCATGATTATCTCAATTCTTTAAATTCTCCTCTCCACATGGCAGCCCAAGCATCTTTTTAAAGACATAAATGACAAACTCATTACCCTGCTCAAAACCCTCCAGTGACATCTCCTGACACTTAGATTTATTTTTGTATTTTTATTTTTTAAAGAGGTACTGGAAATTGAACCTGGGACCTCATATATAGGAAGCAGGCACTCAACCACTGAGCTATACCCACTCCCAACACTTAGATTTATTATTATTTATTTATTTATTTTTTTTTACCGGGAGGTCCCGGGGATCGAATCCTGGTCCCTCCATATGGGAAACGGACGCCCAACCATTTGAGCCACATCCGTGCCCTTATTATTTTTTTTTAAAGTAAATCTTACTTGAGCTAATAAATGAGTTCAGCAAAGTGGCAGGATACAAGAGCAACAAGCAAAAATCAGTAATGTTTTTGTACCCTAGTACTGAACAATCTGACAAGGAAATTAGGGGGGAAATTCTATTTTCAATAGCAGCAAAAAGACTCGAATACCTAGGAATGAATTTAACCAAAGAAGTACAGGACCTGTATGCAGAAAACTACAAAACAATGCTAAAAGAAATTTTAAAAGACCTAAACAAATGGAAGACATTCCGTGTTCATGGGTTGGAAGAATAAATATTGTGAAGATGTCAGCCTTACCCAAACTGATTTATAGATTCAATGCAATACTAATCAAAATCCCAATGGCTTACTTTACAGAATTAGAAAAGGCAATTGCCAAATTCATATGGAAGGGAAAGTGCACCCAAATAGCCAAAAGCATTCTAAAAAAGAAGAGCGACGGAGGAATTTCACAGCCTGACCTTGAAACATATTACAAAGCTACAGTGGTCAAAACAGCATGGTACTGGGAAGCAGATGTGGCTCAAGTGATTGAGCTCCCATCTACCATATGGGAGGTCCAGGGTTCGAATTCTGGGGTCTCCTGGTAAAAAGTAAGCTGGCCCATGCAGCAAGCTGGCCCACACGGAGAGCTGGCACAGCAAGATGACGCAACAAAAAGAAACACAGAAGAGAGACAATAGGAGACGTGGCTGACCAGGGAGCTGAGGTGGCACAAAAATTCCAGTGCCTCTGTCCACTCTTGAAGGTCCCAGGATCAGTTCCTGTTGCTGCCTAGAGAGAAGACAAGCAGACATAGAAGAACACAGAGAGGAGACAGTGAGGATAAAACAATGAGGGGGGAGGGGGAGAAATAAATAAATCTTAAAAAAAAAAAACCAGCATGGTACCGGCATAAAGATAGACACATCAATAAGTGGAATAGAATTGAGAATCCAGAAATAAACCCTCACCTATACAGCCAACTGGTTTTTGACAAACCTACCAAGTTAATGTTAATGGGACAAAACAATCTCTTCAACAAATGGTGCTGGGAAAACTGGATATCTATAACCAAAAGAATGAAAGAGGACCCCTATCTCACTCCCAATACAAGAATCAACTCAAAATGGATCAAAGATCTAAATATAAAAGCCAGGACCATAAAACTACTAGAAGAAAATGTAGGGAAACATCTTCAAGACCTTGTAGTAGGGAGGGTCGGATGTGGCTCAACTGGTTAGGCGTCCGTCTCCCATATGGAGGGACCCGGGTTCGATCCCCGGGACCTCCCGGTAAAAAAAAAAAAAAAGACCTTGTAGTAGGTGGTGGTTTCTTGGCCCTTATACCCAAAGCATGTGCAACAAAAGAAAAAATAGATAAATGGGACCTCCTCAAAATTAAACACTTTTGCACCTCATAGGACTTTGTCAGAAGGGTGAAAAGGCAGCCAACTCAATGGGAAAAAATATTTGGAAATCACATATCCAATAAGGATTTAATATCCAGTATATATAGAGATGTTACAACTCAACAATAAAAAGATAAATGGCACAATTAAAAAATGGGCAAAAGACTTGAATAGACATTTCTCCAAAGAAGAAATATAAATGGCAAAAAAGCACATGAAGAAATGCTCAACATCACTCATGATTAGGGAAATGCAAATCAAAACTACAATGAGATATCATTTCACACCTATCAGAATGGCCACTATTAAAAAGACAGAGAACAAGTGTTGGAGAGGATGTGGAGAGATAGGAACACTTCTTCACTGTTGGTGGGAATGCAGGATGGTACAACCACTATGGAGGACTGTTTGGCAGTTCCTAAAGATGTTGAATATAGACTTGCCATGTGACCCTGCAATACCACTACTGGGTATATACCCAGAAGAACTGAGAGCAGTGACACGAACAGACACCTGCACACCAATGTTCATAGCAACATTATTCACGATTGCCAAAAGTTGGAAACAACCCAAGTGGCCATCAACAGATGAATGGATAAACAAACTGTGGTGTATTCACACGATGGAATATTATGCAGCTGTAAGAAGAAATGAAGTTGTAAAGCATATGACAACATAGATGAAACTGGAGGACATTATGTTGAGCAAAGCAAGCCAGACACAAAAGGATAAATACTGTGTGATTGCATTACTATGAACCAAATATATTGTGTAACATATTGTATGATTCAAAAAAAAATTTATGTGTATCCGGTACATTTAATTGAGAAATATGTGTTTTTATTCAACTCAACTGTGTTTTCTTTTTAGTTTTTAATTATTTATATTTTCAATTATTAAATATACAAAATAAAGTTTAAAAAAAAAAAAAAATCTTATCACTCCCCCCTCGCCTTGTTGTTTGCGCTCGCTGTCTGCTTTCTGTGTCCCTTCACTGTGTGTTCTTTCCGTGTCTGTCTGTTTTTTCTTCTCACCTTTCTCTTTTAGGAGGCACTGGGAACCAATTTCACGACCTCCGGTGTGGGAAAGAGGCACTCAGTTGCTGGAGTCACCTCATCTCCCTGGTCTGCTGCGTCTCTCACTGTCTCTCCTCTGCATCTCCCTTTGTTGTGTCATCTTGCTGCGCCAGCTCTCCACAGTGCAGGCGGTCAGCTCTCCACGCCCAGCCAGCTTGCCTTCACCAGGAGGCCCTGGGAATCGACCCCAGGGCTCCCCATATGGTAGTTGGGAGCCCAGTTGCTTGAGCCATATCCACTTCCCAACACTTAGGTTTAATCTAGAATCTTAACCCTGGTCTTCAAGGCCTGCCAACTTCATCTGCTCCCAACGCCCTCACCTACACCTCTGTTCCAACCACCCTGGCCTCTTGCTATTTCCCTGATGCCCCCTGAGATTCTTTCTACCTGTCCTCCCCCAGCTATTCCCATGGCCCCATCTCTCACATCATCCATGTGTCTGCTAGATACCACCTGTTCAGAGAAAGAGAAGACCTCCTTGAGTAAAATATCTTACATAGCATAACTCATCATCACTCGCCATCCCCTTACCCTGCATTCTTTTTCTTTACACTCTTATCATGACCTGGCATTTTATGGTGTTTTATTTGTTTGTTGCCTGACTCCACTAGAATTTCATTTCTATGAAGGCAGTAACTTTGCTTTGTTCACTTCTATACACCTAGTGCCTAGAAAAATGCCTGGCACATAAATATTTCCACTAAATGTTTGTGGAATGAATGAAGTGCATTTGCATCAGTCACCCCATTGAATTCCCAAACCACCCAATGAGGTAAGAACTATTATTACCCCATCTGATAGATGAAGAAACTGACTCAGAGAAGTGACTTGCCCAAAGTCAGGCACAGAGTTAGAATCCAAACTTAACGTCTGACTCCATCCCTTAACCTCTTCACTATGCTACTTTCAAAGCATGACTTTCATTGAAAAAGGGCCAGCTGGTTTTGGAAGGCAGGCAGAGGTGAAGTTAAAGTGATCCTTTTTGTAGAGCACACCAGAATCCTTTTAAAGACAGGGAGGTTTTCTGGCCGGCCTATTTTGTGGACCCATCTTTCTGTGAGTTCTTGCCAAAGTAGACAGGCCACACGTGCCAGAAGCCGGGAGATGAGTGACATGCTTCACTACTGGTCAAGGTGGGCCTTATGAAGATGCAGAATGAGTGGCTGCCTTCAGTTTTTCAACATATTCACTGGTCCTTGGGCCCAGAAATTGCTTCCCCAGTGGCTTGTTCTTGATTCTTGGATTTCCACCCTTAGAACCAGGGTCATAGAATTTCAAATTTGGAAGGGAGGGTCAAGACCATGAGTGCAGAGGCAGAACCTCCGCAGCACAGAGATTACAGAGGGCTTTCATACATTGTTGCAATTAATCCCCACAGCCACCCTCTGTGCGAGGTACCACCCACCTCCTCAGCATGAAGGAACCAAGGTTCAGACAGGGTAAGTGACTCACCCAAGGTCACACAGCCGCTGAGCAGGTTTCAACACCAGGCTGCAAAACTTGGTTTTCTGATCACAGGTTATCTCTAACTATACTACAGACTTAATCTGTAGAACTAAACATCCTAGGATTCACTAACCAGAGTAAGAAAGGCTCACTCGCAAGAACATCTTGGGGTCCACTCACACTTTGTGAGTTTGTGGAAGTTAAAGAGAGGCAGCCCCATGTAATAATAATCATCAACATTTATGGCATGTTTATTCAGGCATGGTGCTAAGCCCTTTAGGTATTTTAAATCAACTGCTTTGAACAATAACCGTGTGTGGTAAATTCTATTATAAATGAGGAAACCAAGGTGAAGAGAAGGTAAGTTGCTTGCCCTGAGTCACACATTTGACACAGGGTGGCAGGGCTGGGATTTGAACCCAGGCAGCCTGGGCTCCAGAGCCCACGTTCTGAAGGATCTAGTAAGTTAGTTATCATCATTCCTTGCTTCCAAATGAAGAAGCTGAGACACAGACACTTATCTACCATTCCACAGTCAGCGAGTGGTATGGATCAGAATTCCGAGTGCTTTCCAATTCCTCACAAACCGAATCCCTGGAACTCACAAATTCTGAAAATCATTAATTGGACAAAGGAAAGCACCTGCCTATAGGAGTAAGAGCAGAAGTCTGTTATACGTGTAATAGGTTTGGGGGTGACATCTGATACAGGAGTTTGGGCCACTTGGAGGATGAGGGGAGATGGTAAAATTGAGCCAGAATCTTGGAAAGAACTAGGAAGAGGAGAAAGTACAAACTACAGAGCTTTGAAGACCACCATGCCCCTCACCTTTTCTTATATCCTCTCCTCTCTCCTCTGTCTGCATAGAGAGAGGTAAAGTACCTCAGGGCCAAGCAACTCGGAAGTGGCAAAGGCAAAAGGCAGGGTTCATTTAGGTCTCCCAGCTCCGGAGTCCATGCTCTTCTTCTGTTTAGTTTCAGCAGATATTTATGAAGCACCTATCATGTGCCCGGTGTTGACAATCCTGGGATAAAGGACACAGCAGTTTGGCCACTGGATCTCACAGTCTGGGAGAAATAGGTATGTAAGTGCATCCTTTGAGCAGGGTGGTGAGGGCTGCTGGGGCAGAGTGATGAGCATGTCTTTGTTTTGAGGAGGTACCAGGGATTGACACCGGGACCTCTTATATGGAAAGCACACGCTCAGCCACTGAGCTACATCCTCTCCCCAAGCATGTTCTTTTGTCTCCTGGTATTACCACCCTTTCCTAAGCAGATTGTTGGGTCTGTGCTCTCTGAGAAAGAAATATAACAGATTAGAAGGAAAAAAATCCCTGTCAGTCTCTTCCTCTCCTGTTTCACAATTTTAAACTCTCAAAGCTCCCTCAGGGGAACTTAGAGGAGGTGGGGGACAGACAAATGTTTGGAAGAAGGGGATGGGTAGAGGTTCTCCTTCCAGATGAGGAAATGATTCCCAGGTGTTGGGGCAAGGCATGAAGACAAGGAGTTAACAAGACAGAGAGGGGTATGGGCCAGAGAACAGGAGAGTTCACCCACAAACAGAGCCGCAGGACAGTGGCAAGAGCCCAGAGCAGGAGTGTTGACCATCGCAGACAGAGCCAGAGGCAGCCTGGCAGAGATTCCTGGGGCTCCAGCATGGGGTGGGCATGGCCAAGACGGCTCCTGGACTTGAAGGGGCCTTGAAGAGAAAACCGGTGATGTCTCTATAGCAACCTGTGCTGGCAGATACCCAGAGAACAGCATTGTGACCCCTCAACATCCTGACACTAGATAGTCTAGAACTTAGATACAACTCTGGAAAAGAGGAAGTGCCAAGCTGACTGAGATGGAGTCAGGATGGGGGCCCAAAATAAAAACCATGGAGAGAGAGGGAAAAATAAGGAAAGCTATTTCTGGCATGCCTGGAATTCATACCTGCTATGTTGTAAGACAGGCAAACCAAGGTGCTGTGAGCTAGTATTTTCCAGGGAAACAGCCAGGTAGGGCATCCTTGGTTGAAGGAGCAGGGCCTGGATACTAGACGTCAGTGGGCTGGAAATCAGAGCACATGAGGTGGTGGAGGTGAGAGTCCAGAGAGTTCAGCCAGGTTTTGAGGGACCTTAAAAACAATGCTGGTTGACTGGATTTTAGCTTGAAGACAATGGTAGGTTTTTTAATCAGGGAAGCTGCAGGATTAGTTTTGAGTTTTAAAAGATCTCTTTGGGAGCAATGTAAATGGTGGTGGCTTGGGTAAGAAAGAGAAAGGGAAAGTGGTTAAAATGGCAAAGAACTGAAAAAGACAGGGACAGAGTTAATGGAATGAAAGAATGAAACAGATTCAATACTAGCACCCACTGGTTGAACCTTGGGAGTGTTGGGGATTGAATCATGTCCCCCACAAAAGGCATGTCTGTGCATGTGAACCCATTTGTAAATAGGACTTTTGAAGATGTTATTAGTTAAGGTGTACCCAGACTGAATGAAGGTGGGCCTTAATTCAATAAGGCTGAAGTCCTTAAAAGCAAGGGAGATTGGACCCAGAAAGAAGCCCCAGGAGAAGCAAGAAGCTGGAATAAGGGACACTGAAAGAGAAAATAGAAGATGCCACCATGTGCATTGCCTTGTGATGGAAAAGCCAAGGAATATGAAAGAGTGCTGGGCAGCCAGAAGATACCAACCCCAGGAGGAAGTAAGCCTTCTAGCCTCTGAAACTTGACCTAATAAATTCCCGTGTTTTAAGCCAATGCATTATATGGTATTTGTTTTAGCAGGCAGGAAACTAAAACAGGAGATTAGGCAGAGGGGAGTCAAGTATGATGTCCAGGTTTTTTACTTGGGTGGCTGAGTACATCATGGTGCTATTAACAGAGATAGAGCCACAGGAAGAGAGGCACTTTGGAGGAGGAGACAATGAGTTTAGCTGTATATATGATGAATTTGACATGTTACTTAGCATGCTTTTGGCTGCAGGTAACAACAACAACAACAAAACCCATATAAACAACAAAGAAATGATTTATTGAGCATAACTGGAGGCGCCAGTCCCAGACAAGGTACAATCAGCTGGTCATCAAGGACCTGGTTCTACCTTTCTCTTACTGACTTCAACCTAAGGTTGGTTCTCCTCATGGATGCAGATGGTTGTCATTACTCCAATATTACAAGACACAGCTACATCCAGAGGAAGAAAAGGAACTGTTTTTCATGTGTCTATAGGAGGGAGAAAGACCTTTCCCAGACCTCCCCAGCAGTATATCATGTCTTATTGGCAGAATTGGGTGGTGTGCCCACTTTTTAAGCAGTCACTGACTTTGATTATTATCATGGATGGAATGGTGTTTGGGGAGTCCACAGACATTTCCAGGGCACGTGCAAATGGAGATATCTTGGAAGCAGTTGACAACAAGGACCAGAGGACAGACTTTGGCTGGCCATATCATAGAGGCACTAACTGAGAGCAAGACTGTGGATGAGTCTGTACAGGGAGAGGGGCAGAGAGAAGAAAAAGGAGCCAAACACAGAACTCCCGTGAACACCTCTATTGAAGGGGCTACTTGAGAAAGAGAAATTATAAAGTAATAGATAACTTGGCTCTGTATTCAAACAGACCTAGATTGGAATTCCTGACCTAGCTACTTATTAGCTCTGTGACCTTGGATGAGGATTGCTTAATCACTCAGAGCCTTAGTTTCCTTATCTGTAAAATGGAACTAGTAAGTCCTACTTCCCAGGGTTGCTGTGAAGAGTTGATAAGAAAATGCATACAAAGCCTTGGCACATTGTCAGTCCACAGTAACTGCTCCATAGCTGGTGACAAAAAAAAAAGAGAAACAGCCTATGAAAGAATCCAGGGAGGAGTAACTGGGAAACCTGGAGGATAACCCCGGGATGGGATGGTGCCCTTGAAGTCCTGGGGGTCAGAGAATTTCAAGGACAGATTGGGCAATTAAGTCATCTGCTGAAGATTCGCCAGGTCAGAAGGGGACGGAAAAGTGCCCTTTGGATTGAGCAGTTAGAAGATCACTGGTACCCTTGACAAGAGCACTTGGAGTGGAGTGCCATGGTCAGCAGTCAAGAATGGAATTCAAGTCGCCTGGCTGCCAACCTCGGCTTTTTCACTACTCCAGGATCTGCTCTATTTTGAAAATACCTGTTTAAATCATGCCTCAAAAATATTCGTTTGGAGAGCAGTAAACAGTAGGATTCCACAGTCTGAATGAGGCGGCTTTCTTTTCATTATTTTAAAAGTGTTTTGTGCGTAAAGCGAAGGTGGTTGTTTCTTTCTATTAAAAATATATGCGGGGGCGGATGTGTCTCAACTGGTTGGGCGTCCGTCTGCCATATGGAGGGACCTGGGTTCAATCCCCGGGACCTCCCGGTAAAATAAAAAAAATAAAATAAAAAAATATATGACACCTTTTTGGAAGGTCTGTTTTTTACATTATCATGTTATCATGCTATGTGGTTCTTTTTTTATATAAAGCATATTTTGCAAAATTTAAAGTAAGCAAACAACAAAAGCATACAAAACCCAAACAACATATGTGCTTTGCATTAAATTTTAAAAATTCAGACCCTTTAACTCTGCATGTTTTGAGGCAAACTTTGGGACTAGGAAAACCCTAGAAGAACCATGCAATTTGGCAAATCCTTCTTTAATAAATGATAGCAGTTGCTTTTGAGACTGATTTGGTCATATGGATCATGTTTGTCAGGGCTGCCATTAAAAGCTTAATATTTTTCCCATTGCAAAATGTCTGAGTAATCCAAAAGTGGGCAGAGGCTAAGCACGGTCAATTCCATGGCCTCCCTCCTGCTACCCACCTCCCCCTCCTGGCTCTCTCAACTCCCAAGTGAATGATCCCTCATCCCTAGCAACAACTGCAGCTGCTACTGTTTCTTGACTCTGGCGAGGAAAGTGGGCTTGTGGCCAAGTCTACTGTCCAGGCCTCCCTACGGAGCCCTGGGTAAGGAAGATGGCTAGAAGAGAGCACGGCACACTCTCCCACCGTCAGTGACCCCAGTTCACCTCTGCTGAACATCTGGATTGCAGCACACGGGGTTCAAAGGTCCAGTGTGTGTATCTGCACCTGGCCTCGCTGTTTAAATGGAGCTGACCTCAAACAAAACATGGGGCCTCCACACTCTTACTTAAGCAGAGGTTGAATGCCAGATATAAATATTAACTTCAGCATCTTCTCCCGACAGGCGTTTGTGACCTAAAGGATGCACATTAACCATCCACTGTGCGCAAAAAGCTGTCCCACTCTTCCTGATTTCCTTTCAGATGACTGTTTTTAATGTTTGTTTCCTTTAATAATATCGTGACTGCCTTCTGCCTGGGAGCCCACTGTAGCCTCTTGCATTTCAAGTCATCACTGGTGGGCAAACTGCAGAGGTGGTATTTCTCAGCCCTGGGGGAGGGGTGTAAGTTAGCACCATATGTTATCAACACCTCTCAGAATTCAGTGCCAGGGCTGGGAGCAGCAGGCAAGAGGGAGGCACAATGGCACTCAGAAATGGAAGTGGGTTCTCCTGTCCTCAGCAGCACTGAGGGATTTCTCCTCTTTGAAGTCAGCTAATACAGGTGAGCGTCTGTGCAGCAGGTGTGGCTGAGAGCAGCCAGAGGCTGAATAGGTGTCAGGGCATGGGGAGAAGTTAGACAATGAGATTCCTGGGCACTGGACTGGACTTGGTTATTCTGTTTCTAGAAAGAAGGCTAAAGATAAAGGACATGACTTAATTCCACAAACATTTATTAACAAAGTGTCTTGATTGTAATGATTATCCAATGTAATAAGTGCTGGGGGAGGGGGGTCCTGTGCAAAATGTGGGGTAAAGAGAAGACTCTAACCTTAACCAGAATACTTAGTAATAAAAGTTCCACAAAGAAAGAAGTGTCTTCTGGATGGTATCTTGCAATCATTCCTTCATTCAACAAATCTTTATTGAGTACCTGCTATGTGCCAGTATTATGCTGGGCACTAAGGATACAACGGTGAAGATGACAGACAAGGCCACTCCATCATGGAGCTCACTCTTCCATGGAGCTGGACTGTGTGCCTGTGGGGTGCCACGCCCTGGGAGACACCCTCTTGGAGATGACAGTCTGTTGAAGCAGGCGAGACAATCAGACAAGTAACTTCAAAAACGTGCAGTGGGTGTTGGGATCAGGGAGGAGCAGGAAGATATGGGACGATAAGAAGGACATTTACCTAGTCCAGTGGTTCTCAGTCGGGGGCAAAGTTGCCCCCAGAGGACATTTGGCAATGTCTGGAGATATAACTGAGGCCAGGAGGGCAGGGTGCTGCTGGCATCTGGCGGGCAGGGGCCAGGATGCTGCTAAACACCCCGCCAGTGCCCAAGACAGCCCTCAGTCCAGCCGTGAATGTCAATAATGTTGAGGCTGAGAAACCCTGGTCTAGTCCTAGGGTGGAAGAAGGCTTTTGGGATGAAGTGCAGTTTTATTTGAATTCTGGAGGATAGAAGTTCAGACTGCTGGGAAGAGAAGTCTAGCATCTAATTGGAGGAAAGAGTAGAGGGAAAGAGGAGATCAGGGGAGATCAAGCTGAGGATGGAGGGAAGGTGGAGAGGAGAGGATGGGAGATGAAACACAAAACCAGTCTGTGACTAAAGGGCCTTCTATGCCCTATTATGACGTGTGGATTTTATTTGGAGGGCATGATGGCTGGTACAGTCTCCCGAACCACCCCCCCCACCCCTCTTTCACACCCACACACGCATCCTTGGAACTTTTAAAAGCCAGTGATAAGTTTCCATTTGTTTTTAGAAAATCCACTCTAACAGTGCAGATGATTGGAGAGCGGGGAGAGATTGGAAGCAGGTGAGAGGCTTTGGCAATACAGAAATGATTAATTGAGGCTGTGGCAGTGGACACAGAAGCTGCAACAGACTCCTGAGATACAGAGAAATTTTGATATTTGGTGACTAATTGGCTGTTAGGAGAGAAGGTATCGCTTACAATGACTCTGAGGTTTCGCTGAGGGCTCGTGTGAGTGGTGAGATGTGATAGAACATATTGTGCAGACATAGTGGGTTCAGTTTAGGGAATACGGTGTTGGAAAGTCCTGTGGGGACATCCAATTAAACATGTCCCATTCACAGAAAAAAAAAACGTGGATCTGATGCTGAAGAGAGTTCTGAGCCGGAGATACAGATATGGGGATCACTAGTATCCACAAGGAGTAACCAAAGTCTGAGAAGCAGAGATGGCATTCAGGAAGAGTGTCGAGTGAGAGAAGAGAAAGCCAAGGGCAGAATGCCAGGCTCATACACAGTTGAGGGGCAGAAAGAGAAGGGACCACAGAGAAGGAATCAGAGAAGTCGAAAGAAAGAGTAGTGATGCCGAGGAAGGGACTCAACGTTAAGAATAGGAAAGTGGTCGAACTGTCAAACAGAGCAGAGGTTAAGCAGGATGTGAAATTAGATGAAGCCATTGGACTTGTCAATCAAGAGGCCATTGGTGATCTTTTCAAGAGCAGTTCCACTATAATGGTGAAGGTAAATTTATTTAAAGACAATTAATTACCCAAATGTAGAGGAAGAAAATGTAGAGAAAGGAACTGAATGTCTCTATTTCTAGGCAGAATGTGAGTAGCAGTCATTTTCCAGGCTTGGCAAACAGAAAAGGAAATAGCAGAAAACCAGATTAACTATAGCCCAAATCATAATAGTTATTGTTTACTGAAAAAGAAGTCTGGAGGCAAACAGTCCCATAGCTGATTTGGCACTTAGCGATGTCATTAAGAATCTGAACTCTTTCTAATTTTCTGCTCAGCCATCTTAAGAATGCAGGCTTTTGTCATTGTGCTTATAACCTCATAGTCACAAAATGGCAGCTACAGCACCAAGCATCACACCTTCACATGACAGTACCTAAAGCAGGAAGGAAGAGGACAGAGACCAAAATGAAGTTCACCTCACATTCTTCTCTCCTTTAATTGGAAGACTTTCTCTTACATCTCATCAGCCAGAACAAAATCACATGCTATCTCCTAGACCAATTAACGCAAAGGTAAATGCTACTGCCATAAATGACTTGCATCAATCATGATTCCTTCTCTGTGGCTAGACATATGGGTGCCTAAACAAAATTGCTGTTCTGTTCACCAGGCAAAAGGCAGCCTGGAAGGTTAGGGTGGTAACCAACAACATCTGTTAAAAGAAACCATCCTTTCTGAAGGTGAGTACAAGCTATGGGGGGCAACAACCAGAGAGGCCTTACATAATGGGACAAGCCCTTGGAGAGCTTTGAAAAGAATGATTGGCTTTTAAAGTTATTATAATATGCACCATTTATTGAGTACCAACTTTGCACTATAATTTGATTGCTTTACGGACTCATATCATACATTCAGGAACACCAAGAGTTAGATAATAATTACAATGATGGTGGTGGTGGTAAAGTATATTTATTGAATGCTTACTATGTGCCATTATCTCAATTAATCCTCAAAACACAAGTGAGATAGGTGCTATTAATATTTCCATTTTATAGAGGAGAAAATTGAGGTCTATAGCGGTTCAAAAACCTGAGGTCTTTCCGCTAATAGCATCAAACCTGGGGCTTTCTCACTCCAGAGTCAGTGCACATGCTGCCAATGCTCTACCAACTCCTTAGATAAAAAGAAGCCACTGTAAAGTTTTATTATACCCTGGAAGTATAAGCAATTATATGTAAGAATGGAATATTTGCTGTCATGAGCATTCTCTCTTTACTAGTGTCCAGAATCCCCAGTATTTTGTTTTCTACACAACTTTGCAACTAAAGCAAATCCAATGGCAGCCCATTCCTGTTGGTTTTGCACTCTTGCTAACAGAAGCTCACGTCTTACATTGCACCTTTGAGACCTGAAGGACGAGATCTTTAAGCATGTTCACAAAGTGCACAACATGGTACCCTGGTTGGAGCAGCCACATGGGGGAGGATTTGGAGACAGTGATCAAATTCCAAGGACATTCACATTGAGCATAGAAGGGACCTCCAACCAAAATCACAAGACTGTCTCAGGCGTTCAACAAGTTCTCAGCTGGAATTTAGGACATGGGAAGAGCTAGTGTTTATGAGTGCCAACTATGTTCTTGGCTCTGTACTAAGCATTTTATACACATCATCTCACTGAACCTCACAATGGGGTTATAAAGGAGAAACTTATTTCCATTTTACAGATGAGGATAATGAGGCTTAGAGTGGTTATGCATTTGCTTACACAGCTAGAAGGTGGCAGAGATGAGATTTGAATGTCTAGATCTGTCTGGTCTTTTTTTTCAGTCCTGGGACTGAACCCAGGACCTTGTATGTGGGAAGCTGGTGCTCAACCACTGAGCCACATTGGCTCCCCTGAATTGGTTTTTGTTTATTTGTTTTGCCTGTTTGTTTTTGTTTTTAGGAGGTACTGGGAACCAAACCCGGGATCTCCCATGTGGGAAGCAGGCACTCAACAGCTTTATTTTATTTATTTATTTCTCCCCCGGCCCCCCATTGTTTTGTGCCACTGTCTGCTCTCTGTGTGTTCTTCTCTGCTTGTCTTCTCTTTAGGCAGCACCGGGAACCAATCCTGGGACCTTCTAGAGTGGGAGAAAGGCGCTCAGTCTCTTGCACCACCTCAGCTCCCTGGTCTGGTGCATGTCTAATTGTCTCTCCTCTGTGTCTCTTTTTGTTGCATCATCTTGCTGTGGCCGCTCTCAGGGCGGGCCAGCACTCTGTGCAGGCCAGCACTCCTGCGTGGGCCAGCTCTCCTGCGCAGGCTAGCACTCTGAGTGGACCAGCACTCCACATGGACCAGCTCTCTGTGTGGGCCAGCTTGCCTTTCACCAGGAGGCTCCGGGAATCGAACCCTGGACCTCCTATATGATAGACAGGAGCCCAATCGCTTGAGCCACATCTATTTCCCTGTCTGGTCATTTTTAACTTTTTTCTTTTATTGCCAAGGTACTCCCTAGGTACTGCTGTACATAAAAATCTCCATGTATTGGATGAACCTGGGTCAGGGGAAGGAAGTACAAGGGGAATCTTGAAACTCACATTCTTTCTGTTTTTTAAAAATCCTATCTCTGTTCCAAAAATATTCCAAAATGCATATATTTCAGGATGAACATGCATATATAATTAAAATCACTTACAATCACTGGAGCACATAGTAAAGGCAATTTAACTACCTAAAAGCAAAAGTAAAGTGGTCATAAATACTATGTTACCCCTTAGTTACCACAAGAGTGTCCTGTGGGTTGCTGTGGAAGAACTTTCAGGTTCCTCAGAAAGAGCTTTGAGACAAACCAGCCTTTCTTGGGTGAATATTGACCAGCTCTAGATGTTGTCTTCAGTGAGTTGTTTCATTCCCCACCATTCCCAAGACAGCAAAGACTGACCCTGTGACTTAGACTGGGGGTGGAGGGTGGGTAGGGAGGTAGAAGACAAGTTGGGAGGCAGGAGGAGAAAATCCAACAAACATTTGAAACTGGTTCTGGGGACCAATGTCAACTCCTCTTTCCCCTGAGAATGACTTATAGAATTTGGACTCCCCTTGCTAATAAAGGGATTGGATATGTTATCCAGAATTGGCATTATCAGAAGCCATAATAAAAAATCTGCCACCATGTTATATCCATTCAAGGCTGTTCCTAGCCTTCAGGACACCCATAAGGTACCCATAGAAAGTGAATTGGAAAAAGGCCTCTCTTCCTCCGGGCAGATAGAGTCTGATGCTAGGGTCCACAATTGGAAGTGCAAGGCACAATAAAAAATGGCGGCCCTGACCTAGGTCTTGACAAAAGTTCCCAGCATGTTTTTCAGTGGTTAAAAGCAGAAAGCTGGGGGACACATTCTTACCTAGTTAAAAGTAAAAGAAGTAAAATTCTGAGAACTCTTTTCGTTGTTGAATTGTTTAAATCCTATAGCTCAATTTAGAAAGACTCAATTAAAAGGAGTTGTAGGAAAACCTCAGAACCATGAAAGGCTCAAGGCCATGTTCAAAAAGCTTTCAAAAACTGTTAGCATAGACAATTTTGTTTAGTTCACAAAATTGGCTTTAACCCAGCCAATACCTCTCCTCTTAGCCTCCTCTCTCAGCCTTACTCACAACTTCTCATTGCACTGGAGACAGGAAAGCAGTGCTTCACTGGGCTGGACTGTGGATTTAGGTTTGGAATGTCCACAGTACTTTTGAGCTGTGTGATCTAGGACAAATTACTTAAACTCTCTGAGCTCCAGTTACCTCCAGGGTTGTTGTAGTGGACAAATGGGATAATAATGTATAAAGCACTTCACATAATGTTTGCCCCATGAAAAATGGACAATCAATAACAGCTATTATTAATCCAAGCAGTGCTAGAAGAAAGAACTCAAGAGTAGTCAGCCCATTTGATCCTCTTTTCTTCTTGCCTCCACACCCAGATGGGTTATGGACAACATGTTTAGAGTTGTAACAATAGGTATAATTGGAAGGTATGACCAACTTTATATCTTTTTAAATTTATTGAACATCTTCTATGTTTGAAGCTCTGAGTTAAATATGGTAAAGATGAAAAAAAAATCCCCTTTTCTTAAAGAGCTTGCAGATTGGCAAAGAAAGAGGTAGCAAAGAAGTACCTGCTATTATGAGTTTAGAAAATATTCTGGAGGTATTTATCATTTTTTCCCTGCCCCATCTTCCACCAGGAAGAGCCAGCCCTCCACGCATTTAGATCCCTAACTCATCCTGGGTACAGCTGATTGGACCAGAACTGACTATACCAAGGCAATCAAATTCTCTCCTGGGAATTTGAAATTAAGTGAATTAGAATTCAGAATCAGGATGAAGTTATCCAGATGATGGTGGACATGGGACTGGATGTGATGGACTCTCAAGGCTGATGGCTTATTGAGCCTTAGGCAGAAGATTCCAGACCAGGTGGCTCTACAGATAGATGAGCGAAAGATGGAGGGAATAGCCTTCTTTGGTTCCTAATGGCTTTTCAGTTCCTCTGAGGATCAGCTCTCCTATCTCCATTGGGGTTTCATGAGTTTTGTCTTTTACTTGAGCAACGAATGACCCCTGGTCACACACAAGGTTGAATGTGTGAGACTCACTGATTGGAGATAAGAAACTGCCAAAGGCCATTCAGATATGATTCCTTTAATCAAAATAACTGCCTCGCAAAGGCCTTATTAGTTTAGCCATTTGGTTTTAATCTAAACAGTTGTTTGGCAATTGATCCAATTTGAACAGATCCAGGAAAACAGAAATATCACCTTTTTCTCATACCATAATGTTTCACAAGGTTAGATCGTTACCAAGAGTACCCTGAAAAATGCATACTTCTGGGGAAATCAAATTCCAAAAGTTGTAGAGTTGTAGATAAAAGAGAAGTGTACTTATAATTCTTTTAGGCTCTTTCAGGTCTGCCATCTGATCTCTTGGGGGGGTGGGGAGTATCTGCTTGCTTTCAGGTCTACTTGAAAACAAGTAGATATGTGCTTTTATCATGTCTGGTTTAAGGGAAGCTTCATGCCAGTACCACCCAGTCATAAAGAAGACAGGGACATCTATCTAACATTCCAAATGCAGTGCACTGTCCATTCAAAAGATCATTACCAAAAAAAAAAAAAAAAAAAAAGTCATAAACACAATCACTTTCATCCAAGCACCCTTTCTGAATATACTGGGCTGGGCTGGTACATTAGCTGGTACATTAGCAACATTATTTGGCTATTGCCAAAGCCTCTAAAATTTAATTCAGGGAAGTCTGTGAAAGAGATATTGTATTTGTGGAATATGCATATTGGCTGTATATCAATTGGCATCTTGGGACTGCTCTGGGGCACAGAGGTCAAAGTTTAGTGATGCATGGAGTTGTCGTCCTAATGGTACATATTGATTAGTAGCCTCAAAAACAATCAGCAGACACTCAGTCTTTCTCCAGCCAGACGCCAGGCTCCCAAAAAAGGAGTGTCTTTCTCAGAGAGCCTTTAAAAACAATGCATGGAACACTCAAGCCTGAAATACAGAGAGGCACTGAGATAGTGAATGATTGCTTCAGCAGAATCAGTGGAAAATGATAAATAGCATCATGCAACATCTGCATAAGCAATGGTACCTGGTAGAAAAGTCCTGAAAACCAACGAAAAGCACCTATGTAAGTCTTGTGTTGCTACTATAACAAATTACCCCAAACTTAGTGGCTGAAAATAACATAAATTTATTATCTCACACTTCTATAGGTCCAATATCCAGGTTGTCTCAACTGGTTTCTCTGCTCTGGGTTTCACAAGGCCAAAATCAAGGTGTCACCATGGCTGTGTGCCTTTCTGGGGGCTCCAAGGATGAATCGCTTCCAAGCTCATTCAGGCTGTTGGCCAAATTCAGTTCCTTGCGGTTGTGGGACCAAGGTCCCCACCTCCTTGCTGGCTGTCCACTGGGGATTAGTCTTTGCTCCCAGAAGCTACCCATGTTCATTCTCGTGCTTTCCATGTGCTTTCTCTCTCCCTTCCACCCCAGATCCCCCCAACAACAAGTAGAGTCCCTCTCATGCTTCAAATTTCTCCAACTCCCACTTCTGCTGAATCTCTTCTGCCTCCTGCCAGAAAATGTTATATGTATTTAAGGGCTCACGTGATTAGATTGGGACCACCCAAATCATCCAGCATAATCTCCCTATTTTAAGATCTGTAATTTTAATTACAACTGCAAATTCCCTTTTGCCATGTAAGGTAACATATTCACAGGTTCCAGGGATCAGGATGTGGGCATCTTTGGTAGATCAGTATTCAGATCTCCATATATATATATACTCTTATAGCCTGAAAATCAGGTTGTAGCTGGAGCTCCTATAGGGTCTGTGTTGCAATCTGACCAACTGAGAAAAATGCATTTGATGGTGTATTAGTTATCTACTGCTGTGTAACAAATCACACCCAAAAAACTTTAGTGGCTTAAAACAACAAATCTACATTATCCCACAATTTTTATAGGTCAGAAATCTGGTACAGATTAGCTGGATAACAGTCAAGCTATTTCCTGGGGCTGCAGTCTCATCTGAAGGTTCAATGGGGGGGGGATTGGGATCCATTTCCAGGTGTATTCACTATTCAGTTTTGGCAGGCTTCAGAAGATGCACTTCCAAGTTCATTCACGTGGTTGTTGACAGGCTCTGCTGCTCACCATATGGGTCTCTCTAAAGGGGGTCTGAGTGTCCTTACAGCACAGCTGGTGATCCAGAAGAGAGATGGAGGTGGAGAGCAAGAAAGAGTGAGCACACCGAGAGAGCAAGAGAGGGGCTGAGATGGAAGCCAGTCTATTGAAAACTTAATATAAAAAGTGATATCCCATCTCCTCTGTCAAATTCTAGTCATTAGAAGTGAGTCATTAAGTTCAGTCCACACTCAAGGGGAGGGGAATGCTAGGAGGCTGGGGTCATTGGGGCCACCTTAGAGGTTACCTACCATAGATGGAGATTGAAGGGTCCAAGCAGAAAGACTCAGGTCTTCAGTGTGCCAAGGAGCTTTTCCTAAACTGCCTTTTGTTAAGAATCTCACTCGGGAGGTTTTATTTTTAAACCAGATTCTTGGGCTTCTCCCTTGGACATACTAAATCAGTGGGTCTTGAGTGGGTCTGGGAATCTGCTTTTTCAAACAACTGTCCCAAAAGATTCCTTTTTTTTCTTTTCTTTTCTTTTTTATTAAAATATAATTAACATATCATAAAATTCACTGTTTTAGTTTCCTAGGCTGCTTAAAGCAGACACTACGAAATGTGTTGGCTTAAACAATGGGAATTTATTAGCTTACAGTTTGAGGCCATGAAAATGTCCAAACCAAGGCATCATCAAAGCGATGATTTCTTCCAAAGACCAGCTGCTGGTGCTCGTTGGCTCCTCTGCCACATGGCAAGGCACAAAGCTGCATCTGCTGGTCTCTCCCTTCTCTTCCAGGTTTCATTGATTTCAAAATCTTGCTTCCATGGCCTCTCTCTCTCTCTCTCTCTCTCTCTCTCTCTCTCTCTCTCTCTC